>CM062234.1:29407136-29720322 GCA_031216185.1 Syzygium aqueum
TGGCTAGGTCGGATCGTGAACATTTAGGTGAACCGTAATCATATAATCCTGTTAAAGTTGAGAGTTCAACCGTTGAACTGTTAGACCACAATATGGTTTTCATAGTATGACAGGAAGGATAGCAAGTGTTAATGTTTTACTGTGGAGTCCTGCATCATGCTTGTTCCAAATACTCTTCAAAAGTGTTCATTAGACTCAAATGGCAATAGCCTTCAAACATTGAAGAACGTTTAATTCTGCCTGACCTACATATGTATAGAAAGACATTCGATATCACAGTAAGTATAGCCCAAAAGACCATGCTAAACTTGAAATAGAAGTAAGTACATGCCATAAAAAACTGGCGAATCTTTTAATTGTGCCTGACCTACATGCCGATAAAATGAACAAACTTGCTAGACTTTGCTTTTTCTTCTTTTTTGGCTAAGCAAAGAAACTTACCAGACAAGGCACAAGTAGTAAATTAGACACCTTTGTCAATGGGTGGTCTCAGAAGAACTGAACAAGTTCTAGCTGTTGAGTTCACGGTCTAAAATATGCACATTTTTTGGTGTGGAACTCAGAAAATGAAGCTGCTTGATTTTAAGTGTGATCTCCGATTGACTTAACTGTAAAGTTTTGGTTTGAGGTTTCTTGTTTTCCTGCTATCTGAGAATGGCTGAACTTCTATTATCTGAAAGTGACGGAAATCTGTGTCAGGACTCGGATGATGGCAATGTCTGCGTTGCAGAGACTGCAATTCTGGATATACAACAGGCCTTTATTTACTCGGATCAGCCTAACGGTGGTCCCTTTAAGCCACTGTGACGTTCCAATCTCATACCGGCAAATGACAGTTATCCGAGTAAGTAAGAAAAAACCTCCGATCAAATTATGTACACAAAATATGGGAGTTTCTTTTCTGCTTCGTTTTCATTATGGATCAAAATTATGCTTTCGTGTCTTTGGATACTCTTAACTTTGCTATCCTAAACGACAGGTTGCATTCTTTTGTTTTAGGAATCCATCTGCAACGATGCTGGGAGTTATTATGCTAGATTTAATCAATTTAGGCTGACAAATTACAGGGAGTTTTGGTTGGTTGAATAAGCAGAAAATAGCGCAAGAAAGCAAGGCAATCTTTCACAATTCATTTGCTGTTGTACACTTAGTGCACACCAAAAGCTTTATTCCGATAAGAGGTGAAACTGGAAAGCAAGAGAACAAAAAGAAGAATGCGACTATGTATATCACAATCACTGTCTGCTCTTCTTCCTCCTGAGAGTTTCGAGCACTGATTGTGCAGTGCAATACGCAATCGCCTGGACGGTGACCATTGGATTCACTCCCAGAGCCGTCGGAAAAACGCTGGTATCGGCCACATACAGCCCTTCCACTTCCCACGTCTCGCCCATTGGGTTCACTGCCGAGCTTCTTGGGTTGGGCCCCATCCGACAGCTGCCCATCTGGTGGGCAGAGCATATCGGTGTTGACAGGCCGCTTATCGGCCTCGCGCTCTCTTCCTTCACGAACTGCTCGAACTCATGGTAGCTCACTTGCTTCACGTTCAGTGTTTTCCCACCGTTGTGGTGCGTCCCAATCTCTTCGGCACCGGCTGCTGCCAGTATCCTCAGCACCTTCTCAAGCCCCTTCTGCAGATTCTGCTCATCGCCGTCATCTATCTTGTAACTAATAAAGTTCGACGATGTGATCGTCCCCAACCCTTTATCCCTAGCAAGCGCGAATAGGTGGGCTGTCCTCGAGAATTTGGTCATCCTCTCTTTCATGTCTAGGCCAGACGTCCAGGGCATTAGTGCCGAAAACATGCCCGGGTGCAAAGATGGGGTCTGGATCACCGCACCATACCCGGAATTGTCGAAATTCCCGACAACTGTGGACATTGCCGTCATTATGCCTCCTTCATAGCTCTTCTTCTCCTTCTCCGGCCACAGATCTGCAGTCTTAGTGTCTGGGAAGTAGCCCCACGCCATGGTCACCGGATGGAGATGCAAGTTCTTCCCGATATTGGGATTTTTTAGGCCGCTTCTCTTTAGCAAAGCCGGTGTACTGAGAGCCCCGCATGCCACAATGGTGACCTTGGATTCGATGATGCAGACCTCCTTGATGCTGTTATGCTCGAACTCGAATGCGACCCCAGTCGCTGTGTCCCTCTCTCTTCTGATCCGCCTTGTGTGCAGGACCTCGATGGCTTCACATCCGGGGAGGATCGCCCCGTTCCCGGATTCCACTAAGTCGACCAACCATGTCTCCGCGGTGCCCTTTTTCTTCCCATCCTTGCAGCCCAAGCAACACCAACCGCAATAGTGATCTGCGGGTGAGTTCCTAGGAATGTTGCTCACAGGATAGCCCAATTCATGACACCCTTTTCGTAGCACTGCATTGTTGAACCCTTCTTCGCTGATTCCCGACTGAACTCCCATTCTCTTGCAGACAACATCCAACGCCTCCCGGTACAACTTGCTGTCGAACAGCTCTAGATCATACTTGCTCGACCACTCGTTCATCACATGCTGTGGTGTCCTAATGGAGGCGGACCAATTGATTGTGGATCCCCCTCCAACAGTGGAACCTGCGAGTACCAGCGTGCTCATATCTGCGGTTGCTATGAGCCCACCGGAGAGGTACATTTGATCCATGGCCAGCCCTTCGAGCAGGGAGAGATTACTCCTGGCACAGTAGCTTCCCTTTTCCAGGACAAGCACCTTGTGGCCCGCCTTTGCAAGCACGCCAGCGATGACCCCGCCGCCTGCGCCCGAACCGATCACCACTGCATCGCACTGGATGGTCAAAGATGGGAAACGACGCTTCTGTAGATTATCATTCGAGGGACAAATGAGGACGGGGAACCCGGACTGTTGGAGACTATTCGCGACGATGTCTCGCGGGTGCTCCATGTGGATAAGACCTCGATGTAGAGGTCCAAAGACGGCTTCATCTTCATAACCATCCTTGGCTGTCGCTTGTTCTTGGTCTTGCTGTTCATCTGCTGAGATTTGGCAAGACGTATGCTTTAATTTCTTGGAGTTTTTGAACTCTGGATCTGGTCCGGCATAGCCGATCGCTTTCCAGGAAAGGTTGCGATCCTTCTCATCGACCTGAAAACAAATTGAAACTTATCATTCTCGTAGAACCTCATTCCCACAGATTAGAAAGAATGATTAGCACTGAAGAAAAAATCTCTCCATTGTTCATTCAAAGGAGGGACAAAACACAACCATCTTCCTATTTTACAGCTAATTTATTGTACTGGATCAAATCACGTAGGAGTGAGCGGAAAATGGGTTGCCCCCAATTCGAATCATGACTAGAAATTAACATTTGCTTCCATGCCGCTACATTTTCCTGCTATTATGATTGATTATGTCCACCATATTAAATTAAGAGATAATATTCACCGTACGACTCATAAAATCACTATATACTTTATTTTTATCTATAAATAATTTCACCGTCATGTAAGTGTTACTACTTTGTACTTTCAAGCATTCAATTTGTTGAGATAAAATGTACCAAAAACATTTGTTGAGATAGAGCAAGTGGGGAGCTAAATTTAATGGGAAAATTATCTAAAAAGTCATAAACCTATTGCACTTTTATCAATTAAGTTAAACCTTTTAAGTTTGTCAATTCAGTCCTAAACCTTTTTCTCTTTTTGTTAATTCAGTCATAAACATTTTCACTTCTTGCCAATTGAGTCCATCTAGCCAATTTTAGTCGGTTGGCGTTGACGTGGCTGCCAGTCGTCTGATCAACGCTTATGTGGCAAATTTTGTTTTTCCCGCCCTTCTTCCCTCTGGCCGGTCCAGCGACCAGCCACAGGTGCGGGCCGACGAGGTCAACCTTGCCGGCCTCTAGTGAAGCTCGCCACCGGCCACTAGCAAGGGCGAGCTTTTGCCGCTGCTGCCAAGTCGACTTCGCCTAGCCAAGGCGAGGCCGACCGCCGTCGCTGTGTTTCACCTCGCCTTGCGATGGCTAGGTTGGCCTCGCCATGGCTGGTCGGGGCTCAATTTCGCCGAATCTAGGTGAGGTCGAGCCTCACCCAGCCAAGGCAAGGCTGGCCAGTGCCGTCGCAGGTCAATCTCGACATGGCTGGGCGAGGCTCGCCCTTGCTAGTGGTCGGTGGGGGCGAGTTTTGCCAGAGGTCAACGAGGTCAACCTCACCGAACTGGTCAGAGGGAAGAAGGACAAAAAAAAGATTAAAAAATTAAAAAAATATTTAAAAATTGCCATATCAGCGTTGACCGGATTGCCAGCGGCCTTGTCAGCGCCGGCCGGTCAAAATTGATCGAATTGACTTAATTTGCAAAAAGTGAAAAGGTTTATGACTGAATTGACAAATTTAATATGATGTTTTGGATAATTTTTTCTAAATTTAATAAATTTGACCTTGGTAAGTTTCCCATTAAAGCCTTGGATGTGCCATATGGGCAATCTGACTGACTGATAGGGACCAACAGCAACCAGGACTTTTATAATGGACGTGTGCTTAAAAAACAGAAGGATGCAACTCAAAATCATTATATAAGATAAAAAAAAATTTCTTGTGTTTTTTTAATGAATTTATTGAGTGCGAGTCCCATCCCTCTCTTGCATAATTGCAGCCGAAACATTTATGGTAAGTCATTAAGTTTTTTGTTCCCCGGAGAGATATAAATTCTTCAGAGTTCTCAGATGATGGGTCTGAACATTTTGGTGTCTTCAGCTATAGAACTCTCGATTTAAAATTCACAATTTATTGAAGGGTCTCATTCTCTTCCAACGAGCTACTCTGGTTGAGGCATAAATTGTGTGGACAACTAATTCGAGCCGGCTCAAAACTTCATGATATTTTGTATATCAAAGCGAGCCTTCACCTAACGATTTAACCTTTTAAATTAAGTGCCGGTTGATTAATACAATTTATCATTGCCATCTACACGTATGAAACACGCACTATATGGATCAAGTTGTCCTGATTTTCATGATATGTTACCACTCCATGTCAAGGAAATACAAGCAAAAAAATTTCGACCGATTAAGGATGATAATAGCCCAAACGTACCACATGTTTAAACTATGTATAGCACTGTTTTTCTCCTAAAAATTCGATGAGCTGTTTATAATAGTCGTTGCGAAGCAAGTATTCTCTGCAGTTTTGAGCATTTATTGGTGAAGCTGATGGGTATGGACATCCTCCACAGGAAAAAATGCTCCCATGTCACGTCTCCTAGTTCTAATCCTACTTTTTTTTTTTTACTATCCAGTCTCGATCGATTTTAATGCTCTTGTTACGTACTCTGGAGGTGACAAATAACATCACCCGACCATTCATGATTCCATCTCCTAAAGTGTATCTACTCTTGCTGACCAACTTCCCACCGATTCTATATTAAACGATAGAGCCCACCTTATTAATTGGAATTGACCGAATTCATATCTTGCCATCCCCCTATAATCTCCTGCGCGAGATTAATTTCCGAGACAGTCGATTTAGCTTATAAACTTTTGTTTTACTCCCTGCTTGATTAATAATTAAATGATGAGTGGAAGGATGATTCCTTTTCCTTTTTTTTTTCACGGAAACATAATTGACTAAAATTACAAGTTAAACTAGGCTCAGTCGTTTCTTTTTGAAATTGAATAATTCGACATATTTTTCAGAAGGGGTTCTAGTAGGTGAAAATGTAACTACCAATAAACTCTTATGGACTGGATCTAATGTAATCATTTTTTAAATATTTAACGTGTTCAAAATATAACTACATAGTTATTTTTTTTTGTTTTTGCCACATCCTATACGTAAATAAATATAGCTAGTTGATCAAACAAGTAATCTGTGCTGCGCCAGCCGATCGGCTTCACCACCAGTTTCCAGAACACAGGTGAGGCTACAGAAATAAATAGGAAACCAATGGCCGGAAAAAGAAAAAAAAAGAGTAAATTGGAAAAGAGCAATGCTAAGTTCAATAAATGGATCATATTCGAGAGTTAACAAGAACAAATATATCATATCACTTAGCATATTAGTTTTATAAATTCACTTTCATATTCCCAGCATTGTCAATGGGAAAAATATTCGGCTCTTGTCGCACCAGGAATAGCATTGCTCGTACTTATCAATACCTCGTGATCTTAATTTTGAGTGGATTTGTGCGAAAATTTCTTGCAAAAGTCTTCGTTGAGATAACCTAATTGATTTTATTTTCATATATTTCTTTGCAAGTAATAAATGCTTTCTAAAACAAATATTATTACTTATATTGAATCTTTTATTTATAATACTCTCAAAACACTTGTCGACATCGTGACATGGGCTATGTCGTATCTACGTTTTTGGTCCAGACATCAAAAGGTCATCGATTTAAGAAGAAGAGCACAGAAACTTTGTGCTCCGTTATAAGCGCCTTGCGCTAGCCTGCTGGGTTTAAACGCCCTAAGTTATTTAATGCATAATCAAACGGCATGTGGCACGCGTGCATGCATGCAGCTCAGCGTGGCGATGAAGGTGGACAAGTAGCTACTCTCTTCGTCACACCTTACATCTATTTTTTTAACAATATGAACAAAATATCTCCCTCGAAAAAGAAAATGTTCTTGGTGTCTTCGAGTTCAAAATGCTCATTTGATTAGCCATACAAATCGCAAAGCATTAATCAATGATATACGTTTGTGTCGCTTATTAGATTACGAAACCTCACTCCAACTTTCGACGAGTTTTCACCTTGTAGTTGCGGTTAATGAGTAGATTAGCATTATATCTTAAGGCAAAAGTATAGTGTTACGGTTTCTTAATTATATCTAGGGTTTTAATATTCATGATGAGGACAGTCCCGTCATTGAACCAACTCAACCACCTCCCTCATCTTCCAGATAGAATGACACGACACGATGCACTAAGTGCTGGGGCCAGTTTTGGAAAGCTTTCCTCCATTTGAACCCCTCCCAATTCAAGGTGAAAAGAATGTGGATTCAGAAAGCGTACGAACCTGAGTGAAGAAGACAAGGAGAGTGAGAAGCTTGAGGGCACGCGCGAATATCCGGAGCAGAGGGAAGACGCTGCGAGACCACCGCCTCACGATCTCCTCCCTTCGCCGCTGCGGAATCTCGGAGAATCTCTGCACGTACGGGAAGTGGCTTGAGAAGCATTTCCGGCCGCACAATATGAAGGTTCCGATGCATGTCGAGAGTAACCACAAGGCGAGACGGAGTATCCATAGCTTTGGGTGTTTCATCCTCTCACTGATGAGCCCCCCTAGCTGCATGAACAGCAAAAGGAAAAAACAAACCCGACATTTAGGCTAGGATATCAAAGCCGATGGTTGTTTGGGTTTTATTTTGTTTTGATTATAAACAGTTAACGTGAATACAAAGGCCTATTCTTTCATCCATTCCTAGTAGGAGGAAACCATATCCGTAACACACCGATCAGAAGAATGATTGGAGGGAGAAAGTTTTCACCGACCTTATACCCGGAACGAAGGAAAGCACAGCCCGAGAAAGAAAAAAGGTGTAAGTACGAAGATTTCAGACTTTGATTTTGGACTGCGTATTCATTTAGGTCTTCTTGTGCATCTTATAACGCAATTTAGGAGAAGAGAATGAAGGATGTTGTGTTTTGGTCTAAAAGAAGAGGAAACAAAAGCAGAGATGACGATGAGCGTGCATTTGATACACATTGTTATCAATCTCGCAAGATTTTCACAAAAATTGGCTTAATATTTTAATTCCAGAGAAAGGCCACAGCTCGAATGAAGGATGTACTAACATGGATGCCTCATTTTGGAGGTGCAAGAACAGTGTTTGACCAAAACCCCATTCATTCTCAACCAAAAAGTAAACATGGCATGCCTTCTCGATGGGGAAAAAAAACCAAACGAATGTCTAATGTCGTCGGACTATTTACACAAACTGTCTGGTTTAGTAAGTAAATACTGCGACGCAACATTGGCCAATCATTTGCCTACAAGAAAAGCAAAATTTGCATAAAATCAAGTTACCTTCTCCGGAGTTCCGGCCATGGAAGCTGAAGTTTGATAAAGCTTAGCAACCTCCTCGTCCCCATCACTGTCGCCACAGGAGGCGGTGTCGGAAGGATGATGAGGCTGAGCAATGGAGGGCAAGATAGTGTCACAGAGAGCGGTGAGAGTGTCCATCTGACGAGGAGAGAGAGAGTTCACATAACTGACTCGTCGTCTCTCTCCTCCTCCTCCTCCTCCTCCTCCTACTGATCCGACGAGCTTTTCGTCGTGGCCGAGCTGGATTGCCACTGTGTGATGATCACGATCGCCTCGCAGTTTGGCGTCTCCCTTCTCGTTCCGCCCCATTCTCTCTCTCTCTCTCTCTCTCTCTCTCTCTCTCCGACAGAAGCTTGCGAGAAGAAATGGCGAAATGGGTCGTCAATTTATAGTAGCAGGCACCGCATTAAAAAAGCCCGTGCATCAGCCAAGTAGCCAGTTGGTGTGCATTAGATGTTGCACTTGGAGAGAGAGAGAGAGAGAGAGAGAGAGAGAGAGAGAGAGAGAGAGAGAGAGAGAGAGAGAGCAGCGTGGTGAAGATGACGAACCAGAACTGTGGATCACAGCCAAGCTGCGTCAACGGAAATGAGTGTGTGAATTGAGGCAGGTAAAAATCGAAGGGGCCTGACGAACTCTGTCATCGCAATTGACTCCTTCTTTTTAATTAGGGTTAATACCACGAAAAATCCTAAACTGATACATTTATGATAATTTTATCCCGAACTATCTTTTTATCATAAAAAACCCTAAACTGGTACATCTGTGATAAATTTACCCCGAACTATTTTTTTGACCACTAAAAACCTCAAATTGGTATACTTGTGACAATTTTATCCTGAACTATTTCTTTTACCATAAAAAACCTTATACTAGTATATCTGTGACAATTTTACCCCCGGAACTAATTTTTTTTTACCATTAAAACCCCAAACTGGTATATTTGTGACAAATTTACCCTCTGTTAGTATCTGTTAAATTATATTAATATCACAAAAAATCACAAATTGGTAAACTTGAGACAAACAGAGGAGTAAAATCCAAAACTAGTATACATGTCAATTACCACGTGTCATTAAACTTCGCAATTTTACAGTAAAATTTAACAGAAACTAACGGAGGGTAAATTTGTCACAGGTGTACCAGTTTGGGATTTTTGGTGGTCAAAAAAATTAGTTCAGAGGTAAAATTATCACAGGTATACCAGTGTGAGGTTTTTTATGGTCAAAAAAATAGTTCGGGATAAAATTATCACAAGTATACCAGTTTAGGGTTTTTGTGGTAAAAAAAATAGTTCGGGGTAAATTTGTCACAAGTGTACCAATTTGAGGTTTTTCATGATATTAACCCTTTTAATTATTATTTCCGAGACCCTCCAAGCTAAGAGTACGTTTGGCAATTATTTTGTTCTTGAAAATAATTTCTATTTAGAAATAATTCTTTTTAATTTCGTGCCTGAAAATAATTTATAAACATTTGAATGTGTTTGGTAACTGTCCAAAATTTATATTCTTGAATTAGAAAAAGAACAAAAATGTATTCGGTAACTATACAAAATTTCTTTCATTAATAATATTTTGAATTTTTTAATATTTCTTTCTTTTTATTATTCTTTTCTTCTTCTTCCTCTTCCTTGACTAGAGACGGTGAGGGCTGGACTCTCGCCCCGTGGCCTCGTTGGATCTGGCAAGGGCAACCCTCGCCAAGGTCGTCAAGGGCGGCCCTTGCCAAATCTGGCAAGGGTGGCAGTGAGGGTCGCTCGCCGTTGCTCCGCGATGCCCTCGCTGGCTACAGGCCAAGAAGAAGAAGAAGAAGAAGAAGAAGAAGAAGAAGAAGAATTTTCTTTTTCATTTTCGATTCTTTTTCTCAGATTCAAGAAGCAATTTTTTTTTGCTTTTTGATTCTGTTTCAAAATTGATTTTGAGAACAAATTTTTTCAAATTTGTGCCGGGGAACAAAATATCTTGAGCAAATCTAATTGGAAAGCGCACTTGCTTTGTTAATCATGTGGCATTCTCGGGTTGACGACAAAGCCCTCCTTAATAGATACGAGGGACAAGTAAGGTAGCGATCCGGCTCGGTTTGGATACCAGCTCAAATCGGAACGCAAGAATACAATTTCAAGAAAAGTGAAGCTAAACAAGATTGAATGGTAAGTTTGAGCCAAGCCAAAAAGATAGCTTTCATCTCTGGATCGATCCACACTATCTTAAAAATTGCATGAGAGAATGTAATGCGTCGTCTTTGCAGTATGAATTGTGCAATCCCAAATATAGATTCTTTGTTGCCATAACAAGTTTAGACAAATAGTTTTCCGGGTACATGTAATTAAGTATGCTTAAATGTATAAAAATGGATGAAAATTTCGTTATTTCAATGTCTGCCCCGTTAAGATGATAAAATTTTAAACCGAAACATTCGCTCTTCATTTGTTTTGTTTACATAACACCAGCGCAATCTATCTTAACATGTATTCGCTTGATTATTCGTATTCTAGCTTGGGTCGTTGTCGAAGATGGTTACTCAAATTAAATTAGAAAATCCATTGATATGCAAAATAATATTTAGGAGGTAGCCCCCAATTGCTACTCAATAACTCATTGCAACTGCCCCTCATTAAATTCACTTTCGATGGGTGAACCTCCTCATTCCAGTGTCTGCATGCGTGAATGCAGTGTGGCCCTATTAGTTATTGTAGAGGCAGGCTGTGGCGATAACCACTAGCTTGCCTTTGCCACAGCTGAATCTTTGAGTCAAACAAATTACTATTTTTATAATCATATAAGTTGGTATTTCTTGCCTTAATCTATTCATTCACTTGCATTATCTTAAAGCTCAAATTCATGCCCAGTTGATGCTCTACCTGCCCAAACTATACCCAATTCGTCCAACTTGGAGATGAAAGAGGATGTGTGAATGACCTAGGCGTGATTGATTAAAATATGGGTTGACGCTTACACTTTGAACTGGAGACAATGGTGGTTCTAGTAGCAAAAATATTATTAAAAAAGACAGGACCAAAACCAAAAAAAGTATGTTGCACATGTTTTTGATCCATTTTCTAACAATTTAGGATTTGGAAAGAAAAAAGCCATTTATCTAACGTGATATCGAAGCACAGATCCTACTAGTGTTTCTACAAGAAATCTCTGGCCAACATTCCTGTAAAAGATCTTTTTTAACATCAAATGGGTCAAGTTGTTATCCCAACACTTTCTATTATGTTCGTCCCACAAGTTTCCACGTCTTCGATTTTCTGTTTAATACAATTACGTTCATGTCTTCTATATGTAGCTCGTGTAAGGATTGGTTTAGATGAGAAAGAAAATTTTAACTAACATAAACATGCATTCATAATATATATATATATATATATATATATATATATAGTCGACTCATTTTCTAATCGTTTAATTAATTCATTTTTTTTTCTATTAAACAGGATAAATCGCTCGACGATTGTCGACCGTTTTGGAGGCCATTAAATACAGAGCAACTCGCTTTGAGAGTGAGCTTGGCAAATGGCAACTATCAATCAATATCAATTTATAATTTAGTGAATGAAGTCACGCTCGAGCCGTCTAAAGATGTTTTCCGCAGTTTCCGCGCCTAATGACATAATGGGATTCGACGATATTTCAGCGTGAACGAGTCTTCCAATGGACAAGGGTCGGCACATTTGTTTCCCTAATGTATATAAAGTTAATAATACATCGCTCGATCTTATCTTTCATATGCTATTCACAAAGAGGTGATTCGGTGAAATTATTTATTCTAATTTGAAGTTGAAGTGAGCCTTTCGATTATTGATAATGGAAGATGCGACTTAATGTTGCGGCTCACAAATTGACTTGTACGTACATGACATGATTTACCACCATAGACTTTATATTCACATTGATGTATAGGGAGATAATAAAAAAATTTAAAATTCATGGACGACATTAATACATTATTGGACAAAATTCATGTTTCATTTGTGTAGATGGCCTGCGTGTGAGGAGTAGAGATATCATACATACATATATACATATATATATATATATTAAACCACGCATTTTATAAGACGTTTCAATTTTTTTAGAACAGTAGGTGGAATTTTGACCCTGTTGAACAATAAAAGATTGGACCTTTGATGTGAACTATAATTACTCCAAGACTAAGACTACACCCTCATTTTTCCTCTAGCGAGGCCCCATTGTTTGGTGGCAGGTGGAGTTTTGATTTGTTTCTTCAAAAGCATAACTTTTCAGTTGGGAATTTATATCTTGGTATAAAATTGGGGAAAGTGTTGTCGTTTTCTTTAATGGCAAAAAACGGATGGCTTCTGAGTTTACTCTCCACTGTCTTGAGTGGTGGGTGATCATCGTAATCAAACAACTTGCCAAATTAATGACCGCGCATGACAATCATTGTGTACCTAAAAACATATTCTGTTAAAAAATAATTCTTTTTGATTCCGTGTTCGAGAATAATTTTTAAGCATTTGAAGGCGTTTAGTAACTGTCCAAAATTTCCATTCTTAGAATAGAAAAAGAACAGAAATGGGTTTGATAACTACATAAAATTTATTTTTATTAATAATATTTTGAATTTTTTAATATTTTTTTCCTTTTTTTTTTCTTTTTGTTCCTTCCCTTCCTGGGCCATGGCTGGTCGCTGGCATCGGCAGCCGGCGAGGGTGTCGCGGCCCTTGCCACCGCCTTTGCCGCCGACCTTGCCAAATCTGGCAAGGTCGACCTCGCTATCACCAAATATAGGCGAGGTCGAGCCTTGCCCAACCATGGCAAGGCCACAAGCCGCCCTCTCTGGCCCTGGCCTGTGACCGGTGGCGGCAGCCGGCCAGAGGTAGGCGGCAGCAGGTGATGGCAGGTGGGTGGCAGGCCAGGAAGAAGAACAACAACAACAAACCTAGAAAAAAGAAGAAAACCAAGAAGAATTAAAAATGGAAAAATTATTCTAGAATCAAGAAGCTACTTTTTTTTGCTTCTTGATTTTATTCCAAAATTGATTCTGAGAACAATTTTTTGTAAAATTGTACCCGGGTACAACAAATTTAACAAACAGATTTCTATTCCCAAACTGATTCTGAGAACAAAAGAATAAAATTTTTTTACTGTTTGGCGAGATGCCAAATGGGCCCTAATGAACTGATCCCGACGAGTCGCAATTTATCCACACATGTCATGATCAGCGACTTGAATATGAGAGAGTCTAATTGTAGATCTTCTGCCTCTATCAAACATTTTCGAAAGCAGATCATGCTCAAAACCTATTGGCTTCAAAGAGAACTCTTGCATTTAAGCAATGAGGACTGCTAGAAAAATTCTTACGTATTGGAGGAACATACGTAACACTGTTTGTTGAAACTGGAATAAATTTGAGAAATTGATAACAAAAATAACATAAGAGGTAAGGTACGGCTAGCCGAATTTCCTTAAGGTGATTAGTTCCTGCCAACGGTACTAAGTAGCTTCATGAACTATACCTTTCAAGATACAACACCTTGAACCTATTTGTATAAGTACTATATGAACAAGACTCTGTCGAACATTTCTCGAAAACCGACACACTTTGAGGAATATTGTTGAAAGGAGAACTCAAGAGATGCTTTTGGAGTACTTCAAGAATTTCTTTCTCTATCTCTCGTTTGAACTAAGAAGACATGTATATTTATAGATGAGGGAAAATAACTGCAAAAAACTGAAGGGACATGAACTCGTCAGTTATGCCATTAATCCACAATTATTGTAACAATTAGGACATAACGGTTACACGTGCACTAATGTTGAGCCATTAATCCACAATTAATACTTATAATTACAACAATCCCCCACATAATGGCTCAACAGAACTTTGACTGACTCGAAGAATTCCAAGTGTGCCTGTGGAGATAAACTGCATCAAGATAGGTAGCTTTCGCTTTGAACCTTCTTTAATGAAAGTCTATCGAATATAATTAACCAGTCGGTGGATTAAGCCTTGAACCGCTAGTTATTGGTGTAAGCCCAGACAATAGACCTTACACAAAGTATCTCTAAATCAAGATTGGTTCTCGGTTGCGTTCATTCTTTCGGCCCTGAACCTCTCAAGATTCATGCGTGCTTTAGAAAATCTAGCCTTTAAAGATTTTCATAGAGTTGGCCAGCTTCATGCATATATGTGCATTCCTATCGAAGGTATCCTACCATACCTTACTAGGATGTTGAATTCCTAGCTATAAGAATCATTAAACGCATAGCGTACCCTTCAAACGTTGTAGGAAGCATTGTTGTATCATAGGAGTGGGAGACAGTACGCACCACTAGAGTTTCCAAAATTTGTGTCCATGGGATCTATAATCGCTAGGTTATGTTTTCACCCTGGAACCTCTTTAGTGAGTTAAGGCTTTTAACCCCATTCCCCTCGATGCGCAGCTTACATGCTCTCTCAACAAACCTATTATCAACGGATCTGCAATATTTTCCTTTGACTTCAAAAAGTCCGAAGAAATTATTAAATTCGAGAGCAACTGCCTTACAATATTATGTCTATGACGAATGTGTCTAGATTGACCGTTATATATCACATTTTGTGCACTTGCAATCGCTGCTTGATTATCACAGTTAATGCATATCGGAGGCACGGGTTTTGGCCATAACAGAATATCCTCTAGAAACCGTCAAAGCCACTCTGCTTCTTTAGCAGCTTTATCTATAGCAACAAACTCTGATTCCATCATGGAGCGTGCTATTAGAGTTTGGTTTGAGGATTTCCACAATATTGTGGCACCTCCTAGTGTGAACACAGATTTGCTAGTCGATTTCGATTCTTCAGAATCCGAAATCCAGTTGGCATCACAATAGCCTTCCAAGATAGCGGGATATTTCCCATAATGCAGAACATAGTCTTTAGTTCTTTGTAAATAACCCAACACTCTCAAAAGATCATTCCAATGCTCATGACTAAATTACTAGTATACCGGCTCAATTTTCCTACAAAGTGTGGAATATCTAGTCTAGTGCAGTTCATGATGTCCATGATGCTACTGATTGTTGACACCCAAATTTTAGCGACTATTTAGTCGTAATTTGCATAAAAATTAGGAATTAAAATTTTTAACCCCTAAAAAAAAATATTAAATTGCATAACATATAGTTTAGATTCATTTAGATTAATTGCATTTTGTATCAGACCGGCAGCGGCGAACGAGCTTAAAATTCATCGAACGAGACTCGGCTCGCTCGGAAGGCAAAGTCCGGAAATCACAAATTAAACGGGCTCGGTTTATTTTAATTTGAGCTTAATTTAGTCTATTGTGCTTAATTAAATGAAAGCCCAAGTTAATTCAGCCCAGTTAAATTAAATTAAAGTCTAAGCCTAAACCTAAGCCCATTAGAACTAGCAAGCCTATCTAATTGACCTAGTTTAACCTTATAAATATGATATTAGGTCAGATTTTTGGGGGAGGGTCAGAATTGCGAATCAGAAAATTTTTTAGAGAAACACAAGTGTGAGAGAGAGAGGAAGAGCGACGTCGCGCATCACCACCGGGGGGCACGCTGTACGCCGCCGCACCACCGTCGTCGCGCCTCAACCCCCCGCCGACGTCGCTGCCTTCCGCCAACGTCGCTGCCTTTCACCCATCGCCGCTGCTCCGCCCCTCCGCGTTGCCGCACGCTTTGCCCTAGTCCATCACCGAGACGTCGAAGAGCTCCTGCAGACCGTGGCTTCCTCGTTGCTCCTTCCTTGGTGTTTCACGAAGCCACCACGACAAGCCAGCAATAATGCCCAGACGAGCTCCTCGCCCAGTTGAAGATTGTCCACGTTGAAGCCCAGCTGGTCCCGATGCTCTCCCATGCAGAAAACGCCAAGAGGAGAAAGACGTGTGTGGAATTCCCTTTGTCCATCCACTCTCGGCCACACCTCCCCAACGGTTGCTGCTTGCTTCCGCTTCTTTGACGATGATCTAACGTAGCCGTGAAGATCTCCCCCATGCAGCAGAGTCAAAATTTCCAGAGAAGTCCACGTTCTGCCTCAGCTTGACACCCCCAGTCAACCCAGACGAGAATAGGCTGTTGCTTTGACAGACCGTGATTTCTTCTTGCACCAATCACGTAAGCAACATCAGCGAGTCTTCATCGCCGAATTGTCCAAGGTGAAGCACCAAACTGACCGACGATCCCACAACCTTGAAGTGAAGCAGCCCAGGTCACGTTCTTCCTCAGTCCGACACTGCAAGTCCTTAGCAACCTCATCTCCACGAAGACAGGTCCTGGCAAGTCCGCTTTCGTTCGAGTCTCACCACAACTCGGTCGAGCTTTGCCGCCCTCCATCAAGACGCCATCACGGTAGCTGGTCCGCGCACCGCCGCACCATCGTCCGGAGAGTGCCGCGTCGCTCCGTGCCTTCTGTTCGGACAGCCGCGACGCCGCACTGTCGCGAACCGCCGCCATTCCCGACACCATCAGCCGCCCCGGTCCTGACACCACCATCCCGACACTCGTCGCGTGATCCGCAAATCTGATCCCGAGTCGATTCGAATTTGGAGATTATCTGCAAATTAGGTAATGATATTATCTGGTATACTTTCAGAATATTTAATTTCCTAATTTGAATGTTCGGAATATTTCGTGAATGTCATGTGGAATATTAGATATCTTAGGATAATTATCTAATATCCGCAATATTTAAAAATATTCAAAATTAGGAAATTTTCCTAATTCAGCAACATATTTGGACGACTATCTAACTTTATCCCTAAGGTACGATACGCGGTGATACGGAAAATCATTATCCTATCCATAACCACTTGGATACGATAATGAATTTTATTTGCTTTCCAAATTTGAACGATCAACTTTCCGTCAATATCTATAACCCTATAGATATGACCGTCACTTCGATTTCTTTGCCTAATTTAATTTTGAAACAAATCTTGCGGATTGCGTGGATTGCTTGAACGTGTTGTTATCTCTGTTTAAATTGTTTTTTCCTTTTCTTAAGATAAAGAAAATTCAAAAACGATTAGTTAGGATTTAAATTAAAGTTTTGCATGTCTAGGAATTTTTAATTTGTTCAAAAGAATAGGATAATTATTTAATTTAAATTAGGACATGAGATCATCTATTTCCTAGTTTAAATTAAGTATTATTCTAATCTTAATAGATTATTTAGGTTATTTAATAATTTCGAATTTTGCCAAAAAATCCCAAAAAGAGTCACCTTATGATAGAATAAGTCATTTTCCTTAGGATAGGTTGCATTCTTAATTTGGGTAATTTTTTAATTTCGAATTTTAATAGAAAATACCAAAAAAGGAAGTCATTAGATTGTATGTTATTTTAGGTATTTTTTTTTAATTTTGAATTTCATTGATAAAAAATATCAAAAATAAATCATTTGTCCGTCATTAGAATTAGGTCAAGTCGTCACATGACATATAGTTTGCATGTTAGATTGCATTCCTCCGCATGTCATTTTTGCACGTCATTGCATATAGATTAGTTTTGATTTAAATAAGTGAAAATCCAAAAAAATTGAGTGAATTGCTTGTTAATTAGAAATCATATTAGGATTGTCGATGTGATTTTCTAGCTAACAATGCAGATGCTTGCGTTGCTTCGAGATAAGTCATTCCTCCAAACTTGCAATTTATTTAACGCTTTCTTGGGTGTTAAATTGGTGGTTTGCGCACCCGCATGAACACCTCACATGTTAGTGACTAAGTTGAAATGGATCCAAACTGCATGCACAAATCATTTTTTTTAAAAGAAAAGGTACCAAAAGGACGTTAGACTTGATTTAGCGTAATCAAGTCCCTGAGCTTGGAATCTCTGGTTCGTAGAAATAAAACATATCTCCCTATGTTTTATTTAGGTTTCTAATCGACCTACCGTAAATTGATTAGTGGCGACTCCGAGCATGAAAATATTTGCACGTTAAAGACTTAAACCCTAAGTTGCGAATTGGTAAAGTTTGGGAGGACCCGAGTTAAGATTAGTCTTAATAATCCATTAATTCAAAAAAATAAATTTTTTAGGGTCGCGACAGCTTGACGACTCCGCTGGGGACTTGAGTTAAAACTTTTAGTGGACTTAGGCCAGTTTTTCTTTTTAAAAAAATAATTTTTATTTGGCAGCAATGATCCCAGGTACGTCCCTAACATTTTAAGGTGTTAAATGTTCTAGCAGTATGGGAGGCATAAGGGGAGGCGTGATTGTTAACCCTTATTTTGCAGTGAGGTGTTCGAATGTATGGTTTAATTTATGCACGAAGTGCTGTTTGATATAATCTGATGTGCATGCTTTATGTTTGCACTACACCGCACACACTACCCGTTGCCGGACCTGGGCGGCATAGGTTTAAGATGGTACTGAGATAGTGGATACCCCGATCACCCTTATGTGGTATGGGTCGCCCTCCTTGGTCTCGAAATTTTTTCATGGTGTCATTGAGTACCCACCACGGTTGCACCCTTTGCAATCCGGGTCGGCTCTTTGACTAAGCCGGAGTCAGGGGAATCCCAGCCTAACCACCACCATGATTGGTTTAGCTCAGTAATTCTCGCGTCTCCACTTTGCAAGCTAGAGTCTAGATAGAAATCAAACCTCACATTTCAAACGTGTGTCTATGTGATTGTCATTATCCTACTGGGTAAAGTAAGTTTTCTAATCCTATGCTTTGCAATTTACTTACTTTTTCGTACATTTGGTCGGTCCATGATAGGTCTGGGTCTATCGTAATTTTTGAAAGTAATAATCATTGATTTTTTTTCAAAGGAAAAGAAAAAGAAAAAAAAATAAAGCTTTGAAAAGAAATTACTTTTAATTATTATTATTATTTTCCTAGGTCTATCATAATTCATTATTTCCTAAGAAATTTGTCATCATTTTCACAAATACATGGAGTAATGAAAAATGTCATAAAAAATGGGAGTAAAAAAGACGATTAGACTGAGTCATGGACCAATCGTTTTGAGGATGCATACTTACCATGTTCTATTTTTGAAATTAGGTAATTACGGACCGATCATGTTCGCCTATTCCTACGCGTTCAAGAGCTAGAATGGCCGATCAAACCGACCTCCGAGATCGTGTCGTTGGCATGGAGGACCAGATGAAGCAAGTCGTCATCGCAATGCAACAGATGTCCGCTGAGATCAAAGCCCTGTGATAGATCCCTGTTCCAGCATCCCTCGAAGCATCAGCCCCAAAGCATAAAGTTGGAAAAAATGTTGATGTCGAGGAAGATGACAATCTTCCCGATTTAGAAGATGACCCCGTTCAGATCATCGTCAACAAAGACAAACCTGATGAACGAGTCAACAAACTCGAGGACAGAGTGAAGTAGCTGGAAGGTTCACAGGACTCACCCTCGATCGATCTGTCCCTGTACTCATAGATCAAAATCCCAAAAAAGTTCAAGATGCCAAATTTTGACAAGTACAATGGCACCTCCTGTCCAAAAGCCCACCTATAACTTTATCACGTACAAATGACTTCGTATGTTGACAACGAACTCCTGATGATCCATGGGTTTCAAGTAAGTTTAACGGGTCCTGCTTTGAACTAGTATCTCATGAAGAAGATAAATGGCCTCAAAACCTGGAAAGAAGCTAGCGATGCATTTCTAAAGTAGTTCAGGTTCATAACAGACATTATTCCTACCCGTGATGATCTCGAACGTGCTCAGATGAAAAATACTGAGTCCTTCAAAGACTATGCCATCAGATTGAGGAATATAGCCGCTCGGGTCGTCCTGGAACCCATAGACAGTGAGTTGAAGAGGATATTCGTGAAAACTCTCCCGTTCGAGTGCCGTAATCGGATGGCTGCCATTCCAACTGACAACTTCAACCAACTCATCCCCATAGGCGTATAGATCGAGATAGGACTGAAGGATGGGTGGTTTGTGGAGTCGTCTTCGTCGACCAAAAGATTTAGTACAAGAAAAGAGAAAGAACTGGCAGCTGAAGTGAATGTGACTTATAACCAATCGGGCCGACGAAATACTAACTCTGCCTCAGCGATCCAAGTAGTAGAAGCTCAGCAACAGAACACGAGTCGTCAACCTTTTCAGAGGAAGAACAACAAGAGGTAGTTCACCCCCCTCCCTGGATCGTTGTCCCAAGTATTGGCAGTGCTCCGGAAGAAAGGCTTGCTTACTACCGAGCCAAAGCGGCCCAATCCTGAGCAGTTCTATAACTACAACCCGTCGAAGAAATGCGATTATCACACGGGCGAGCTGGGATACTCGACCGACGATTGCTATATCCTCAAGTACCGAATCCAGAACCTCCTGGACACGAAGGCTTTCTCATTCCAACCCGCCAAGCCGAATATTCAAAGTAACCCGCTCCCTGATCACGCGGGCAATGTGAATGCCATATTTAGCTTCAATACTGATCGAATCAGGAATGTCAAGGTGTACACTATTGATGTCTATGGCGAGTTGGTGAAAGCCGATTATTACCCGAGTAATGAGGTCCTTTCCTTAGCTATCATGAGAGAAAGAATTTCAAAGATGGTAGAAGCTAGGATGATTGTTTATGCGGACCACACTAGCATTGTCTCTACTATCTCTAAAGTGGTTATTAATTGGGACGACGAGTTCGCTACATTGAACGCCGGGAAGGACAAGCTCAAATCCTTACTTGAAGACATGCCTCCGCTCGAAAACGCGACCGATGATGAGGAAATCGTAGTAAGCACGCCTGCAGCCGATGAAGGGATAGTGATCGAGATACCTCAGCCGTATGAGTATTGTAATGATAAAGCAGTTCCTTGGTCCTACAGTCTTGATGTCGATTTAGTCACTAGGTCCGGATGTGCTTATAGCCAAGCTAATGTCCAACCTACAAGACCTGTTACTGATGAAGAAGCCAAGGAGTTTCTGGCCGTGATCAAAGCCAGTGAATACAGCATAGTTGAGCAACTACGTAAGATGCCTGCACAAATCTCTCTACTTGAACTCCTCCAGACGTCTGTCAAACACCAGAAGGCCCTAATGAAAGTGTTAAGTGAAGTCCACGTGCCAGAGATGATCGATCATGAGAAACTAGAGGAATTTGTGGGTTCCATACTCCTCAAAGACCTTATAGCCTTTTTGGATGAGGAGTTCCCTCTAGAAGGCAGAGGACATACCAAAGCATTGTATATTTCTGTCAAATACAAGGCCTCGCATGTAGCCGGGTACTCATCAACAACGGTTCAGCCTTGAATATCTGTCCTCTGGTGACTTTGCACCGCCTTAAGATAGATCCTTCTAGGATAAGTGCTGTGAAGACCTCCGTGCGAGCCTTTGACGGAATCAAGAAAGAAGTGATGGGAGAAATCCATCTCGACATACAGATAGGGCCAACAGTGTTTAACATTCTATTCCAGGTTATGGACATTCCCACTGCATTCAATTTCCTGTTGGGTCGTCCATGGATTCATATTGCCGGAGCTGTGCCGTCCAGTCTACATCAGAAGGTGAAGTTCGTTGTGGAGAGAAAGTTAGTCACAGTCTACGGTGAAGAAGAGCACCCAATTTATCATGCGACGACTATCCCCTATGTCCAGCCGGATTACAAAATCGAATCGAGTTATCAGTTGCTTGAGCTCGTATCGACCATACACGCGTCTAGAGGATCATCACCACCTGTTCCTGAGGTGTCAAATACAGCTGTTATGGTCGGAAGAGTAATGGTGTCCCATGGCTTTATTCCAGGCGAAGGCCTTGGCAGGAATGGTCAAGGTATCCGCCGACCGGTGGAAGCCTCTCAAAGGTTCCGCACTTTTGGATTGGGGTACCAAGGGTCAACTGTGCCGAATAATGAGGGACATGGACGTGGACATGGTTGAGGTCAAGGTCAAGGATATGAGTAGAACATACAGCAATCCGAAGAAGACCCAAATGGTGAAGAACATAGCCATGGAACTGCCCAAAATAATGGAGAACTTGGGTGTGGTAGGCTGCTTCCACACATCCGCATCACATTCCCTGGCCCGGCGAGGATGATGCACGAAGAGAAGGAAGTGATCGATACTCTGGGGCAACCGAGCGGCAAGTTCGATTATTATGTGAAGTACTTAGTGCCTCCGAGTTTTTATGTTGACCCCCGTGACATTGTCCCGGATGGATGGGGAGGTATGGATGATCCAACACCTCAAATGACAGGAGATTCTAATATTGCAATGGAGGGAATCACTGTCCTGTTCGATGTTGTCTTCATTGGAGCTATCGAAGAAGGACCATTAGATGAAATGGGCACTGGCCCACAAGAGTAAAATCTTTACTTTTTCGCACACTCTCCTGCGTGGGAACTTTTACTGCTTTTTAGGACTTGTCCCGTCTCAGGTGCTGCTTTCCATTTTCATTTCTAGGACTTGATTGTTGCAATTTCCATTCAATAAATGTAATTCATTTTGAAATAATCAATGAAATTACAAGTTATTTTCAGTTTTTTGAGGGCATGTTGAGGTACATCAAACCAGCTCGATGATAATATATAACCGATAAAAGAAAATATAGTCCAAGGAGAATTCTGAGGCCTGGGCTTCTTCATGCTCCCTCGGGTTAAAACTTTTTCGAAAAGAATTTAAAAAAAAAACAGAGTCAATAAAAATTACAAAAAAAATTATAAAAAAAATGCAATGCTTAGACCTGTTTGTCCTTCTGAATTCCTTACTTTATGTTTCAGGGGTAATCTTGTGACACATGAGAGTATGTGAACGGTCCAATCCGATGAATTATGCGCCGCCGAGCCTGATCTCGATGATACCAACGAACTCGACAATTCCTCGTATCTTCAGCGCGACCTAGAGCATCATGAAAGACCTAAATCCTCACGGTAGATCAAACTATCACCGTCAATCTGAGTGATTCCGAAGAACCCAAGGAGGTGAAGATAGGGGCAACCCTCCCCGAAGGTGAAGCGAGACGCCTGGTCCAATTACTGAAGGATTACCAGGACATTTTTGCCTGGCCATATGCCGATATGCCGGGTTTAGACTTTTCTATTGTGGAACATGGCTTGCCTACTTTCCTAGCATGCCGCTCAAGAAACAGAGGCTACGAAGAACCAAACCTGAGCTTTCGAAGAAAATAGAAGAATAGGTCATAAAGCTCTTGAAAGTGGGATTCATCGAAGTCACCCAATACCCTACCCTGGTAGCCAACATCGTGTCAGTCATGAAGAAGAACGGCCGAGTCCGGGTTTGCATTGACTATCGCAACTTGAATAAGGCCAGCCCTAAAGATGACTTCCCATTACCGCACGTAGACGTTCTGGTAGACAGTACTGCTGGATTTGAGCTATTTTCCTTCATGGATGGTTTCTCGGGTTATAATCAGATAAGAATGAAGGACGGCGACAAGGAGAAAACAGCGTTCATCACTCCTTGGGGGACATTCCACTATAAGGTCATGCCTTTCAGCCTTAAAAATGTCGGGGCAACATATCAACGGGCAATGGTGACTCTTTTTCCATGATATGATGCATAAGGAGATCGAGATCTATGTCGATGACATGATTGCCAAGTCTCAACCCGGAGAGAGTCATGTTAATACCTTGAAAAAGTTGTTCGACTGATTCCGTGAGTTTAAACTCCATCTCAATCCAGCGAAATGCATATTCGGAGCAACGTCGGGCAAATTACTTGGGTTCATAGTAAGCAGTGAGGGCATTGAAGTCGATCCTTCCAAAGTAAAGGCCATATGTGAGCTGCAACCCCCATCGACCGTGAAAGAAGTGCGGAGCCTCCTGGGTAGATTAAACTACATAGCCCGTTTTATTTCCCAGCTCTCCGAAACTGCCAAACCGTTCTTCAAACTTCTAAGGAAGAATGCTCAAGTGGAATGGGACGATAATTGTCAGGAAGCGTTTAATGAACTAAAGCAGTACTTTATAAACCACCAGTGCTAGTCCCTCCAATGTTGGGTCAGCCTTTGATCCTTTATCTCACGATTCATAGCGAGTTGCGGGGCGCAATGCTAGCCTAGAAAAATCCTGAAGATGGAAAAGAGCAAGCCATTTATTACTTAAGTAAGAAGTTTACCGTCTCGGAGTTGAATTATCCTGAAGCCAAGAAGACTTATGCTGCACTAGTATGGGTGCTCCATAGGCTGCGGCAATATACATTGCATCACCAGACTTTACTTGTGACTAAGAATGATCTCATCAAGTATTTACTTGATCAACCAGCTTTGGTAGGGAAGCTAAACAAGCAGCAGATTTTAATTTCAGAATTTGGGATCCAGATGATGCCACAGGAGTCAGTTAAAGGCTGAGTAATTGCTGATGTGTTAGTAGAGAATCCTGGAATCTCAGACGATGATATATATTCTCCAGAAGATCGCATTTTGGTAATAAAGGAAGACACATGGACCATGTTCTTCAGTGGAGCCATGAACTTGGCTGGTTCCGGTACTGGGGCAGTTTTAATATCCCCAGATAGGCAACATTATCCAGTAGCAGCAAAGTTGGTGTTCCCGTGTACCAACAATATAGCTGAGTACGAAGCTTACATCCTCGAACTCCAAGCCGCAGTGGAAATGGGGATAACCAAGTTGAAAGTGTTTGGTGATTCCGCTCTGATTATTTTCCAAACTGTAGGAGAATGGAAGACAAGAGATGCCAAACTAGTGTCGTATCACAAATACCTCGAAGAAATCATAGAAGAATTTAAAGACATCTCCTTCGAGTACTTGTTGAGATCCCATAATCAGTTTGCTGATGCGCTAGCTACATTATCATCTATGCTGCAAGTGACTGATGGAGTAAAGGTAGAACCCTTGAAGATTGAAGTCCTAACGAAACCGGCTTACTGCATGTTTGTGAACAGAGAACCTGACGAAAAGCCATGGTATTGCGTTATCATGAACTACATCCAGAGACAAGAATTTCCTGAAGGAAGCACTCCAGCCGACAAGAAGTACATAAGGAAAATGGCTTCGAAATTCTTTATCAGTGGCGAAAAGCTGTACAAAAGATCCTATAATTCGATCCTGCTAAGATATGTAGAAGCAGCTGAAGCTACTAGAATTATGCAGGAAGTACATTAGGGGATATGTGGTCCGCACATGAATGGCCACATGTTAGCTAAGAAAATCATGAGGTTGGGTTATT
Organism: Syzygium aqueum; assembly: GCA_031216185.1. Lineage (NCBI taxonomy): Eukaryota > Viridiplantae > Streptophyta > Magnoliopsida > Myrtales > Myrtaceae > Syzygium > Syzygium aqueum. Next base: position 29,432,220 of record CM062234.1, read on the forward strand.
ATTGACTCAGTCTTGAAAGTGACTGCATCCAACATGCTCGAAGATGTCATCGCTGTCAAGTTCACGGGGATAAAATAAATGTTCCCCCCGATGGAATTACATCAGTTGTCTGAGCCGTGGCCCTTTTCAATGTGGGGCATCGATGTGATTGGCCCAATTAATTCCAAGGTATCCAATGGACACCGATTTATCTTAGTCGTGATTGATTATTTCTGCAAGTGGATTGATGCGGCATCTTATGCAAATGTCACTGCAAGAAATGTTGTAAGATTCGTCAAGCGAGACATAATCGCTTGTTATGGTATCCCCGAGGCCATTGTTACCGATAATGGGACGAATTTGAACAACAAGTTCATAGATCAGTTGTTCAATAAGTTCAACATCCAGCATCTAAATTCATCTCCTTATCGTCCACAGATGAATGGAGCAGTTGAAACCGCCAACAAGAACATCAAGAAGATCCTGGACAAAACGGCTGAAAACTATCGCGATTGGCTTGAAAGATTGCCATTTGCATTAATGACATATCGGACTTCCATCCTAACCTCTGTCGGGGCAACCCCTTTTTCTTTGGTGTATGGCATGGAAGCAGTCCTGCCCATTGAAGTAGAGATCCCTTCTCTGCGAGTCTTATCTCAGGTGGAGTTGTCTGAAGCGGAATGGATGCGACAAAGGCATGAGTAGTTGAACCTAATTGATGAAAAACGTTTAAAAGCTATTTGCCACGATTAAACCTATCAGCAGAGAGTAGCTAGGTCCTTCAATCGAAATGTGCGTCTAAGACACTTCGAGGTAAATGATCTAGTCTTAAGGAAAGTACTCCCTATCTTCCCTATTCTTGGAGGTAAATTTGCTCTAAACTACATCGGCCCATATGTGGTTAAGAAGGTGCTTCCCGGAGGTGCCCTGATTCTCGCAGAGATGGACGGTCGTGAGTTCTCCAATCCTGTTAATTCTGATGCTGTAAAAATGTATTATCCTTGATAAAATCTATCATTTTGCAGCAAAAGTTTTCAAGTGTTTGGTTGTACTTTGAATTGCAAACATTTCATTGATGAATAAATGGTTTCAATTAACTTCAAGTTAAGATGTTTGCATTGGTTTTAATTTTTGCATGGTTATTTTGTCGATCAGTATCATTGACTTCAAAGGGGAAGTCTATTTAGACAATCTGATAACTCATGCAGAACGAACTGAATGTGTCGAATGAGGTACATCGGGATGATGGAAGGCAAGCCATATCCTATACACAGTCCCATACTCTAATCTTCAGTGAGTTGAGTTGAAAAAATTCCATGTCTGCAAGGTAAAAAGTTCTATTGCAAAAGGTACGGCGATCGAAATGACAAGAGGCATTTCATTTCTCTACCTTAAACGCTACAAGTTATCCCTTGTTTTGCCTATTTGAGCTTAAACGCTTGGAGAAAATTATTCAAATTACTCCTGTCAAGAACCACCCCACATTGGAGTAAAGTGGAGGTAAGTCAGCATCATAGGCGAAAACTGAGTAGAAATTTTCGTGCTCTCACTTGCATCAATCTTCGAGTGTTGTTTTTTCAGATGAATTCATGCGAAGTTCAAGTGCCTTAGGATGACGAAGAGCATTTCTTTCTCTATCCTATACACACATTGTATCCTTTGTTAAACCCAATTGAGCCTGCAAATTCGTTTCTTAAACCCAGTTAGTGATCATTCCCTACATTGGGGCAAGGCAAAAAGTCATCATTGTTCAAACAGCATATCCAGAGCATCGATAGAAGACAAAAATCCTTGAGAGTTTAAATGGCGAGCCATTCAGTCAGATATAGTTGGCCAGTTTTACATTATAAGCAACAAATGTCCAAAAAAAAAGAAGGGTAAGAAAAAACAGTGTGCCTAGTAAAAGTAAGGCCAATGTCAAATAGGAAAAAATGTCAAAATCCCCAGTGGAGCAGTAATCCTACAAATCTCAAAGAAATCAAGTGATGAACTTTCGAAACCAATGGAGGATCTATCGAAGAGACAATCCCTGGCGAAAAGAAGACCGGTAACAATGCCAAGATGATCACCAACTTATTGGCCCCAATTATACACATTTTGAGCCTAATGATTCATTCATTTCTCAACCTATAAAACTAGCATATGTTATGTCCCTTATAAAGTCTCTTCAGAGTAGGGCACTTGAGCTGACATGGGATTCAGATGTTTATAAGCTTAGCTCGAAAAAGTGCGAGCAAGTCCATTTCTATCTCATTTTGTAGGGTTCTTGACTTGTAAACCCGGAGATAATTACGGAGTATTTTCTTTCAATAGCCTTGACTCGAAGAGAGTCCCTTTTGTTAAGCCATTAACCAAGTCCATGTTACATTCCTAACAAAGACCTCTCAGATTGGTAAGGTCATACCGTTTGCGAGAATACTCAGACTCTTGTCAACATGATGATGGTGAGATAGAGTGATTCTCATAAATCAGTCTTTTCCAATGAGAATGAGTGAAAGCCCTTTCGGACCGGAAGTCCCTCATTCGGCAATTTTCAAGACATCTACTTGTGAGTTCGGATTGTCTTATCATGATTTTCCCCAATGAAATTTTGTAATGCTGATTTGACAAAATCGTCATCATGAAAATCGGTTGAATTCATAGTGCATATGTATATGTGTTCTTGTTAGTGCGCGAATGCATATTACATGTTGCCTAAAACCGTGTCTAGCAGAGACACACCCTCAAGAGTCAGAGATATCACCAGGTAAGTATATCTCTATTCCTTGGATGTCTATGACTATCCAGGTATCCCTAACCTGTTCGAGCAATCGTCAGGCCCCATATTGGATTATTTTGTTGTGATCTCTAGATGCCTTTGATGATGTTTAGATATCTATTGATCGAGCCTTTTTAGGTACCTCTGATGATGTCCAGGTACTTTGTCAAGGAACCCTTGAACACTCGGGTTAGCCCTTCTATTTACTAAATCACAGATTTTCACATAATCTCGAGAAGATTCTCCCGTGACACGCCTATGAAGATGGTATAGGCGTAGCGGCCAAATTTTTACAAGTTTCTATGGAGATATATAGGTATCTTGTAAAGGTCGGAATATTTCTCTAATCTCAGGTATTCCCCCGCGACATGCCTATGAAGATGGTATAGGCAAGCAGCCAAATCTTTATGAATGCATATGGCGATGTATATGTATATCATAAAGGTCGGAATATTCTCCCTATCCCAGATGTTCCCCCGCGACTCACCTATGAGTGAAAAATATAGGTGAAGCGGTCAAATCTTTACAAGTATCTATGGAGATGTATATGTATCTTGTAAAGGTCGGAATATTCTCTCGATCCCAAGTGTTCCCCCGCAACTCACCTATGAGTGAAAGATATAGGTGAAGAGGCCAAATCTTTATAAGTACCTATGGCGATGTGTAGGTATCTTATAAAGGTCGAAATATTCTCTTAATTTCAAAAAGTTCCCCCGTGACGCACCTATGGCGATGTATAGGCGCAGCGGCCAAATCTTTACAAATACCTATGAAGATGTATAGATAGTTTGTAAAGGTCGGAACGTTTTACAATTTTTGCTAAAAAACTGTTCTCGCAAATCCAGATGATGATTGGATACGTCGAGCTTTCTTCGTGTATCTTGACTGAATTGCAGATCACCAAAGTTCATCAGCGTGTATCAGGCAATACCGATCGGACTGAGCCCAAACATTTGCCAAACAACATACAAAGTCAGAGTCGTGCCTCGAATTACGCATAGTTGAAATTTAGGTATTATTTAGTCTTTGAATGCAACCTTTGTGAGCTCACCTTCAAAGAGGGCCAGCTGTTGACACTTAAATTTTAGCGACCATTTAGTCGTAATTTGCATAAAAATTAGGGATTAAAATTTTTAACTCCTAAACAAAAATATTTAAATTGCATAACATATAATTTAAGTTCATTTAGATTAATTGCATTTTGCATCGGACCGGCGGTGGCGAACGAGCTTAAAATTCATCAAACGAGACTTGGCTCGCTCGGAAGGCAAAGGCCGGAAATCACAAATTAAACGGGCTCAGTTTATTTTAATTTGAGCTTAATTTAGTCTATTGTGCTTAATTAAATAAAAGCCCAAGTTAATTCAGCCCAATTAAATTAAATTAAAGACTAAGCCCAAGCCTAAGCCCATTAGAACTAGCAAACCCATCTAATTGACCTAGTTTAACCTTATAAATATGATATTGGGTCAGATTTTTGGGGGAGGGTCAGAATTGCGAATCAGAAAATTTTTTAGAGAAACACAAGTGTGAGAGAGAGAGGAAGAGCGACATCGCGCACCACCACCGGGGGGCACGCCGTACGCCGCCGCACCGCCATCGTCATGACTCAACCACCCGCCAACGTCACTGCCTTCCGCCAACGTCGCTGCCTTTCATCCATCGCCGCTGCTCCGCCCCTCCACGTTGCCGCATGCTTTGCCCTAGTCCATCACCGAGACGTCGAAGAGCTCCTGCAGACCGTGGCTTCCTCGTTGCTCCTTTCTAGTGTTTCACGAAGCCACCACGACAAGCCAACAGCAATGCCCAGACGAGCTCCTCGCCCAGTTGAAGATTGTCCATGTTGAAGCCCGGCTGGTCCCGACACTCTCCCATGCAGAAAACGCCAAGAGGAGAAAGACGTGTGTGGAATTCCCTTCATCCATCCACTCTCGGCCACACCTCCCCAATGGTTACTGCTTGTTTTCGCTTCTTTGACGATGATCTAACGTAGCTGTGAAGATCTCCCCCATGCAGCAGAGTCAAAATTTCCAGAGAAGTCCACGTTCTGCCTCAGCTTGACACCCCAAGTCAACCCAGACGAGAACAGGCTGCTACTCTGACAGACCGTGATTTCTTCTTACACCAATCAAGTAAGCAGCATCAGCGAGTCTTCATCGCTGAATTGTCCAAGGTGAAGCACCAGACCGACCGACAATCCCACAGCCTTGAAGCGAAGCAGCCCAGGTCACGTTCTTCCTTAGTCCGACGCTGCAAGTCCTTAGCAACCTCATCTCCACGAAGACAGCTGCTGGCAAGTCCACTTTCCTTCGAGTCTCACCACAACTCGGTCGAGCTTTACCGCCCTCCATCAAGACGCCATCACGGTAGCTGGTCTGCGCACCGCCGCACCATCGTCCGGAGACTGCCGCGTCGTGCCATGCCTTCTGTTCGGACAGCCGCGACGCCGCACCGTCGCGAACCGCCACCATTCCCAACTCCATCAGCCGCCCCAGTCCCGACACCGTCATCCCGACACTCATCACGTGATCCGCAAATCCGATCCCAAGTCGATTCGAATTTGGAGATTGTCTGCAAATTAGGTAATGATATTATCCGGTATACTTTCAGAATATTTAATTTCCTAATTTGAATGTTCGAAATATTTCGTGAATATCATGTGGAATATTAGATATCTTAGGATAATTATCTTATATTCGCAATATTTAAAATATTCAAAATTAGGAAATTTTCCTAATTCAGCAACGTATTTGGACGACTATCTGACCTTATCACTAAGGTACAATACGCGGTGATACGGAAAATCATTATCCTATCCATAACCACTTGGATACGATAATGAATTTTATTTGCTTTCCAAATTTGAACGATCAACTTTCCGTCAATATCTATAACCTTATAGATATGACCGTCAATTCGATTTCTTTGCCTAATTTGATTTTGAAACAAATCTTGCGGATTGCGTGGATTGCTTGAACGTGTTATTATCTCTGTTTAAATTATTTTTTCCTTTTCTTAAAATAAAGAAAATTCAAAAAATATTAGTTAGGATTTAAATTAGAGTTTTGCATGTCTAGGAATTTTAAATTTGCTCAAACGAATAGGATAATTATTTAATTTAAATTAGGACATGAGATCATCTATTTCCTAATTTAAATTAAGTATTATTCTAATCTTAATAGATTATTTAGGTTATTTAATAATTTCTAATTTTACCAAAAAATCCCAAAAAGAGTCACCTTAGGATGGAATAAGTCATTTTCCTTAGGATAGATTGCATTCTTAATTTGGGTAATTTTTTAATTTCGAATTTTAATAGAAAATACCAAAAAAGGAAGTCATTAGATTGCGTGTTATTTTAGGTATTTTTTTAATTTTGAATTTCATTGATAAAAAATACCAAAAATAAATCATTTGCCCGTCATTAGAATTAGTTCAGGTCGTCGCATGACATATAGTTAACATGTTAGATTGCATTACTCCGCATGTCATTTTTGCACGTCATTGCATTTAGATTAGTTTTCATTTAAATAAGTGAAAATCCAAAAAAATTGAGTGAACTGCTTGTTAATTAGAAATCATATTAGGATTGTCGGTGTAATTTTCTAACTAACAATGCAGATGCTTGCGTTGCTTCGAGGTAAGTCATTCCTCCAAACTTGTAATTTATTTAACGCTTTCTTAGGTGTTAAATTGGTGGTTTGTGCACCCGCATAAACACCTCACATTTTAGTGACTAAGTTGAAATGGATCCAAACTGCATGCATAAATCATTTTTTTAAAGAAAAGGTACCGAAATAGCGTTAGACTAGATTTAGCGTAATCAAGTCCTCGAACGTAGAATCTCTGATTCGTAGAAATAAAACATATCTCCCTATGTTTTATTTAGGTTTCTAATCGACCTATCGCAAATTGATTAGTGGCGACTTCGAGCATGAAAATATTTGCACGTTAAAGACTTAAACCCTAAGTTGCGAATTGGTAGGGTTTGGGAGAACCCGAGTTAAGATTAGTCTTAATAATCCATTAACCCGAAAAAGTAAATTTTTTAGGGTCGCGACACTGATCACTTGAGAGTACTCCAGCTGCCTGATACTATTTTCAGTACTCTTTTTTAAAGTTAGGTGGGGAAGAAAAGAACTATTCACATCTTTAATGCCGAACCCTTTTATCCTCTCAATTGCCTTTCAATGTAATGAGATTGTGTTAAACATCGGCCATAAGAATTCCTTAGAATTTTGATACCGAGTATATCATCTGCAACACCTAAGTCTTTCATATCAAAGTTCTTCTTGAGATCATTCTTTGTGATTTTGATAACCTCAGCGTTATCTCCAAAAATCAACAAGTCATCGACATATAGACAGATAAGTACACATCTAACGGTTGTGGATTTAGTATATACACATTTGTCACACTCATTGATTCTATATCCATTTTGGATTATTACACGATCAAATTTCTCATGCCATAGTTTAGGAGCTTGTTTAAGTCCATACAATGATTTGACAAGTTTACACATTTTGTGTTTGTCCTTTGACCTTAAATCCCTCGAGTTGTTCCATATAAATCTCCTCGTCAAGATCACCATTCAAAAATGCAATTTTCACATCCATTTGATGTACCTGCAAATTGTATAGCGAGTCTATAGCAATCAAGATCCTAACAGATGTTATTCTTGTTACAGGTGAATAAATATCAAAGTAGTCTAGACCCTCTTTTTGTCTAAATCCTTTGGCAACAAGCCTTCATTTATACTTATCTATGGAACCATCAACTTTACGCTTCTTTTTGAAGATCCATTGATATCCAATTGGTTTATTTCATAATGGAAGATCAACCAATTCCCAAGTGTGATTACTTAGAATAGAATCAATCTTATTATCAACAGCTTATTTCCAATAAGGAGCTTCAGGAGTTGATATTGCCTCTTGAAACGTTTGAGGCTCGCCTTCTAACATCTATATCAGAAAATCAAGTTCGAATGATTTTTCAATCCGTGACCTCTTACTCCTTCGAAGTTCGGCTTCTTCGGCCTCAACTTCCTCATTTTCAAATTCTAAAATTTTAATTCTCTTCCAAGAAGGTTCACTCGGATTTCTTTTTTCAAAATATATATTCTCAAAAAATTCAGGATCCCTTAATTCAAGGATAGTATTGGCATGGATTTCGACATTTTCAAATTTATGAACCAAAAATCTATATGCGCTGCTATTTTGAACATAACCGATGAATATATAATCCACCGTTGTAGGTCCCAACCGAGTTTGTTTAGGAGGAGAAATTGCCACTTTGGCTAGGCACCCTCACACTTTCAAAAAATTATAGGATGGCAACCCATCATTCCATAATTCATATGAAGTTTTACCTGTCTTCTTGTGGGATGCTTTATTTAAAATGTAGTTTACAGTTAAAACGGTATCCCCCCACAAGTTCTGAGATAAACCTGAATTTATGAGCATAGCGTTAGCCATCTCTTTTAGAGTTCTATACTTCTGTTCAGCAACTCCGTTTTATTGTGGAGTGTAAGGTGCAGTTGTTTGCAGAATTATCCCCAAACTAGCACACTCCTTTCAATTGGAAGAATTGTACTCTTGTCCTCTATTAGACTTAAGCACTTTGATTTGTCTATCAAATTGGTTCTCGACCTCATTTTTATAAACATGCTCATAGCCTCATCTTTGCTAGTTAATAAATAAACATAACAAAATCAAGCACAGTCATCTACAAAAGTGATGAAGTATTTCTTTCCATCTCTACTTTCTACAAATTTCAAATCACATAAATCACTATAGATTAGTTGTAGAGGTTCACTCATTCTTTCAATTAATTTCAAAGATTTCTTAGCAAACTTAGCCTTAACACAAGTTTCACACTTGTAATGGGCGTCCAACTCAAACCGTGGAATAAGCCCCAAGTTTGCTAATTTCTCCATTGTACCATAGTTTACATGTCATAATCTACCATGCCATAGATAAAGAGACACAACACTAAACAGAAGACTTCTCTTTATTAATACTCTTTAGGTACAAGAATTTCGAGTTTACATCAATGACAGCCACATTGGCTTTGAACATGTCATTATACAAGTAACATTTCCCCACATACATCCCCCCTTTGAAAAGTACAAACTTATCAGATTCAAATACAATTTTGAAACCCTTCTTGACAAGTATGAGGCCAGAAATGAGATTCTTCCAGATCTCCAGTACATGCAACACATTTTGCAGGATGATCTCCCTACCGGAGGTGAACTTCAGGTTCACCTTTCCTCTCCCGGCAACTTTTGCTGATGTAGAGTTAGCCATATAAATTAGCATATCTTCCTCAGCCTTCTAGTAAGACGAGAACATGTGTTTATCCACACAAATGTGATTTGTGTCACCTGTGTCCAACCACCAATCAGTATTGTTCGACATCAAGATACCTCAGACACCACCACATCAATCAAACTCTCATTATCTTCCTACAGCCATTGCTTAAAGCTTACACCAATGAATTTCTCCGATTTCTCATTCGGTGTCACTGAAGGTGGTACCATCAAATTAGGCAAATCCTATTAAACCATCCCTCCAAAAATTGAACCATAAGCCATTTGGCCTATACTATTTGGAAAAACAGTCCAATCAAACAACTTGCATCCGTACTACCATAAATGGTTTTAGCCCGAAGGCTCGCAGCATTTGCTACCACAACACCAGGCCACGAGGTTTGAACTTCACTATTCGAAATGACCATAGGAACATCTCCAGAAACATTCTAGACATCATTGGGTACTCTATTGTTATCAGTCATCATGAATTTCTAATAGAACAACAAACAATAAGCTAATCACCTTAAGGTGTTGGAAAAATTCTTACGTATTGGAGGAAGATACATAATATTGTTTGTTGAAACCTGAATAAATTTGAGAATTTGATAACAAAAATAAAATAGGAAGTTAGGTACGGCTAGCCAAATCTTTTTAAGGCGATTAGTTCCTGTCAACGGTGCTAAGCAACTTCACGAACTATGCCTCCCAAGATATTGTTTGTATTAGCATTATACGAACAGGATTCTGTCGAACACTTCTCGAAACCGGCACACTTTGAGGAATATTGTTGAAGAAAAAACTCAAGAGACGCTCTTGAAGTAATTCAAGGATTTCTTTGTCTATCCTTTGTTTGAACTAAGAAGACACGTCTATTTATAGACGAGGGAAAATAACTGCAAAAAACTGAAGGGACATGAACTCGTCAGTTATGCTCACATTAGTAGAGCCATTAATCCACAATTATTGCAACAATTAGGACATAACGTGCACTAATATTGAGCCATTAATCCACAATTAATTACAATAATTAGAACATAACGGTTACACTAGCACTAATGTTGAGCCATTAATCTACAATTAATACTTATAATTACAACAAGGACCCCAATAAACTATTTATGGAGCGAGGGAGAGAGGACGTGGTGACGTTATCTATTTGTGGTGGGAGCTCCTCTGAATAGTTAGCCCATCCGAGGTCCACTTTATGAAAGTTTCAGCAGAAATCCAACAGGTTATCTCGTTAAAGACACCACCATCAGTCCCCGGACAATCATTTCTCACACGAATTAGGGGGCAGGAAGAGATCAATTTCACGAGCGGGGTCATGGTGGTGACGGTGGTGCTGATCGATCTTTATGGCCCGTTCGTGAAGACGATTCTGCTTTTCAAATTGACAGCAACTCTCTAACTAAGATCCTCTCTATCAATTAACGATTGAGTCATCTGCTTCCTAACAATCCAGTCACAATAGAGCATACACTTTGGCTTGGACAGGGCATTTAATTGCATGTTTTGTTCCTGGGTCTCGTAGAATTTCGACGAAGGATGACCGTCCAAATTCATCCGGTCCACGTAGATATGCCACGAGAGTATTTCCCTCTCTTGCCTACATGGAACATCAGAGCCGATGGTTGAAGAACAAAAGTAGGAAGAGGAGTGCCCCACTTGGAATCTTCACTTGACAATTCAAACAGCCCTACTAAACTTACTATATCTACCGAAAAAGTCATGTGGACATCGTTTTGCTTATTAAAGGCGACAGTGAAATGTCACGAATTACCTATACACTCATGAAGATCGAACAGTAGTACATACCGTGCGTTCGTGCCGTAGACAGAAACATTTTATCGAACCAATAATTTTGTACCCTGTCAAGAATTTTCATTTCAACAGCTGGCGCGCGGTAAACAGAAGGATATGAGATGACATGCATAATGCGGAAATGGTCTCAACTGTTGATCCGGTTTGATTCGGATCAGGTGCGCAACGAAGCTAGGACGGGTATATCGTCTTGAGTAGGAATAGAAGGACTTGGCGCGCAGCCGCTCGCTGACTAATCTGGGCATTGTGTTTGTGTTCGTGCCAGATAGGGGTGTGCAACCGGACCGGGTTTACCCATAAATCGGACTGGCCCACCTGAAAAACAGATCGGGGAATCAGTTCCCGTTTGAATCGGTCTGAGAACCTGTTCCATTTTTTGGGAACCGGTTAAAACTGGTCCGGTTTCCAGTTCCAAATGAATTCAAAGCATTATATGAGGAAGGATGAGAAATGTAATCATTATTTATTGATAGTCTAACCCAAGGGCTTGTAAGCATTATAGGAAGCAATTTCCTTTTTCTTAAAATTTTTGTTCTGTAACGAATAAACTATATATCCAATTGGAACTTATGTTATTGTGTCACATCCATTAAATTATTGGGACTAAGATAATTTGCTTTTGTATGAATACTTAAGATTGTTTGCACAGTCAAATTTATAACATTTGATTTGAGTTACAAGTTTTCCTATTTGCTACCTGGAAAAAATGAAACGAAAAAAAAGGAACAAAAAAAAAAACAGGTTCTCAGATAAATCCTGGAACTTCACCGAAAAAACATGATAGGTTCCAAAACAGGGTCCAAGGCAAATAGGGTAGATTCTAAATTCCAAAAACTAGGAACCGGCTATAACAAAGTCGGTTTCACGTTCCAGGTTTGGAACTGACCTACTCTGGAACCAATTACCCCTAATGGTAGAAGGCTTTAGAGCAATACACTATCGTACTTGCCAATCTTTTGTGTTAGGGTCTCAAGATTTGACTGGGTGCGATGAGCTAGCTCTGAATGAGACAAAAGACGAGTTACTAGCTGACAGACAAGACAGGCGATCAAAACACAATTTGGGGCTAATGGGCAAAGACACGGTCCTTAAAATTAGGGGTGAGCATGATTCTAGGGTAAAATGCCCTAAAATTCGAGAACCTGATCGATAGAAACCTGTAGGTTGCAAGTTCCAAGGTATGCATTGTGGGTTTCAGGTTTCAAAAATTGAAGAACACGTTTCGATGGGTAGGTTTCAAGTTCCAGATTCTACCAACCTGGAACCTAAAACTTTAAATAAGTTTTTTTGTGTTTTTTCTTGGTTCATGTATTCACATGATCCTATGATGTTCCATGGCGTTAGATGATGAATATATAATCTAAACCACTAGTTTGAACTTTCATTTTATGACTTGTTAATGTTTCATATTTTTCGTGCGTCTAAATATAAGTTGTGGTTAGTGGATCATAGTAGAAAGAGGTAATCATTAAATGTGATAATCCACTACAATTGTTCAATTAATAATACTTGTGGAACCTGGGTAGATTCTGGAACCGATCTTGAAACTTGTGACAGAATAGGTTTCAAGTTCCTCGTTTCAACGGGTAGGTTTTAGATTTCAAAAAATGAGGAATATATACCCGATGATGAGTTTCAGATACTAGGTAGAACCTATAAAGAACCTGGAACTTCTCACCCTTACTTAAAACTCCATGATGGCCCAATTCAAAGAAACAAAACCTCCCTTACCTCCATTACTTAACAACAAAAAAACTTCACAAAGCGTAAGAAATACTTCATTTGCCATTTGAAAATAACACGACAATAAACATAGGTAGAGTTGGGAGGAGGACAGTTTGAGGTTTTAGGCGTGTATTGTAGAGCCTAAATAGAGTAAGATCATCAAACAAAATTAGAAACTAAATATTCCTCGAGGATAGATAGATACCTACAAGTTTTAGCGGAACCGTAAACCAAACTTTGACTCCTTTTTCCTGTATAATAATACCAAATCAGCGGTCACCTTCCCAATAACGATCTCCGGAATAATTTGATCCAATCATACTATAACAAGCCTCGAATAAATGGGTTTTCGAAACGACTTTATCTTTTACTCTTTTGTTCTAACTTTAGCATTCGAACATTTGAGTTGTTATTGTGTAACATGCACTTGACATTTTATCTTATATGACTCTCTCGTAGTTTTTAAAATGATTATCCCAATATTTTGTGTGGTGAAGGGTAAGCAAATAGAAAGCGAGGAAGGGAGATTAAACCCTTTTTCGAAGGTTGCCAAGAAGACTGTTGATTAAGAAAGAATGACTAAAAATGCTTGATGCTGCATCGAGCAAATAAGGGGAAAATTGTCCAAAAAATCATAAACTTATTGCACTTTGGCCAATTTAGTTCTAAACCTTTTAATTTTGTCAATTGAGTCTCAAAACATTTTCACGTTTTACCAATTGAGTCAATCCGACTAATTTTAATCAGAAATCGTTGGTCTGGACGCCGACCGTGTTACGTGGCACAACCGACGCTGACGTTCTTACGGGATCTTAAATTATATGAAAAGGGAGCATCAAAATTAAAATTTGGTTTTAGCAGGTAATGATTTGATAGCAAAGAGCATATAACTCGTGAACATCATAAATATTTTTCACAATCTATAAAACTTCCAAAAAGAAAAATATGACTAATTAACTAACCACCAACAAGAATCCCACCACGAAGTGATAACTTCTCTATCTTTATCATAAAATCTAACACAAAAGTTTAAGCTGTAAATGGAGATTGGCTACATGTAGATAAGAGCATATAAATTCCATAATCAATTGATATGTGATACTTCTAAAAAATGAAGGCTTGAATTAATATTTATATGTCCTAACACTCCCCTTCACGCGGTAGTTTGGACTTTGGCCTAGGATTAAAGAGTGAAAATATGTACTAGAGAGATGAGGTAAATAGTGGCTTGGAAAAATTTGAGCTTAGTAACCTCCCCCGATTCCATGTGAAAGTCCAACTAAAAAAATTAAGTTATAGTGAAGATAAATCGTGTGCATTTAAAGAGCATATAAATTCTATAATTAAGCGATGCGAGATATTTCCACACTCTTGTCATTATTATGAAATGACTTAGTCTTACACTCACAATGTAATACGAAAAAGCCGAAATCTGATCCTAATGCCTAATACTTGGAGTTGGAGGACTTTGCATCTCTTTTCAACTGTTGTCTATAGAAGCTTCTACAACTGTTGTCTATAGATCCCCACCATATCGAGAGAAAAAAAAAAATCCCCACCATTAACTTTTCCTATCCAGGTAAGTTCTATAGCCACAAAATTATCTTGAATTGCACAACAACTTTTACCTCCCTATTCTCAGCACAAAGAAAGCACCCCATTACCTGCGAGTGATGCCATCTTCCGTAAACAACCAACCCCGACAACATCAGAAGGTCTCGAGTTCAATTCCCCATACTCACGGTGCAACCCTTTATGGGGTCTCCCTTATGCGTCCTTGAGTTTCCACAATTTCTTCCACAAGAACATATTGAGATTATACGCATCAAGCTTTTCATCATGCTGCCAACATATGCAAGGAGGAACGTTAAAATACAGATATCTTCCTTGCCATTCTGTATAGACTTGCTTAACACTCGTAGAGTGTTGAAAATATATCTCGAATTTGAGCCCAAAGCGAAATCTAAATATTCTGAATTGGATATTTTGCGGATCTCCGAAACTGAGCAAAAAGGAAATATTTGAAATTCACTTTCCTAATGCACATTGGAGCCATTGTTCTCAAACTGAAAAGTCCACATAGACTTTATGTTGAACTTTGACTCGGTCAATGTGTCAGACAAAGAAAGAAAGCAACGAAAATAAAAAGAAGAAGAAGTGGAAAGTTGACTTGTTGACCGAATCGTGGAATATCTTCTCCACATTGAGTCGGCCACCGTGGGTTCCTTCGCTGCGGAATATATATTGCAAGGAACATCGTGGCAGATGCAGTATTGAAGCACCGTGGTTGACGTCGAGTGCTTGGTGTGGGTTTATCTTCTTGGGATCTTGTTCATGTAATTACATCAAGAGTTCAAGTGTTCGTAACGATTAAATCTTGTGATAAGATTTTTGTATAATTCTTTTGCGAGATTGAGAAATTATTTCGTGAGTAATTATGAGACTAAACAATGCGTGCGTTATTGAGTATAATTGGGGTTTGAGAAACACTGAGAGTGTTTGAGTGACTCGAGTGTGGTTGTAATCTCCGTTGTATCGTTTGATCTATGGTGGAATTCCGTGCTGCTCTCCCTATGGACATAGGTCACTACGACCGAACCACGTAAATCTGATGTCCGATTTATTTTTTTATTCTGTCAATTTTATTGTTCGATCGCTTGACTTTCGCAACACAGAGAAAGTGATTATGCATTCAAGGATGGCAAACTTTTTCAAGCAGACAACAACATGGGATTCCGATGCTCGAGTCAAATGAGATCCCGTGCAATGAGAGGTGGAAAACCATAAAGAGATTTTTTGCTGGCCGCGAAATATTAAACAAAAAACACTAAACGGGAAAATTAAAAAAATAAAAATAAAAGCTAAAAATGACTAAGCACTGGTTGAACTCCCTGTTTAACTTTGTCGTCTTGCTAAAAGTTTTAAAGACGGCAGCGATTTGGAACCTTTTTTTTTTGTCTGAATTTTGGAACCTTATTAAAGTCCACACTTTTTTTGTTGGAGCAGACAGGCAGAATAAAAGAGCATCTGATAAGATATTCTTGGACTAGCTGTTGGTTCTTAATTTATATATTATAGGTTTGGCCCTAGCTCCCGATTAACTAAGCATTTAGCATGAAAAAAATATCAGCAGAAATAGATTCGCCAGTCGGTGCGTCACGACCCGCAAATGCCTGCACGAACGACCATAGATTAAAGCTGGACGGATGGTTACACGGACGAGCACGAGAAAGCCATACTGAACGTCATCAAAGGATAGTGTTTCCGTGCACTTACAATGGTGTGAGGGCAAAATAAACCTTATACAGGAGTTGTAAGGTGAGCAATTAGTGTATCTTATTTGGCCCACAACTCGTTACTAAATTTTTAAGTGAATGTGGATCCAATTAAATATGTTGATAGGCTCGATCTTGAGCTTTTTCTTGATGATCTTCCCCAGTGAAAGCATCATTGATTGATGGGTAGCTCACTCTTAGGCTTCCTTCGTTTCGCGAAAAATATTACGTTTTTCATGAAGCCATTTTCTTGGAAAAGGACATAATTTTCTGATGTTCGGCTAAAATATGAAAAAGTCTCAAAAAAGATTTTCCATTGTTCAGTATGGAAAAGATTTTCCTCCTTGCAATTTTTTTAATAATTTTTTATTTTTATTTTTAAAAAATATTTTTCATTTTTTTTTCTTTTCTTCTTTTTCCTTCTTCTTCTTCTCCGGCGGTCATTGGCCACAGGCGAGCTCGAGCCTTGCAGGCTTGTGGCGCGGCCGAGCTCATCCGACGCTAGTCGGGCGAGTTGGGTGAGGTTCGAGCCTCACTCGAGGTCGTGAGCTCGCCGACCTTGGGCGAGCTTGGCCTCACCATAGGCCGGTAAGGCTTGACCTCGTCGCAATCTGGCGAGCTCAAGCCTCGCCAACCTGTGGCAAGGCTCAAGCTTACCTATGGCCAGTTGTCGGCCGCCGCGATGGTCGGCGACGCGCTGGAGAAGAAGAAGAAGGAAAAAAAGAAGAAGGAAATAATAAAAATTAGAATTAAAAAAAAAGAAAATAAAAATAATTTTAATGAATGATGAAAGAAGGAAGGAGGAAAATGTTTTCCTCTTTTCAAAAATGGAAAATATTTTCCTCACTTTTGAAGGTGTTTTGTCTATTGAGGGTGTCGCGACCCTAAAAAAAATTTCATATTTTTCGGGCTAATGGATTATTAAGATTGAACTTAACTCGCGCCCTCCCAAGCCCTATCAATTCGCAACTTAAGGTTTAAGTCTTTAACGTGCAAATATTTTCATGCTTGGAGTCGTCACTAATCATTTTACGGTAGGCTGATTAGATACCTAAATAAAACATAGGAAGATATGTTTTATTCCTACGAACCAGAGATTCTAAGTCCGGGGACTTGATTACGCTAGATCTAGTCTAACGCCATTTCGGTACCTTTTCATTTCAAAAATATTTTGCCAGGCAGTTTGGATCCATTTTAACTTAATTACT
Source organism: Syzygium aqueum (assembly GCA_031216185.1). NCBI lineage: Eukaryota > Viridiplantae > Streptophyta > Magnoliopsida > Myrtales > Myrtaceae > Syzygium > Syzygium aqueum. The sequence continues at coordinate 29,449,299 of CM062234.1, forward strand.
AACATATGAGGTGTTCATGCGAGTGCGCAAACCACCAATTTAACACCCAAAAAGCATTAAATAAATTGCAAGCTTAGGAGAACAACTTACCCGAATGCAACGCAAGCATCTGCATTGTTAGCAAAAAATCACGCAGACAATCCTAATATGATTTCTAGTTAACAAAGCAACTCATTCAATTTCTCTTTTTTTTGGATTTTTACTTTATTTAAATGAAACCTAGTTTACATGCAATGACGTGCAAAAATATGACATGCGGATTAATGCAACCTAACATGCAAATTATATGTCATGCGACGACGTGACTTAATTCTAATGACAGATGCAATGATATACTTTTGGTATTTTCTTTAAGGAAATTCGGAATAAAAATATGCCTAAATTATCATGCAAACTAATGACTTCTATTTTTTTGGTATTTTCTGTTTAAAATTTGAAATTTAAAATTGCCTAAGTTAACATGCAACTTATGATTACTCAATCTATCTTAACATGTTTTCTTTTTAGGATTTTTTTTGGCAAAATTCGAAATTATAAATTACTTAAATTTAAAAAATAATGCAATCTATCCTAATCTACCCTAAGATGACTCTTTTTTGGGATTTTCTTAAAAAATTCGGAATTAAAAAATAACGTGAATAATCCGTTAGGATTAAAACAATACCTAATTTAAACTAGGAAACATGCCACCTTAAGTCCTAATTTAAATTAAATATTTATCTCATCCTTTGGGATATATTCAAAAATCCTAGACATGCAAAAATTCTAATTCGAATCTAGTTAATATTTTTGAATTTTCTGTTTATTTAAAAAAATCAAGAAATTTAAACAAATAAGGATAGCAATCAATTCAAATCATCCACGCGATCCGCCAAATTTGTTTCAAACTCGGATTAGGCACAAAATTCGAACTATCGGTCATATCTATAGGGTTATAGATATTGACGAATAGTCGATCGTTCAAATTTGGACAGCTAATGAAAGTTATCATCGTATCTAAGTGATTATAGATAGGATGATAATTTCCCGTATCGCCGCGTATCGGATCTTAGGTTAAGGTCAAATAGTCGTCCAGATACGTTGCTAAATTAGGAAATTTTCCTAATTTGAATATTTGAAAATATTACGGATACATAGAACATTATCCTAAGATATCTAAATATCCACACGATAATCACAAAATATTCAAACACACCAAATTAGGAATCTAAATATTCGAAAAGAATATTCAGAATATATCCACTTACCTAATTTGAAAATACTTCCAAATTTTGAATTGGATCGGGATCGGCTTGCGGATCGGGAATGGGACGATCGGCGACGGCAGGACGGCGACGGCGACACCGACGATGCACAGCAACACCGGCAAGGCTGTTCGGTGGATTTGATGCGTGCGTGGGCGAGTGACTCCGAACAAAAAATTTCAGGACTGCACGATTCCGGAAAAATGGGCGTAACTTCCTCAATACACGTCGGATTGACCCGATTCCAAAAGCCACAGATCAAGGACTCGTAGATCTACAACTTTCGTGTTTTGAGTTTCCACAAATAAGCTCTGTGGAGTGAGCGATTCTGGAAAGTGTGTGCGTGAGGGAGGGCTGTTCGGTTGACTACTCTTCAAGGTGTCTTCAACTTGGAGGATCTCATAATTGCAGCTGCTACTTCGTGGGGACTTCTGACTTTGCTGCTTGGGAGTTCGTTGACTGTTGGACTTGTATTCCATGCAAAGGAGCAGCAGCTACGTCAGACTCCACGTTGATCAGCCACGAATCAGATCAGGAACAACAGCAGCGATCATCGTGGCTTCGCTTCAAGGCTGGGGAGGCGTTGTTCAGAGTGGGAGGCGACAGCACGGCAACGAGGAGGAGCAGAGCAGCGGCGGTGGGTGGAAGGTAGCGACGTTGACGGGCGGTTGAGGTGCGACGACGGCGGTGCGACGATGTGCGGTGTCCCCGGTGGTGATGCGCGACGTCGCTTCTCTCTCTCCCTCTCTCTCACACTTGTGTCTCTCTAAAAATTTCTGATTTCTAAAAAATTGTGTTGTGTCACCTAATTCTGACCTAATAACATGTATATATAGCACTAATCCTAGGTCAATTTAGATGGGCTCTAGTCCTAATGGGCTTAGACTTGGATTTAGGCTCTAATTAACATTTAAATGGGCTGAATTAACTTGGGCTTTAATTAATTAAATTCAACAGACTAAATCAAGCTCAAATTAAAAACACCCAAGCCCGTTCGTCTTGAAATTCCGGGCCCTTGCATTCCCGAGCGTCCCGTTTTTTGGTCGATGAATTTTATCGCTCGCAATCACCAGTCCGATGCAAAAATGCAATGAAATTAAAATGAACCTAAATTACATGTTATGCAATTTAAATATTTTTGTTTAGGGGTTAAAAATTTAATCCCTAATTTTTCTATGCAAATTACGACTAGATGGTCGTGCCAAAATTTAGATGTCAACAGAGGGAAAATGTTTTCCATGGTTTGTTTATTTTCCGCCCCCTAAACACTGGAAAACCCAGAAAATATTTTCTTGAAAAATATTTTTCGCGAAACGAACGGAGCCTTAATATGGATCCTAGTGATTACTCAATGAAGAAATTTCGCATTTAACTCCCTAATCAACGTGGCGGATGATGTGCCTTTTCGCGAAACGAACGGAGCCTTAATATGGATCCTAGTGATTACTCAAGGAAGAAATTTCGCATTTAACTCCCTAATCAACGTAGCGGATGATGTGCCCCCGCTTTCTTTTGAACTTGGTTGGACCAATGTGATTGAGGTCAAGTATGAACTAGGCCAAGGTGGACATTAAGAAAATGGGGGTGCAATAGAACACATGGAGTAAGGGGGAGCAAGCCTAATATAAGAGGCTCACATGTGAGAGGCAAACTTATCGAGATGCACATGTGAGGGTGTAAGGTGAAAGAAACCCTACATTGGAAATGTGATAAGTAAGGTAAAGCAGTTAATTCCTAGTCGGCCCATAATCATTAATTGAAACTTTTAAGTGAATGAGGGTCTATCTAAATAATTTTTGCTAGGTTTAGACTTGAGCTCTCTCAGGTGAAAGAATGGGGTTTTTGCTATGCGCCCCAACAGATAGCTTGTAGCAGTTTTGTTCTTTAATTGATGTTGCACATACTAAGAGCTTTACTAAGAATATTTGCTAAATTGCAGTTTAGTCCATGTTACTTTTAATATATATTATGTCATAAGTGTGCAAAGTCGATCGTTCCTTCCTAAGTGCAATGAGTTCGGAACACTAAATAAAGTGAGACCTACTTTAAAGGCATCAAACTCTCGATCAGTTAATGTGGGTTATGAAATAACAGACGTTCTCCCCGGGGTCTTGCTAGATGCTCGTTTTCTAACGAGTCTTGCCAGAAGTTCGTTTTCTAACCAAAAAATAGTCCTTGTTGACTCTAACGCCTTCGATCGAGTTTGAAAATCCTTCTGTTGACTACCAAGTTGTCGATCAAACAAATCCATAGTTTCTTACTCCACATTTACAGTCGTCCACTAATTCTACTCGATCGAAGGCGTCAGAGTCGACAAGGACTAGATTGCCTTTCGGGCTTCACGGGGTCTTGAAAGCCTCGCCTTGACTCTGGGGAGCAGGTAATTTAGATTTACTAAGATTGGTTTGCAAACCTGAAAATACTAAGTGATGTGACCAATTATAAGTGGCCAATTAAATAAGTTATCTATAATCAACACTCAACCACACAATTTGCCCGATCACTTTATTTAACAACTTTTAAAATCAATCTTAGCATATATATAATATTTCTCCTTAAATCCCACGCCCAATAAGAGGGTGATGGTCTATTTATGGAATGAGAGCCGTGTCACTTCTTGGCTCACGTTGGACGTGGGATCACATGCTGGTTCTTGACCTACTTCCCATCTCATCAGTAACGCAAGCCCGCTCTCGAGGCTGCGATGCTTTCCCCCTCGGTTGAAGAAAGTAGATAAGATATTCACATTGCATCGGAGATCGGACTGTTCGTAGCGCAACGGCGTTAAGATAATTACTTATTTTTAAAAGCATCAGTTTGCTTAAGTTCGATTAATTTAAGCCCTCATTTGTCGTCCTTAAAAGGGATCGTTTCCACTAATGATGGGTGGGTCGGGGATGGACGATGGCTTTCGCCAATTAATTGCTTTGATTAGATGCGCTCTGTGACAGTTGGGGCCAATTAAAAACTTGTGGATGCGAATGAGAAAAGAGACAACTTTTGACGGAGATGAACAGAGAAAAGACCTCGTTTCATTCGCTGGACGCCATCCAAGTAAGCCTAAAGCGGTGAATCAGAACTCCACTTCCCTGGGGCCTTAGAATATGATGAGCAAGTTGCAGGAACAACCCGAACCGACCATGTGAATCGGTCAAAGGAATATAGGGTATCTCGAGCATTGGGACATTGATTTGTTTTGACTGGAGCATTCACAATAATAATACGAAACGGCCATGGTAGGGCCATACCGATTAGAAGAAACATGTCTTGGAGAAACTTCTTTTGTTCCTGGCTAGCTTCAGCATATTCGGCGCACCTAATCACATCAAATTGCAATGCATCAAGTTCTCTTTTCTTTGGGGCTTGTTTCCAAAACTTAAAAAGTTTAACTTGAAAATAACACGGACATAATTTTGACTCTGAAGTTTTGCACACATTTTCAATCTAAAAGAGGTGGTGATCAGATCAGGTTTTTGAGTATGATGACCGTGCAGAAACCGCTGTTGTTAAACTGCGTGAGATGATCAGCTCGAGTTTCTTAATACGGTTCAACTAGTATTTATCATTGTAAGTTAACCGGTCCAAAGATTCATTGCTAAAGTGATAGGTGTGACCTCCAAACATACGATGCCTCTTAAGACCAAGGGAGTAATGATAGGTCCCTGAACTTGATGTCGAATGTAGTTTCTGTACTTTTCAAAATCGATGCAGCGCAATCCTTCCATTGAATTGACTAACAAAAGTTGTTGACAGGGCATCTTTAGTCAAGTTAATTATCCAAGTTGGCAATTGACGTTTCAACTGGACAATGCAGGCGCAACCACATCTTCATCTTCTTTCTCCTTCTTTTCCAACACACAACATTATTCTTCATTTGAAAACTCTATCAAACTTAAAAATTAAAGCACAGTGCATTTTCAACCTTTAAGTCTGAATGCCATCTCCCACTGTTGCCTTCAAACCGCCGCCACACTCGAAAGCCATCACCACCACCAAGCTCGATCAACATCAACACCAGCACTTGAGGTGACACACCGCCTGTAAGGACCTCGGCCCCACCATGCTTCCGTTGCGCCACTCCTTGTGTAATATTGTCCGCTTTGGACACTAAGTTCTCACGGTTTTAAAATGCTTTACACAAGGGTTAGGGGCCAAGCCTTATAAGCAACCCCAAGACTCCCCCCCTAAGCGATGTGGGACAGAGACATGCCCCCTGCCATCCTAGAAGCCTGCCAGGAGCCACTCCTTGTCCAGACCCTCAGACCCCGGCGACCACTCCCCGCCCTCGTCGGACCGGGTCATTACATTCTCCCCTTCTTCGAGTACAGCGTCCTCGCTGTGGCCCCACATGCGGTCGGGAGTCGGCTCTGATACCATTTGTAAGGACCTAGGCCCCACCACGCTTCCGTTGCGCCACTCCTTGTGTAATATTGTCCGCTTTGGACACTAAGTCCTCACGGTTTTAAAACGCGTTACACAAAGGTTAGGGGTCAAGCCTTATAAGCAACCCCGGGACTCCCTCCTAAGCAATGTGGGACAGAGACATGCCCCCTTGCCATCCTAGAAGCCTGCCAGGAGCCGTTTCTTGTCCAGGCCCTCAGACCCCGGCGACCACTCCCCGCCCTCGTCGGACCGGGTCGTTACACCGCCGCCTATGTAAGTGCAGTTTCCCACTTATTGTGGAGACAACAGCAATGTGAAGCCTGGAGCTGGCTAAAGAACTACAGCTATATGGAAGAAGAGCTGTGCAGGTCACTACGCATGAGCATTTCCTTACAGGAAGTGTGGTGAACATTTGCAGAATCTTCAACAACATGCATGGTCTACTTAATCAGAAACTTAATTTAGCTATAATGTCCGAAATCTTTTGTTTAATCACCCATAATTTAGCTGATGTGACTGCTGTATTCCATAGCCCTTTCCCAAAGTACGAATTAAAAGCCACATCGAAAGTTAAACTTCAATTTAAGATAAAAATATTAAAAAAATGAAAAAGTATGTTGCATCTTTAACACGCTCTCCAGTTTGAAAACTAATTGATTTTTTTTTCACCACGGAGAATCCAATGCCTTGTTGTAAAGTACAAGTTCAAGGAGACGTTAGCTTCAGATACTTTGGTGGGGGCTATAAGCTAGTTGAGTTCTCTCTGTCCTAGAAATCCTAGTGGGTTTCTTTTCCTTTTTTGGCTCATTAATTTAGGGGAAAATTCCAATTTGGGCTTCAAAGTAGGGTCATTTTCTCAATTTGGGATCTCAAGTAGAATTAGTGTCAAATTGGTACCTAAAGTCCTCAAAAGTGTCAAACAAAGGTCTGGGTCTCCGGCCGGCCAAAATACCCACCGGTCGGCGATCTCGCGACTGTTCCAGCAAACAGAAACAGTGTTTTTATATATTTTTTTCTTTTTTCTGTTCCTTTTCCTTTTTTTTTCTCCTTTCCCTCCGCCGGCCATTGCCAAGGCCAGCGGAGGTCGCCGGCAAGGGCAACCCAGGGCTGGGCGAGAGTCACCCTCGCCAGCGTCTAGCGTGGGCCGCCCTCACCTGGGCTGGGCGGGCGAGGGCGACCCTCGCCAGATCCGGCGAGAGCATCCCTCGCAGGATCTGGCGAGGGTCACCCTCACCCGCCCAACCCAGGTGAGGGCGGCTCTCGCCCAGCCCTGGGTCGTCCTTGCCGGCGAGGGCGTCCCTCACCCGGCCTTAGGTCGCCCTCGCCGACGAGGGAGAGGGCCACCCTCACCTGAGCTGGGCGGGCGAGGGCGACCCTCGCCCGGCCCTGGGTCGCCCTTGCAGGTGAGGGCCGCCTCTGCCTGAGGCCGGCGGAGGGGAATGAGAAAAAAAAAAAGAGGAAAAGGAACAGAAAAAAGAAAAAAATATATAAAAACATTGTTTTTGTTCGTCGGAACAGTCGCGGGATTGCCGGCCGGCGGGTATTTTGGCCGGCCAACGACCTAGATCCTTATTTGACACTTTTTAAGGACTTTGGATATCAATTTGGTACTAAGTCCATTTGAGACCCCAAATTGAGAAAATGACCCTACTTTGGACCCAAAATTGGAATTTTCCCTTAATTTAGGGGAAGGAAATGTACCTTGAGGCAGCACAATAAGCAATATAATAATATAAGGACACCGGATTCTTGTATATAAGTGTAGTAATCTATAATTCTAGTTTCTCAAAGAAGAAATTTATCTAAAGACTAATCAAGATTGTCATTAATCTTTATCTCTATGGATCATCTTCTACGAGCTTAATCTTACGTTCTTACTTTCAAAAAATAAAAACCATAGTCTATAGGTAAATGCTTGATTTTCATCTTTGCGTGGTGCAACATCATTCATGTGATTTCTTATCTTGAAAAGAACATATTATATTATGCAAATCAATCTATATCATCCAGGTTGATGAATTTGCACTAATGATCAGAGGAGATATTCAACATTATATTCTTTTAGACAAGGTTTTTGTTTACCCATTTTCACTAACTTACGACAGGCGTTGAAGGTGGCACAACAATCGATCTATATAAATTTTAACCATATCACAAGTCGAATCGAGCACAGCCACCAAAGATTAGAATATTTAAAGTACATAAACTTCAGCTTATGACAAAGAATAGAATCCATGGATTTGGCTTATGTACATGTACATAAACTAGGTACATATACATTCCGACATTTTCATTACGTGCAAATATTTAAATATTTTCAAGTAATTCATTTAAATTTTGACTCAAATCTTATTCAGTAATTTATGAAATGGACACTCTAAAGTATTTTATGGAATGGAAGTCATTTATTTAGGACTTCGCTTTACTCTTCCCAGCTCTTAGGTTAGGGTTTCCTTAAACTTAAATTCGGAAAGCGACAGATGGTGATGGTGATGGTGATGGTGATGGTGGAGATGATTTTACGAGGAAGCTTTGTGTTGGAAATATAACGTGAAAACGACAGGATCTTGCAAATTAAGTCAATGCGAAAATATTAAATAAATAAACGATGAACGATAAAGGACACCAGAGATTTACGTGGTTCGGTCCGAATATCAGTACCTACATCCACGAGGAGAGCCAGCAACAAATAATCCACTATAATCGGAGAATTAGAGTTACAAATCGTTCAAACGCTTGAATGTTTTCCATACCTAGATTTACGCCCCAAGCCCAAAGTGTTTACGAATAAACAATTTAATTGGACAAATAAACTCACTGCACAAATCACCGCACGTTGAAACCCAAGCGAAACGCTCTCGTACGATCGAAACCAAGAATGACCGTACGTTCTTTTCTTTTGTCTTTTCTTTTGTTCTCGTGCGGTGCTTCTTCTCTGAGGGCTTCCTGGGCGTTCGCGGCTAGTGCGGCTCTGTACGTGTGGGGCTACGAAACCCTTGCAGAAGATACCATGCCTTTTATATGTGTGTCCCTTCTTTCTCTTTTATTTTATTATTTAATTCCAAGAGTCAAGAAAGAATAACTTTGATCATGGCCCACCAGTTTTCTTTATCTGTTGAAGATGTCCTTCACTTTACGTGTCATCAGAAGGATTTCTTTTATAGGTAATTTTGAATATTTTCTCCAAAAGAAATATATATACCTTCACGATAAATTATGAAATTTATCCAAGCGAGTCACGTTTCGTAAACAATTCAAACTCGAGACATAAAATTCAACACTTTGCATATTGCACCACCAAGAAGCCTGCTGCTATGTGTTTTTCTTTTTTGTTGCGACAAAAAGTGCATAAAGTTAAGCGAACCACAAGAATCTTACGAGTCATAGAAAAGCTCTCACACACAAGCAACCTAATGCACTGCCTCAATCGACATTCCAGATTAATTAACCGCGCTTTAACAGACATATATTCGTGCAATTGAGTTTCAACAAGAGTTAAAATTTTCTTTTTAAGGCCTACCTCTTACGAGGAGTTCCCTTCTTGTAATTGCTCGATCGCAACAGGACGGAGTAATCATCGTAAGTTGGAGGTAATAGCTTTGCGGTCTTAAAATATCATATATAAAACGTTATAGGCTCTGTTTGTTTCGAGTTCTCATTTTCTAGCATTTGGTTTGCTTAGAAAAATGAGTCGACCGAAAATATCTTTCTAGTGAATGGAAAATATATGCTTAAATTCAGAAAAAATGATTTTCTCTTTGAAAATCCAGTAAATATCTTCCAATATATGGCTAAGTATCGGCACTTGAACCTGAAACTCTCCATTTGATTACGAAAACTCCAGCATAATTGGTTCTCGAGTCCGTAGCGTTCAAGATCATGTCTCCGGCACACAGGTCCGGCTCCATCGAGGCCAAGCTCGGGACCCTAGTGCCCTGGTGCCCATGCTTGGGTCTATCGAGGCTAGGCTCAAAGCTCTGATGCCCGTGCCCATTGTCTCGACACCCAAACCTAGGTCCATAAATGTTGTGTTTTGGTCCCTGATGCTCGACCTCTGGTCCCTGGCACTCAAGCCTAGGTTCGCAAAGGTCGAGAGTGAGTCCTCAGCACTCAAGCTTGAGTACTTACTAAATAAAACATTTGTTGTTATAAAAATATATTTAAAAAAATAGAATTATTAATTTTTTTTGTTTTTCCTTCTTCCTTGGCCGTTGGCCGGCCACCGCGACAATTGATGACCGACCACAGGTGAGGGATGAGCTCGCCCAAGGCCGGCGAGGCTCAAGCTTGTTAACTTCCAGCGAATCGTGCCTCATTGGCCTTAGGCAAGCTCCACCTCGCCTAGGCAAGGTCAGCGAGCTCGAGGCCTCATGGGTTGCGGTTGAGGCCTCAGGAGTTGGCAGCAAGTTCGAGGCCTCGCCATAGGTCGACGAGTCGCGGCAAGCTCGAGGCCTTGCAAGTCACGTCAAGCTCAAGCCTCGTCGACCTTGCAAGCTTGTCCCTCGCCTGTGGCCAATTGCCGTGGCCAGCCATCGGGCAAGGAAGGAGGAAAAGGCAAAAGAAAGAAAACAAAAAAAATTAAATAAAAAATAATTATAAGTAATTAAAATTTTGAATTTTTTTGGTTATTTTCCTCAGGAAAATCCATCATATCGAATGGAGGAAAATATTTTCTAGTTCATTTTCTTTAGTCAAATATAAGAAAATATTGTAATTTTCCCGGAAAATGACTTCCTAGAAGATATTTTTCGAAATAGTTATATTTTTCGTAATATAAAGTTAAAGTTAGAAGGAGAAAAAAAAATCAGAATGCGCACGGAGTCTAGGCCACTGAGGTTTGGACCGATCACGTGAAAGATGAGCCAAGTGATCACGATTTCAACAGCAATTTAGTTAATCGAAAAATTTATTAATCTGTGGCCTTAAGTTGTAATATAACAGTCTGTTAGTGCTCATGGCGGCACTTAGCCCTAATATACGACAAAATCAGCTACACAAGAAAATTAGCTCACTTGCACGAAGCAAAATGGAGATTGGGAGTATCGTATTAGCTAGGTATCATTGTCAATTATTTCAAAAGTTTAAAGTCATAGAAGAAAAAAGTAGTTATATATATATTTAAATATTTTAACACCCCTTTTCTTGAATAGGCTTAGACTTTGGCCTACTTTTAAAATTTTCTCCTATGCAATTTCGATAATTCCATATAATGAGTGACTTCGGTGTGCGAACTATTGTATCATTCGGCTTGAGATCCTTTCAAGTTGGTCAAAACTTATCTCACTTGACCAAAATACTCCTCAACTTTAATGAGAACATACCCCGAAAACCCAAATCCTTGATAAGTGAACACCTTTCCTCACTCCATCCTAACCCCAAACCCAAATTGGTCAAAGGGGGAGCTCATGTGGCGGTCACGACCCTAGAGGTCTCAACCTTGAGCAAATTCATGCAAATTCCTCTTACGTTTGGAGGAAGATCCTTGACGATAGAATATTAAAATATTAAATCACGTATTTATCTAACAGTTAAACTTTTAGAACAGTTGACAGTAATCCCACAAAATTCTCATATGGTATCGAAGTAGGAGTCCCGAGTTCGAATCTTTCCAAGCCCCTATTTGCCTCCCCAATGAAATATTTTTACACTTAGTACTAGGCAAAAAGACCGGACTAAGTGCGAAGGGCAGTGATAGAATATTAAAATATGAGAAAATCCCAAAGAGAGACTCAAAGTGGAATCATTTTCTTAAATAAGAGCCTGAAGTTGTCAAATCGTCTCAAAAAAGGACCTTTGGCAGACTGGTGATTATTCTGTTGTCGGAGAAGGGGTATTTTAGTAAAAAACATTATAAGCATATTTTTTATATTTTTTTATTTTCCTTTTTCTTTTTTCTTTTTCCTTTTTTCTTCTTCCCTCCCAGCCTTCACTGCGCTGCCTCAAGTGAGGCCATCCTCGCCGGCGTCGGGCGAAGGCTGCCCTCACTCGCCCTCGCCCTCACCGAATCTAGAGAGGGTCGCCCTCGCCTGCCCTACCCAAGCGAGGCAACCCTCACCCGACGCGTGCAAGGGCGACCCTCGCTAGCCCAAGCGAGGGCGGCCCTTGCCTGTTGCCGACGAGGGCGGCCTCCGCCTAAGATTGGCGACCTCTGTCGGCCCCGGCGATGGCTGGCGGAAGGAAGAGAGGAAAAAATAAAGAAAAGGAAAAGGAAAAGAAAAAAACATAAAAAGGAAAAAAATTTAAAAAAGTAAAAGGCGAAAATACCCTTTGACCGATGAGGTCAAATCCTTATTTGAGACTGATATAGTCATTTCAGGTCCTTATTTAAGATAAGATTCACTTCAAGCCTTTATTTGAAATAAGGTTCACTTCAAGCCCTTATTTGATAAAATAACTCCACTTTGGGCCCCTTTTTGAAATTTTTCCTTAAAATATTAAATCGTGCATTCATCTAACAACTTAAATTTAGCACATGAAGGAAAAAGCTATTCCAGCTATCATTTTCAATGTTATCTGGTGTGCTGCCATTCATCATATTGGGATTGCGAGGAATTCATTGATGCATGACACAAATTCCTCCTTAAATAGCAGGACCATTTTTTCAAGGACTCATATTTATGTGTTGTAGAGAATGCATGATCTTACGAACGGAAGTTTGTCTAGACGACAAGATTTTGAGGTTTGGTGGAATTGGAAATTCGTATAGTGAGTCACGTAGGTATATAGGAGAACTTCACTACAGGAAGTTTCATATGAGGTTATAGCTTGCAAGGATTTGTACCAAGTCTAATCCTCCTGGTTGTCTACATAGATTTGGAATAACGCACATGCTTACTTAGCAAAAGAGTGAAGAGAGAGCTGCAAGTATATTTGGGCACAATGAGGAGCGAGCAATATTGTGATGTTGGCGCCATGTGGTCACAATAGTAGACCGCAGCGAGCAAATCTAATCATGGTCACGCGCACGCACAGAGACAAAGGTTGTTCTGTTGGTTAGAATTTCGTATTCTATGTGATAGAGACTAGATAAGATGAACACATATCAGTATCGAGTGCATGAAATAGGTAGTGAGAAAGACATATCGTGGGAAAGGATCTTTATCCCGCATTTCCTTATTTAAGAGAACATTACACACTTCTTAATTGTAAAAATTATATTAAGCATTGAAAATAGAATTTCATCGTTCATAAGAGATTATGAAATATAATAGATTCTAGGTTTTTCATTATTAAGATTAGGTGCACAAATACAACAAAATAGAAAGTACATACGAGAAAGAGAAATCGAGATACAAGATTCTATTTTGGTTTACTCTTAAACTAGAGTAACGTCCAGTAGAGAATTCAACTAAAATTAGCACATCTCTTACTTTTCTGTTACAACTCTTGATTACAAAAGAAAGAGATTTTATATAGGAAACAGTCATTCATGGTCCCAAATCTAAACTACCAATAAAATATGAGCCAAAATTATAAAAAATTTCTGGCGGCTCAACCCCTGGGCAACATTCTTATTATAGTGATATTCACGCCTCATGTGAAGATATCAAAACCGACAAACCTTAAACATGCGCATACCGTGTGCCAAGAAAGAGCAAAATCAGTTGCTTTAACAAATCCATACCGAGCTTAGTGGAAGAAGCATTTTCTTTATAAAACCTTACTATGCAAACTGTTGCGGACATTGGCCTCTCTGTCTCTCTCTCCATCTCTCTCCCAAGCAAAAAAAAATATTAAGTGAGAAAGCAAAGTGATTTGGGTGTAGTCATATTAAAATCCATGGTTGCTCCTTAAAAAAGTGAAATGGGCATTTCAATGAGTGGCTGTGAGAAAGCTCTTTCAAAAATGGAATGTGTTAAGATTACTCTCCCCTGCCAAAAATGGAAATTATTCCCATGCTTGCTTCTCTCTCTCGTCCTCAAGAATTCATTAATACCTGACAAAGACACAGTGCAAAACTCTTCTTTTTTCTTTTCTTTTAATGAACTTTTTGAAAGACTTAACAATGCTACACGTGGGTCCGTGTCGAGATCATCATAAATAGGGCTTACTCTCTACTAAGCTACAAACTGCAACCAGCATTGTAAGCTTAGGTTGCAAATGAGTGAGGAAGATTGAAAAAATTTAGTCTTGTTCATATTTTCCTCACTCCTCTTCTTCATTTTCTTCCCGAACTTTCAAAATATCATGGCATGCAAAACCTTCACAATAAAATCATGTTGTCTTCTTTTTCTTCTTCTTGTACACAATAACTTTGACCACACACAAGCATCAAGGCCTCTCGAAATATTTCATCCACCGGGAGTCATTCCTGTAAAGTCCGATTTGATGAAGCCTAGGCCGCCTTCTATTGGTAGGTACGTGATAAATCATTACAAGAAGACAGAGACTGAGGCTTTTAGGCCAACAACTCCGGGACACAGCCCTGGCGTCGGTCATGAGGAGCCACCGAGCGCTCCATGAAGAAGTTGGCCACCACAAGCCACTGGGTGCACCGTGAGGAAATTGGTCTCGGCAACTCGGTGCATGATGCGGTGTGGCTCTGAGGCCTACTGTGTTGTTCAATATAGCCATTGTGAGGAGATTGCCATGTGATGGAGGAGAATAAACAAATTTTCCTAGAAAGGAATATTAGTTTCCTTCCTCTTTCTCTTGTTGTTTTTTCGTGGGTCCTATACCGTTGAATGAATTAGGGTTTTCAAGTAGCTCGCCTTCTTCCAATATCATATATGCAAGGGAGAAGTGTGGTGACGCGCATGGTAGAGTTTACTGTGTAATTGAATTTGGTTAGCATTTGCTCCTGATTTGAATTGTTTTCCCTTATATTTGGTCTTTAATATATGTTTCTCTTCCCTATACTTGATAAGATTTCTCCTACTTTTTTAGAATCTTGAGCATAATATTGGACGAAATAATATGTGAAAAATACCATCTAAACTTAGAATGTTGAGCATACAATGTCGTGGATAGAATCTATTAGATTGCACAAACATTATAGTAACTTGTCTTTTCAGTGCGACCTACTGTGGCTGTAAATTCTAAAAAAAATTCATTGATTTGGTTTTATTTTGGTTAAAAGATTATTTTTTTATAAGTTTGTGGGCTAAAAGATTGACTGGGTATTACTTAATTTATGCAATATTCGCTCCAAGAAGTTAGCTTGTTGCAGGTTCTGGTGGTCATATATAGTTAAATGGAAGAGTAGATCGTCCAAGTATATATTCCTCTTTTTTAAAAAGTTCATGGCTGTGTACATATCTTATATTCAAGAAACTAATTATTGCGTTTCACTTCTCCTAGGGTGTGTCTACCTAAATCATGGAATTTTTATCCCTGATCAATATATTTTCTTAATAGGTAAGATTGATTTCTAAACTGAGTTTATAAATGTCCTAATTTTTGTAATAACTTTCTCGACATGTTAGTGAATTGACGGTGTGTAACATCATCCACATGCCTTATGCATAGCTTATGCGTACCAAAAAAAGGCTTATGTATACGTTCGTTTTGTATCTGCACGACTAAGAGCACGCAATCAATAAAACCATAAAAAAAATTATTTTTGTTCCCAGTTTTAGTATGGGTTAATGTGGCTGTTGTGCTACATGTCCTTTTCATTGACGTTAGCTTTTTTTTTAATATTAAATATCGTGGATAAGCTGCTTTGTCCAGGATCCGATCTTGATGATCAAAATCAAAATCTGGCTGTAAAGTAATGGGAACGCTTAAGAAGTGTTGTGGGCGTCCCACGTTGTACCCCCACTACTGATTACAATGATTAAAAGAAACAAATAATCGACATTCTAGAAAAGAATACTAGAATTCGAAGTGTCCTGACTTTCATACGATTACTCGTTTTTCGTACCAAAATTTTGTTGCCAAATTACTTATGTGCCAAATCGAAAAGAAAAAAACTATTGCTTGAGTGCCTCCAACGACAAATACGTATTTCTTAATAAAATTTTAAATCTTATGTGGCTTTCTTAAAAAAAATTAATGTCCAATGTGTACAAAAGACAAGATGACCCGTTAAATGATTAATTAACTCACCCAACTTGTCTTCTCTTCTCCCTCGCTTCTTCGTTTTCATCTAAGAAAGATCTGGAAAGATCATCACGCTTTGATCTGAGTCTCTAAAGTACGAGTTCAACAAAGGATTTTATAATCATGGAGCAGATCGAAGGCCTGCTTTCTCAAAATGAAGAACGAGCAAAAGCATGAACTTTGCAGACAATGATCTACTGCTCCAGAGTTGATGAACTGAGCTTCTTTTTTCTTTCGCTTTTGAGCTCATCCTGTTCCTTCTCGTGCAAGTGGCGAGTGCAGTGCAGGCATGCGCACGCTTGGTGCTTGTGTGTGTGTGTGTGTGTGGAGAAAGGAACAAACAACCTACATCTCTCTCTCTCTCTCTCTCTCTCTCTCTCTCTCTCTCTCTCTCTCTCTCTCTCTCTCTCTCTCTCTCTCTCTCTCTCTCTCTCTCTCTCTCTCTCCTCGATCAGTTTAATTTGCTCTTCATCTTTACTGGAGCTCCTACTGCTAGTAATGGTCACACCACTACAACCTTGAGAAGACGACTTGCCCGCCACCGTGACTCGCATTGGCACAGGCACATAGCTCGACCAATGGCCAACCAGATGTTGCTGAACCCATCCATGATCTGCTAGAACTCATCATCTAGTGTGGTGGCCTCAGATTGCCGACTTCTCGTGCTCTCCGCTCTCTTCTTCTTCAATACCGCACATCGTCAATCTGAGAGATCAAATGGGCATCTTCTTGCTTGCAAAAACAGAGGCTCCCTTGTCTCTTGCTTGCACAAACAGACGCATCTTCATGAATCACTCCAAGCCCCTTCACGAGAACCATTTGTTAGGGTTAGGGTTTGAAGAAAATAATTGATTTTGCCCCAATTTCCTTAATTTGGGGTAAACATGTATTAAATAACATCGTTTTAGGTTAATTTAAGCTGACTCACTCTGCTGGCGAGCCATGTCGGACAGATAATCTTAAAAAATTGCCACATATGATATTCCAACCATACATATCAACAATGACACACTTAAGTTATTGTTTTTTTACAAAAGTGGCACTCAAGTGATCGCTCAAAATGTTTTGGCACTGAAATGAGCATTGTACGAAAGTTATAATACTTCTAGTGTCCTTTTCGTAGACATTCTTATATATAATTTTATTTGAGTCGAAAAATATTAAGTGGATGATTTTATTACCGTGTCGAAAGCATTGAATTGTATAAGCGGAATATAGCAATGGAATCGAAATGAAAGGATTGAATGACATGATTTTGTTGTATGACATTTCATTGGCATAAACGCTTGTGAGTCATACTAATGTTTGAATAATGAGTGGCAATACTAAATGTTGCTTATAGTGATCTGTCAAAATGCATTGATTTCAGTTGTGACATCAACATTTTAATGAGTCAACATAGGAATAATTATGATCGGAAACATATGGAAAGCAATCAAAGGAGCATAGCATTTTTTATCCTATGGACAGGCCGCACTAAAGTAATACTGGTCTTACCCACAGCTTGGGCAGTTGTCTAGCATAATTTAAAGAGTTCAATTTTAAAGGAGATAGCGATATAAGTGATCCTTGAACTTTTCTTCAACGTTATAAAAATGCGGCCCATAATTTTTTCTTATTCAATCTAATCCTTGAGCTTCCAAAATTTCATTCAATGTACTATTTCCATTAAGTATATCACCACATATCGTACATTTTTTTATGTCGACTTCCATGTCAGTATATTTTGGACCAAAATATGATGTGGGCTATCACATTTATTTTCGAAGTCAGCAAATCCTTTCCCCTTCCCTTTTTGTCCTTTCTTTTGGGGATGTATCCATATGTAAGTCACGTGGACGTCACGATGGCAAATCAACGTTGAGTTAATAGTAAAACATAATCACGTCAACTAACGGTGAGAGTTTTTTATAGAAGGACTATATTAAGTGAAACTTTGATAGTTCAAAGAGTAAATTGCACAAACCAAAAAGTCCATAAACCTCACTAAATATTGAAGAAAAAATCAGAAATCACTCAGGTCATAATCCATCCGATAACCACGACTAGCGTACATATACAAGCAAGAGCTACATAACTTTTCAGGTAGCTGACGTCCAATTTCTTCAAAATGCAAACTAAATCTCCTTTGCCTTTGTAACAGTAATCGTTGGTGAAAGATGACTTTTCCGCCGCCGACAGGATTTGGTGCAATAATCTGATCTTTAATAATAAAAAACACCCTCGCAGCAGTAGTTTTGGGTTGAGCTTATTGGGGGAAATGATTGGCTTTAAGGCACTGATTCCGGTTAATGATTTGGAAACTTTTCCTGGTGTTGTCATTTGTCAACCTTGGTTGACATGTGAAGCATCATTTTTTTTACTTTCATCTCTCTCCTAGTGTCCATTACCCTTGTGACGTCCAAGCTCATCATTTGTCTTTTGAGATTTCCGCTCGCAAATCCTCCTTTCTCGTGGTAAGACATTTCTAAGTGCCCAAGCATCAGCAATCTCCCCCTTCCTCCAATTACTAATCAAAACAACTGATGCTCAGCACTCTTCTTTGTCTCCTCTCTTTTGTTTTTTTCTCAATGTGTGACAAGGAATGATCAGTTTCTGTCCAAGAATCGGGAATCAGAGTTATGGGACTAGTTCCCAATTTTGGGACCAGAAATCAGACCTGAAAGTCTAGTCTAGTTCCCAGGTGGACTAATGGAATTTTGTTTCTTTTTCTTTTCAACATTGAAACAAGGCAAAGGAAGAGAAGACAATGAAAAAAGACGGGCGAATCTCTGTGGAAATAGCCAAGTGATTCATGATGGACCTTAATCTTCCATCAAAAAGACAAACTGGGTAACGAGGCATGAATGAGACGTACGAAGACTGTTGAGGCAGGTAGTCACAAAGCTACAAAAAGAAAAAAAATAGAGAGTACTGTTGAGGCAGGTAGTCACAGAGCTACGAAAAGAAAAAAATAGAGAGTGAGGGTCGATGAGATGCGAGACAGATGATAGCACAAAAATTCCAAGGAGAGATCACAATAATCCAAAATGGTGTGCAAAGAATAGCAAAAAACAGCATTTACTTTGATGAGATGCGAGATAGAGAGCGAGAGTGGAGTGGCCAAAAGCAGAGCAAGAGAGGCAGGCAAGAGTCAAGCGAGAGAGTGAGATTGCGAGGCGGAGCGAGTCGCGACAGTTGAGCTAGAGGGAGGTGAGGCAAGCGACACGGATTAGGGTTTTGTTTAGGTTTGAGAAAGGGAGTGACTCAAGCTGTGTGCCAGAGAGTACTTTGAGTCTTGAGGGGTTTTTATTTTTATTTTTTAGTTTACAGATTTTCAAGAACATAAATAAAAAGATAGCTGGTTTGGTAAGGGTGGTCCAAGTGGGTAATACCACACATGGAACCTGGAATCAAACTGAAAATCTCTCGGGAATTAGACCAGTGCTCTCAAGAACCACCCAAAACTGGCCATTTCGATTCGAATCGGGCGATTGCCCATCTGATCGATCCGTTGTGCTCACCCCTATATACAAGAGCATGGAGATTGTAAAACAAATGGAATTAACGAAGTGATATCACAGCCACTTCCTTGAAAACTCAAATAGGGAATACAACGGAAAGGTGAAAGTCCAGCGCTTTCAAAGAAAACTACTCAGATTTAACATAAACTAATGATGGATTATTCTTTGTGGTATCATATGGTACGTATATACTCTGGATATTATTAGGCTATTGTTAGGATATTGGTATCATATGGTATGTATATACTCCGGCTATTGTTAGGATCGCGAATATTTGAAGTGAAAATATAGAGAAGAAGGCAAGCAAATTTTCACAAGAAAAACCCTTTTAAAATCAGAAAAGAGAAAACCACAGTACTACACTAGACAATCTCCCTTTTAAAATCAGAAAAAAGAAAACCACGGTACCGCGCTGGACAATTTCTTCAATACAAGTTTTGGGCTTATAACTACATAAAACATTGCTCAATACACAGCAGGAGTCTAACGCATACATAATTATGATAGAAATTACATATATGTCATTAGCAATAAAAGCCATGAGCTTTAATCGTACTTTTCTCTATCGAACTTCCCCACTCCATCAGATACTACATCGTTGTTTCTCTTTGCACATTAGCTCCGATACCGCTGCGCATGCTTAAATTAGGACAAATAAAAATGCCGACTGCATCCTTCTTTAAGGAGGAATTGACAAGGAAATTACAGCTCGAAAACAGCAAGAACAGGACGAATAGCATTACATATCAGCAGTACGATACCCCGAATAAACGGGTAGTATGATACAAGCATGTACATCAAGTATTGTTCCCTATTCCACAAAATTACATCATCTTTCTTGTAGAAGTACTCCGTTAGCTAGCCGTCACTGAACCATGCACAAGACCTCTCTCATTTAGAACCGTTGAGCATGGAAAGCAGATAGAGGCAGCCAGACGACAGGAGGACAGATGCGGAGAAACAAAGCAGATCGACTGGAGTATGTATAGCCGCCTTCTTACTCTTGTCAAACAAGCCGATCAAAAGAAGCATCACTATGACATGGCCAAGCTTGGTTTTCAGCTCGTTGACAGATTTTATTTCTAACCATTTCGGTCGCTCCTGCAAATTAAAGGCTATTCAGGCATAAACAAAGAATCGCTTCAACCTTATGTCTAAGGGGAAGGCAGCAACATATCACTTCCATCTTTACTTCTAGTTCTTGGTAACTGATAGGAGACAGGTAGCAATTTATAGCACAAATTCCCTTTTAGCCCTACAGAAATTAAATTTTTGTCCCCACAAACTGAGACAGTGTGAAAGGAACCTGGGTCATCAAAAAATAAAAATTCCCAATATGTAAAACAATACTGACCTTTAAAGTGAATAAACCAAAAAGATTTGACTTCTGTTGGTTTCCTTCCCCTGACACTGACTTTGCAATGTCGAGAGTGCTGACAAAGAGCTCGTACAGACCCATTCCAAATACAAGCATCACTGTTCCTAAAAGATATACATCTGATATTGCCAAAAAATAATTGCATGTCACATTACATGAAGTAGCCGAAACAGCAACAGTAAACAAAAAGAAATCAAATTTACATAAACCATGTAAACTTGACCAGACTAGACGGTCATCTGGAAAATGTACTTTAGTCAACTATGCAGGTTTTATCGCTTTAGATAAAGTAATGATATCAACAATATCAGCATATGATAGCCCTGAAATTGATCTTTTTAGACACCAATAGTTTTGTTGACTAAATCATGTACCTTCGACATGAATACAGGAAAGTTGAAAGTTAAAGGCAATCAAGTATCTACCCTTAAACTATAGTGGCAAATGCTACGGGATGGCAATTACAAGCTGTTTCATCCATCTTGTTTCATAATTCATGTCATGTTATGCCATTGGCCAAACAACTCAAATTCTCTTATCCAAACGATACAATAGAAATTATCCATTTCAAATTAACCATGTCTTAAGTACTCGTGCTCTCAGAGGGGTTCTTCTTGCATTATCCCATGCTGGCTTGTTTTAACTTTCATCTTCAAAACTGTTTACTCCACCATATACACACAACATATTCCTAAAATGAAATCACTGGTTTCTTAACACTATGCAACACATACACCAACAATAAATTTAAAATCATTGTCTCACAATCAATTTCTCCACATGTACATCATATTGAACATGCAAACAGACAGGATTTTCTTTTTAGGTGTTATTTTTATGTCACACTCGAGGCGTTACTATTATATAAAAGAGGGTTTTAAAAATGTATGGTGTTGACGCTTGTTCACCTTATGAATTACGTTAAGTATGGTAAAAGTTGAACATTCTTTAATTCTTTTCTTTGTTTATTTCATTCCCTTTTCTTTTGTTGATAAACATCTCTCTTCTCCAAATTAATTTATATTTTTCCTGCCATAAACTGCTAGACAAGTTTCCATTATTTGAAGGAAATGACATCCTTTATTTTTTGGATATTTTTCATATACAACGCACAATTTTAAGCATGAAGCCAACTATTTAGCGAAGTATATTTTGCTGCTATTCATCTCATTTCATCATCTGGTGTCCTTTGGGGAAGCTTCATAGGGTCATGAGATAAGGGGCGAGAGATCAAACCTAGCAACCGAGAGCAGTTTATACAATAAAGGGAAATTAAAACTTTCATAGTTCTTGATTTAATCAGAAATAATTCACTTACGTGATTCGATATCATGATCTTCTATTGACACAACAACTATTCTCAACATCTATGTACGACCAAATATGTATGAAAGGATAGGGTGAGGTGATCGTTACAGCAAAATTTAGTGAATATCCATAGAAACTAAAGAAAAAACGACACCTGCTGCAAAGCGCGAGTTTTTCACCGGTCTATTTTTAACAGAGGGGACAGAAATGAGGCAAAAAACAGAGATTAAGATAAAAAGAACTCTGATAAAACAAAATATGTTAAACACATCTGCACAATTGAGAGAGGGTACCATAACAGCAACATAAAAATAATGACAACTAGTATGTACAGATACTTTTCACTCACCAATGGCCTCAACTAGCAAGAAGATCACTTTGCTGCGATTCACAAAGTAACCCATAAAAGACTGGGTCACATAAGTACATCCCTGCACATGGCACTAATTCGTGTAAAAAAACCAGGCAGATGGGACATTCAAACAATGATTCAGCAATAACAAGTAATTTGGGATTATTAAATTGTAGCCATTTGAATGTAGCATGAAAATTAGTTGACCTTCTGCTAACTGATTTTCATTTTCTCCAACACATGCTGCGACATGTACAAGGATGTCTAAACATTCTAACAATATAATCACTTTTGGTGAAGGAAATACTCTGACCGACCTGTCTAACCGCTCAAATTCTATTATCAAAGATGTTGCTAATAGAAATTTGCCAGTGCTCATCTCTGTAGACCACATTAAGACTTTACTAACACACACACAGCTTGAAAACATTATAAAAGCCATCCATATTTCACAGAAATGGAGTAGCTACTTCAACTTCCACAGAAAAAGAAAACTCTCAAGACTTAGTCAGCCACATCTTGACAAAGAAGACATATTATCTATAGCATTGACAGCAAGATTCATTATACTTAACATTACACCATTCACACATCTTCAATTATTTGCAACGGTTCTATTCTTCCCCCTAGTCAAACGATCAATCATTAAAAGCAGTACAAAAGTCTGCTGCTTTCATTATATACAAGCTAGTGCTACATATCCTTTTACCAAATATTACAGAACTAGTACGAAGAAAGAACCAGAGATGAATGAGTACTGTTTAATCTGTCCTTTGATTTGACCATGGAGGTCATTAGTACTTTAAAAATGCAACTTCTAAGTAACTGATGTACTAGAGCAACGCTCAGTACGTAGTCCAGAGCATGCTCTACAATCACCAATGCTTTAGTTAGAATCTCAACATGTCTTTATCTTTTGCAAACAGAAGTTTCGGCCATTTTGCCACCTGACCCACAAATTGAAGTCCACTGCCTCTACCATTGGACTTTCGGCAATATCATAGGACCACCGCCCCCACAAAACCTTATCTCTTCCCATTTCTATGTCTTCTATAGCCTAACCCCTTGGACATAGATTGTATTTCTACAGGGAACAAGGCTCCATGCACCATTTCTTCACCATCTCTCTCTTCTCAACCCCCCCCCCCCGGCCGTGGCTGGCCGAGGATGGGGGTGCAAGCATGTGAGCCAATCTTCCCTGTTCCTTCTCTTTCTACCATTATTCCAGCAAAAGACTAAGTAGAAGAGCATAAAAACCATCCCGCATTATCTATTTCACTCACTTAGCAAACTTAATTCAACCATTAGAGCTACAGGATACAAGGTATGACCAGGCCATGGGGTCGTACATATCTAAGATGGTGAAGGTGACATGGCTCTTGTGGAGCCATCTTAGAATAGATAAGATCAGATAAGTCCACAACCCAGTTCAATCTTTACCCCGAACTGCTATGGTCGAAAGATTCAAAGAGAACTTGTCACAAGTTGTGGTTGAACCGGTTGAACCAGTAACAGCTGGTCCGCCTTGTTATCCAGCTTTGAGATCATTGGCTATAACATCTGTATCTATCTAAAGACTTGTGCTCTAGCCAATCCATATGATGCGAGATTTTCTCCCATTGTCTGGCGTACATAAAGAACTTCTGTTGGTATGCATGGGGAGGGGTTATATACAAATGAAGATATATACTCCACAACCTCTCGTAAATTGCTCCTCTTTCCTTTCCCCCAGAGGAAACTAATTCTCAAAAGGCAATGAGGACAGCCAACAGTAAGAGGAAATATCCGAAATTCCACAAGTGAAAACGAAACTAGAGTTGAGATTGTGCGGGGGAATGTAAAATTGCAATCTACTCAATTTGAAATTGCATACCTTGATAAAGCATAGAAATGATCCTACCAAAGAGCCCGATACTCCGAGAAGCGTCATGAACCGGCATCCATATATGACCTGCACATTCACATGAGCGAAAAACAAAATCTCATCAGGACAGTGCGAAATTCGTCATGCTCCAGTCGCGTCAAAGTGTCGCGACCAATCTCACACAAGACGTTCGGAATTGCGATTCCTAAACATAAAGACCAACTTTTCATTTTCTTCTTCACACAACAGCGCTCAATCTAAGAATACAGTTTAAAGCCAATTGCGAGGCGCTCATCACTTTCAAAACTCCTATAATCAAATCCGGGCAAATGGCCGTCAATCAAGCACCAGTACCGAAGAGGATAATCTTAAAAGCTTCGCGCGTCGCAAGCATAAACTGCCGCAGCCTCTACACACACAGAGAGACACGCGAAATAAACGAAAGACAGCAGCTCAATCAAACGATCACCCTCTCTATGTTCTCCTCCCACGTTTCAGACTTGCCGGGGGAGTCGCGGAACAATCCGGAGCCGGAGCCGACGTTGGAGGCGATCGCCGGAGAAGGCGACGACGACGGCCGCACCGCGGAGGCCGCCGACGAAGCACACCCGGTCCTCGAAGTGGCGTCCCTCGCGGCCGGGAACCGAGCGCGGGAGGGCGGGGAGAGGGGCACCGTTTCGCCATGGGAGCTCGAGCCCGAGCGCCGGAGCGGCGAGGGAAGGAGGGTCGGCCGCGGGGCGATTTCCGATTGCCGCGGAATCGGAGGCCGCAGCGGATTCATGGCAAAAAGGGAAGGAGGGGGGGAGGAGGAGGATTGCGAAGCGGGGAAATATCAGCGGTTCGGCATCAAACCGCGCGCCGTCGCGAAGAGGAAGATGACGCGGCTACTGGCGGTCGGTCCGGTGCAGAGTTCAAAAGCGAAGCGACGGAGGACGGTCTCGCCTCTTCGGAACGTTGCAAAGGATCCGGTCCGGACGGTCCGTTCCGCACGCTCTTTGATATTCACACGTCGCCTATTTAAATACCTGTGTAAGTTGGCTGATGGTAAGTGAAATAGGATCAATTTGTCCATGTTTGATGTGATTTTGAAATTTAGTCGTGAAGAAGTATCTCGTTTCCCACTCTCAAAGAAAAAAAAAAATCGGCATGATTAAATGAAATGAGAAGCCAAAGGAACCATATCGCTCGATGGCCTCGTGAGCTTGGCTTAATTGAGAACCATCTTCGTCGGGGGAATTGAACTTCGAGGTAATTTTTGTGGGGGGTTCGCATCGCAAAGATATTTTCCCTCTCCATTGTCTTGGCCCATTGGACAGTTTCCACGACTCATGATAAAAGGGTCGACGTGGCCGACATTGATGGGACCGACGCGACATCTTTGAATTATTATGGACATGATTTGGCACGACAAGGGGCCGTCGTGCCGTGCCCGTGGACATTGAAGCTCCACTCGTTCCCGGAAGGTACAGCCGGGCAACGTCAAGTAGGTGCATTGTATGGGTACATTCCGAGTCAATTCACTTACAAGCCAAGGTTCGAATTTGGCTCCATTCTCGGGCCGCTTCGGGTAGCTCACCTCCTGTGTCGGGCTCGGGCTCGAAACTGACTTTTATCAAATAGACCTTACGTCACGAGCAACATGTTCGGTACATGCATGTTGAGAGCCTTCCATCCATATTTATTAAATCACACTCTAGCGGGTGTGACCTTTTGAGATTAGTATGTTACTCAAACGAGAGAAACCTTGAAATTTGAGTGGGGGATATGTCGTCCTCAAACCAAAGCGCCTAAGCACTCAATAAATCCACTGGAAGTTTTTTTTTTTGTTAATTCGGTCTAGTCATATCAAGCTTCAAACACTTCTTCTGAGTGGATTCGGAGCTCGATAAATGAAGATTAGTCAACTATGCAAACTCGAATTAATAACGCCCTAACTTGCAATGTCGTTGAGATTCATCATTGACAAAGTAGTTTCATATAAAGTTGACAATTTTTTAGGAAAATTTACTCGTATTTGGAATATTAGCTATATAAGAGTTTTACGTGACACCTTGAATCCCACATCAAATAGAAGAAAACTTGTTACTTGATCAAGAAGTGTAACTTGGGGTTAAGTCGAGCTCTGAATCCACATCGGAAGAGCTTGACAACCACCCCGTCATGAATGGCCTAACTCTTACTTGAAGGAGCCTCATCACGAGCGCGATGCATCGAACGTCCTTCCCAAGTCTCTCCCTTCTCGTTCCAAAACAAATTCCAAACAACGATTGTGAAATCAAACACTTCTACAGAAAAAAATTTTATTTTTGAACTTCACCCTTAAATATGAATAATCTACAAAGGAAAAAAAAATAGGGCCGCTGAGGGTATTTTTGTCCTTCCATCAGCAAAGTTGTGCCCGCAATCAGGGCACTTATAGGGCCCGTTTGGTAACGTGCCAAATAGTAAAAATTTCTGTTCTTTTGTTCCCAGAAATAGTTTGGGAACAGAAATGCGTTTGGTAAATTTTTTGTGCCCGAGCACATTTTTGCAAATATTTGTGCCGAGAAACAGTTTTGGAAGAGAAACAAGAAGTAAAAAAAAGTAGCTTCTTGTTTCTCGGCACAATTTTGAGAATCAGTTTTTTTTCTTGTTTTTCTTTTTTTTATTTTCTTCTTTTTGTGTTTTGTTCTTGGGTAGTGGCCGGTCGCCGGCCGCCGGCGACCGGCCATGGCCAAGGGAAAAAATAAATTGAAAAAAAAAACCTTAAATAATTCAAAATATTATTAAAATATTATTAATAAAAAGAAATTTTGTGTAGTTACCAAACGCATTTCTATTCCAGGAATAAAAATTTTGGACAGTTACCAAACGCCTTAAAATACTCAGAAATTGTTTCTGGACACAGAATCAAAAAAAATCATTTCTGTTCAGAAATGGTTCCCTGGCACAGAACCGTTCTCATGCGCACCCATTATAACCGTGTGCACTCTACGATATTACGATTTATCGTCGTAATTAAAAACACAAATGTCATAACTTTGTTACAAATTAAATGTATGACATTACAATGAATCATGGTAAACGATCTTGCCAAAAAAGTACCTTAAAAATATTCCTGAGTGAGTAGATGCGCTCTTTTATTAAAATAAATAAATAAATGAAAGTACATAAATCGTGTGAATTAGATGAAGCAGAATACAAAAGGCATAAGTCGATCCAAATGGATCAGATTATGAAATTGAAATATGTCAGAGTAAATATAGAATTACGAATTTATACATTAATGTGGACATGGACATAATAATTACGAAAAAGAAAAGAAAAACACGAGGATATGTGAAGAAGAGAAAACAAATCGTGGCGTTGTTCCTCCAAATTTCCTGCCTCCTGCTTTGACGTGGCGTTCATGCAGATGCTTTGTGTGGCCACTACTGCTACGTTGTCCACTACTCTTTCTCTCTCTCTCTCTCTCTCTCTCTCAGAGTCGAGAGCCTGCCTGTGCCTTGCTGCTTTGCTTTTCCCATTGTGAGTGTTTCAACTTCTTGTGCATCTATCATTAGGGTGTTCAAATTCTATCTACGCCTGTGCTTTTATGATTCTCTCACCATCCTTGTTTCTGGGTTCTTTTTCTTCGGCTAATCCTATATACTAATCTGTGTGGCTCTCCCGTATGAAGAAATTATGATGTGAAAGTGCGCATGCTCTTTTTTTAGGCAGGTTCTTTGGTGGGCCTTCTTTTTTGAAGTTTGTCATTTATTTTCATGTTGAACGTGTGGGGGCTCGAATTCAATGTCTCTGGGTTGATACTGATCTTTACGTGCAGTTATCCAGCTGATAGCTTTGAGTGTTTTAATTGGAATAATAATTGGGGTCTTGCAACATACTTGCTTGAGAAGTTTTGATTAATCTGTTTGCTGGTCGTGTATAGAATTGTTGCTAGTTCTCACAAGCAAGAGACGGATGATTTGTCATTTAGGTTCGGTGTGGAACTCAGTTCCAAAGTTGCAGTACTTGTAAACTACCTAGTAATGATAGAGCGTTGATAGCTTTTGTATTTGGAAAAGCAAATGCAAGGAAGAGAGTTCCCATTGCTTTCTAACAATCCTTAAACGTGAAAGATTTGTTATTCCGCTAATTAGCATATAAAATTTTGAACTCGAACATGCAAATGTCCTGGCTTACATGAGTGCTCCACCATGGCAAGTCTAGGACGTCTGCTCCAAGTTAAATTAACCAAGTTTGTTTGCGGGGACAGATAATGTTTTATTGCACATGGATGCTTCATTACTCTCGTGCAGATTCGAGAAAGGGTTAAGGGACTGGACTGACGGGCGTTTAGAACAAACAAATCATAGAGGACGGATTGATGAGATGCAATAAAACAAAGAGCGCTAGTGTTACTGTTAACATGTGGAGGTACTCAGGTAAGTGTTATGTTTTAGCTTGTGGGAGAAAGCTTGTTCTCAACATGGCTGGTGCTATGAACCTAGCATAAGTGGTCCAGCTGGAAGAAACAATCATTTGGGCCTTAAATATTTTCGGAAAGTTTACAATTGGATCTGACATTAGTCAGGTGCAAATGGTGCATTAGGTGAGCAGTTCTTTCTCTTCACCTCTTGTTGGCTGTCGTATATGGCGTACTTGTTTAAAAACCTACGAAAATACGCACTCATAGTTTGCCACATAAGGTTACTCTCGGAAAAATCAAAAGGCCACTCAGGAACAGAGTGACGTTCCATTTGCAGGGGAGTTGAAAGTGTTGGTGAATAAGACATATCGTCCAATGACATCAGCTTCGGAGCTAGTGAACACTTTAATAATCTTGGTGACAAAGCCTTTCTCCCTACTCAAGCTAATATGCCTGTTTGGAGTGAAGACTACCTTGATTATCCTTCACACCTGGATGGAGCTAACAATGGCCGCAATCTCATTGCATGTGAACATATGTTGGAAAGTGATTCTATGGATGGTTGCTCTTATAACTCTTCCATTGCGAATTTTGACAGCTAGTCAGAGGGAAAGGCAGGTTTGTTTATTCGAGCATACCCTGGTTAAATGTGCTTCTTTATCTTTGTGTGCACATACTAATTGCTTGCTTCTTGCATTTTCCATGAACCACTGCCATGAATTCATGAAGTTCTAGCTGAGTGTAATATCAAATTTAAAAAGGAAATAGGAGATCGGGTGTTTTTAGCTGGACTGCTATAGAAATTATGCACCTACTGCCGCACTATGACCTGAAAATGTGGGTAAGGAGGAAGGAAGAATGAGAAAGAACAGGAACAAAGTATAGGCTCCACTTACACAGAAAACAGAGAGAGGGAATAGGAGTTCTTTTGCAGTTTCTCATTATTGATATTAGTTTGTTGTATAGAGGAAGTGTACAACTCTTTCGTTTATCATATCATTCCCATCGTCTAATTTTACCTGGATTTTGATTTTTCCTCTAATTGTTCACTATTGTAGTCACTGGTTATATAATCGAACTTAAACTTGGGCAGTTGCAATTAGTGTAGCCTGAAGAGTCACGTTGATCAGTTGCATAAGATGCTTGGATTCGAAGATAGGATTGAAAGTAGGAGAATGACCTCCTATACAGCTACAGTCTCACAATGTCTGGACCCATTTTGGGTTGAATACACTCCTGGTTTAAAAGAACATGATCAAATAGAGTTGGTTTTGCTCCTCCTTAGGATATTTTAAGTAATTTGGAGTGATCAAAAATATTTATAATTATAATATTCCTGTGCATATATGTGTTTGCTAGATGATCAGTTTCTCCCTATCCTTGTATCTTTATCTTCTCTATCTTGAACAAAAATTGGTCAATTCTGTTTGTATGTTGTGTTAAAAGATTGCTCCGTCATCCAGTTCTTCATGTACAAATCTATCTTCTCTTTCCTTCTCCTTTCAAGATGATAGTTATTCTGTTCTGCAGATGGAAGCAAATTTACTAGCAATGCAGATGGAGTTGGAAAATCTTGTGTGGGAGAGGAAAGAACTCGAGGAGCGTTACCGTAAAGCAGTCAAAGAATGGAAAATGTTGGAATTCATTTTATCTGAACTTGAAGACGAGCGTGAGAAGACCATGGCAAGACTTGAAGTGTTAGAGGGCGAGGTTTGTTTCCTTTTCAACGTTGAAGCAATTGGCCTGATTGTTCTTCATTAATAAATCTTGTTATCTGGCTTTGATTTCTTTTGTAAGTTCTCAATCACTGGTTGTGCCGTTAATTTATGAACTATGGGAACTGGCAACATGCTGGTTGCCCATATACATATATGAGTGTACCTAAGAATCCTAGCAGAATCTCTCTTGTGCAAGAGCCAAGAGCGGTTTCCCAGAATTTGTGAAATTTAATGAGATTTGCTGGAGGTGTCCAGATGACAGGATGGACTTATGAATGTGTGGGTGCGCCCTGCCCAATGCTTGTGGATTGGGCAAATTGCACTGCATCCGAGAGGATTGGCCAAGCCTGTGTTATATGAAATAATGAAGTCGATAGTGTTGAAATATTTTCTTGGACTTTCGTTTTGTCTGAGTATTTACCAGATTCTATGCAGTTGCATAAGAATTTCGTTTCCAGAACTGGTTGATTGGTGCTAATAGATAGTTTTCTTTTTTGGAAGATACATGCTCTTCTTGTAAATCACTTCTATTTGTCCTCTATAATTTCAATATGTGCTTCTTGACAATCTTAATCAGGTTTCTTTTCGACAGCTTCCACGTATGAAAACTGAAAATCTTCGGTTAAAGGAAATTCAGGGCAAGGAACTTTGGAACTTTAGAGTTCAGGTGGAATCTGGAAATGGCCTACACAGCCGCAGAGGTGATAACTACGGTGTTCCTCATGGTACCCCGCCATCAAAATCCAGCTACAAGGGAAGCAGTGCATTCTTTCGGGAGCTTTTGATGAACCAAGATTCATGGGAAGGGGACAGGAAAAGCATGGACTCACTGCTCACCGTACTAAGCAGAATTTCGCCCGATATGGAAATGAACAGGGCTCTGACCCAGCAGAGGGAAGTTGCATTGAAGCGGAGTCTCTTCAGTTTGGTGTTATCTTTTATGGTCGGCATGGCAATTTGGGAAGCTGGAGACCCGTGCATGCCGCTCGTGATGGCGCTCTTCGCTGTTGTCGGCATGTCACTGGTG
Organism: Syzygium aqueum; assembly: GCA_031216185.1. Lineage (NCBI taxonomy): Eukaryota > Viridiplantae > Streptophyta > Magnoliopsida > Myrtales > Myrtaceae > Syzygium > Syzygium aqueum. The sequence goes on from CM062234.1 coordinate 29,480,510, forward strand.
AGTGTGGTTCAGCTTTTCTCCACTATAAAAAACAAACCTGCTTCTGACGCAGTTGCTCTCTTGAGCTTGAACTGGTTCATACTCGGTGCGCTTTCTTATCCAACTCTTCCAAGGTTTGCTCGAATTTTAGTCCCCACAATTGTGAGTATGTTGGACCGGACAATAAGGTGGCTTGGTGCTTCTTCCCAATAGCTAAAGTACGTGTTTTAAGAGTATTTTGTGCATTTTGGAGAAGCTTTACTTTTGTTCCTGTTTGCTTCCCCTGACAGTCGCTATATACAAGATGATCTTGTAACGCGGTAAAGAAACAGGTTTTCAACATTTTATATGTACTTTAGTATCTGTAAATGTGGTCAATTGGTTGTGTTAGCATATCAACATATCTCCTTTCCGGATTACAGAATCAGTCCTTTACTTATTTAACGCTGTTATTCTCTATTATGTATGAAGTCTCTTTTTAGATCTAAAAACTCCTTATCTTTCTGCAGTCTCATTCAAAATCATTTTTACGGTGTTTTACTACCCTAAACCCGACACTCCATCTCATACTCATTTCTCCTTGTTGAAGCACTTAGAGGCTTTCGCTTCTCATGTCGAAGCCCGATCGATTGAGTTCTTCTAACTTTATCTTTGATCGGCATCTTAGGAAGTAAAATCTTATCTTTCCTCGAGTGCCTGCACATTTAGTGGAAGACTAGCCTTCGCCACGCTCATAATGCACAGTTGCACACATTATGTTAACTGTCGAGTGCAAAACTATTGAAATCCAGGGGGGGCAAAGTGTGTATTGTGAAAGAAAAGGGTACTAAGTGCGGGCGTTGTGGTGTCTTCATTGCTGTTTTGCCTTATATTCTCTGTTGGTTGCATTCTTTTACCGTTGATTGTTATGTTTATGACTGGGGAATGGAGATGACATGGGCCTTGACTGGATTTGAAGGATGAATCTAGAGAAAAACTCAACTTTTCTGCACTTGAGGCCATTCCCAAGTAATGCATCAGAAACCAAACCCATCTGTATTTTCTCTCAGACCTTGTTCAAAAACTTCCCACAGATTACCTGCATTTTCATGATTGGAGGCCCTATATATTCTTCGACTTTTGGTGAAATGTGATGGTGGGCTTGGTGGCGGAATCAAATCACATGTGGATTTGGATTTCCATTCTAATAAAAAAGATAGAGATATTTCGCGTGCGCAAAGTAGCACAGGTTCGATTCCACACCATCAAGTGCATTCCACACCATAAAACGTCTCTTCTATTGTGCATTCTACACCATAAAACGTCACTAAAGAACTAAATGATATGGGTGAGCGGTTCCAGGTCGATCCAAGTTTCACTTGAAATCTGCTAGTCGAAATCGGTTGTCAAATTTTTGGAATTTGGAACCTATCCCATCACAAGGTCCAAGGTCGGTTTCGGGATCTATTCAAGTATTATCCGTATCCTTAATTGAACGATTATAATGAATCATCAACTCTAATGACTATCATTTGCTATTCAAGTATTATCCGTATCCTTAATTGAACGATTATAATGAATCATCAACTCTAATGACTATCATTTGCTGTTACGATTCACTGACATAACTCATATTTAGACATATGAAAAATATGAAATGTTAACAAAGTAAAATTCTCAGTCATAAATATCACTGGAAATGAAAGCTCAGACTAGTAGTTCCAGATTACACATTCATCATCGGACACCGTGGAGTATCGCAGGATTGCGCGAAGATATAGAACAAGAAAAACACAAAGACTTATTCAAGGTTCCAAGTTACCATTAGAACTGACTCCCCAATTTTTGGAATCTGGAACCTATCTTGCATATTCTAATACCGGACCCATAAGAATCGGTCTGGTTTCAGTTTTATCATAAAACCATGCTCACCCCTACTAAATAATTTTAACATGCAAAGAAATTCAGAAAATTAGCTTGGTCATCACAAGAAATGTTAAGTTTCGTCGGAACAAATTAAACTCTACTAGTTGTATGGTTTGGAATTTCAAAACAAGCACATGCTTTTCACTTCCATCTTTATAAATGTTCTCCTGCTTTTATTTATTCGAAAAGAAGAAACGATCCAGCCTAGCTAGTTTGTCGTGTCTAGTCTCATAGATTACGTAGCATGCACGTTGCTCTTATCTATCAATCCCGTTCAAATGTAGCCCACATCCACAACATTCGCAATCAATTCTGTCCTCGTTTTTCAAGATTTTGATCGAAATGTCTAGAGTAGATCTAGTAAACGTGATCAATGTGGCTATTTCTTAAATTTGCCAATTCGACTCGAGACTAGACAAGACCCGCTCAGTTCATTTAGAATTTTTTTACCATTCATGTGTTTCACACTCCACAAGAAGTTATATACTAGCTGCCTCCTTATGAAGCAGTCCTCGAGCTGCTAAACTTAGTCCCCAAGACTCGAATGGTCTTTTCCACGTTCTCCCACTGTCGACTGATACCGATCAGAGGCTACATTAGCTTCTCTGCATGGGGTAAAATATTACCTAAACTTTGATCGTATGAACGGGATCCACATGATTAATGGCTATGATGGTGTCTGTCCATCTAAGTGAAGCCCAATGTAGCAACTTCTCCCGCACATGACATGCCTGCTCCCGCGGCGGGAGCATCCCTCGACAGTCCCGACTTGAACAAAGTCCCTACAGACACGAACTGCATCGTGACACGATCATGGCAACAGGTTTTTCATTTTCTCTCGCCCCCGATCAATTCTGACTCACTTTTTATTGCATTCTCTTTGTATTTTTTAGGGGGACAATTAGTGGGTGGTGCGTAAAGAGCCATGGTCTATCAAATTCAATCCTATTAGATCGTCCCTTGTGATTCTACCTCCCCACTTTTTCTGCCCCATTTCTTTCTCTTTCTCTTCTCTCTCTTTCGTGCTTTCTAGAAAGAGGTCTCCACTTTGGCCCGAGTCCCTTTCAGCTTACGGGGAGGGAACAGTCGTTTTGTGCTTCAACTTCCGCAAAATGGTGGCCTCGTGAGTTGGATAAGGTTGGAATTTTCTTGGGTGGACAAGGACACACCAACTACTTTCACCCCCCATAAAGACGTCCGCTTTCTTGCGTGCTTCTTGGTGAAGTAAATATGAAGATTGACATCTTTCCGAGGAAGGTTTTTTTTATGATCAAAGAAGTGCAAACGGAAGACTTGAATTTCCAATTAGAAGGAACTTTTGCGCATTGCCCTCATGTAACCGGGACCAAATTGTGTGTACTTTTGCATTGAAAATGAAAGTCACATTGTGTGGAATTCGATTCGCGAACATAAAGTGCTACTGTTAAGTTCTTTATATGTTTTGTCGCTCTCATGCCATTGGCACGCGCTTCTTTCCATGCCAAATACTATGCTCTCGAGAGTAGTACATCACATTTACGTAAAAGCTTAAACTAATGAGTGATGGGCTAACTAGGATAAATTAACTGTTTCACACCACATTAATTCTCCAATGTGAGATTTATTTAACACAGTTCATATATGCATCTCAATATAATATATGTTTCTAATGCCGAAGGCACGATGTAATTTCGAGGGGTTTGGATCCTCAACCCGGCACGACGGCACCACGATGGGTCGTGCTGACAAGGCTGATGTTGTGCAAACTCAACTTGAATATGCATAGGGACGGCCTATTTTCCGTGTCTCATAGGATACACACATATCTATCGTACATATGCATGGTCGAAATTAGAGGAGATTAGAATCGGGCCAACTTGTTGAAATACACTACTAAACTTATGGATTGGGTTAAGATGCAAGTTAGAAGTCCTCCAATTGGCGGTCCACAAGTGAAATTGCTTCCACTTGATGGTACGGAAAAAAACTAAATTATGTTACAACGTAACTTCTCAAATTGGAGCTTTATCCCTAGTAACATATCGTCGCAACAAAACCTTTTCTCGAGCAATCCGTTTACATGCTACTATACAATTGGAAATTACGTGTCTAGACCGTGCTCTGTGAATTAGGTGCGATAAGGACTTCTAAATTTTGTGTGACCCATTTATGGAATAGTCAATTGCTACGATCGACTCGATTCATCGCGAACGGGTCAGGCGGGTATTTGTCCACGTAATGACCGACTTCTTGTCGGTCACATTTTGCCGATCCTATGGCATGTGTCTCTCTTTCCCCCGCGGTTTGGCTAAGGTACCAATCATGTACAAGCAAAGCCGGACCACATGCATTGGTGGCATGAGAAAACAACGAAACGTTTCTTGGTTGTTTTCGATCCCTGATTTGCAAAAGGGGAACAAAAGGCTCGGAAAATTCTATAATATGCCAAACTTAGCATTCATTGCCGCTATCCATTTCCTCATGTACACATGTAGCAAGAGGACATCTAACGTTTGAAACTTTGGTCTCCTTCTGTCCCACGACAACGAGAATCTCTCCTCATAAATAATGCTCTCTGATAATTTGAATTTCCAATACGGGCCTCTCATCTGTACTACATTCAACACGAAAATTGTCAAGTAATTCTCCAGCTAGCTGGACCTTTGGTACCTTACGCTAGAAATTTCAAGAAGAACTCAAACACTCTTTTCAACGCAAAATACAAGTTTCACATGGTTTGATCCATGTCTCTAATGTGAGAGATGTGAGGACCTGAGCAAGTCCTTAAAAACCTCGGTCTTTGTTCGAACTTTGGGATTATTAGGATGTAAAACAACGAGAAGGTATTCACTCTCAAGGTAAATGAGCAACTTAGGGGCACAAGGTGTGCAGAACCGACACATTACAATAAAGAACACATTGATGGAGGCCGTCGTCCTTGTATATCAAACGGGCATGCCGTAAAAGCTCTCTATAGGAGCTTCGGTTCCTCTCCTGCGGTGAGGTTACCTTATAATTAGAAACCAATGATCCATGGGAGACCCCTAGTAACCTTGTTACCTTGTATGATTTCTATCGAAATCTTTTTGTTCTCAAAAGAGGGAGAAAAAGTCGGCAAGAGAGGGCAAGAAGTACACTGTAAATGCTCATCAGTTAAAGAGTTGAAAATCCCTTGTCTAGGCTGAATGACCATGCCTAATCCAAGATTAGTAGGTAATCAAAGTTCATTGAATCTTGACGAAATTATTGAATGGGATTATTCGTCTCTTGCAAAATGCAGAGTCCGTCTAAAAGTTTAGGTCATTATCAGCTGAGTTAGCGAGGGGATCTACATGCGATAATCTAGCTAGCTAGGCGTTGATTTAATTACAAGCTGTGATTGAATACGATTTAATATCTACAACATTATGAAAGGGTTGTAGCTGTCGTCCCTGTACTTTCACACTTTTTCTAAAAAAAACACAGCTCTTTTAATTTTTCGATCTTCGCAAAATTTTTAATCAAGTCCCTCCAATAGCAAATCTTGTCGAATTCCACTGACATGGCCGTTGAACGGTGCCAAAGCATGATGCAGCTCAAATATGTCGGGATGCCAATGCAAAATGTGTGTGGACAAAACTAGCCAATGTAGATGCCGTATGATGTGTTTAAGGTTTAATTAACACGGGACGCTCATGGAAATGTTCACATGAAAAGTTTTTCGATATCGTCTAACCATCGCCATGTCAGCTGGATTTTTCCAGATTCAATGTCGAAGGGACTCGATTAGAAAATATGTAGAAGGAGGAGGACGACAACGATTTTATTAGTCAAATAAAAAGTACAAGAGCTCAATTAGACAGAGAGCGCGAAGATACAGAATCGAAAAGGAGAACTTTTCCTAAATTTTCGACGGCTCAAACTCCGCAGATTCACATACTTAAACGCACTCACGCGTGTGATTTTATAGCACGAGGCACGACCTTGTTTGGTCATTTTGCTAAGATGTAAACACTCTTTTTGTGTTCCGACTCATTCGAGCGTCGGGGACAACGACGTTTAATATTGAACCGTAAGATTAGTGTGGGATTAAAAATATCTAGGGGGGCGGTGGAAATATAAGACAAATGGAAAGTGGTCGACCAAATTGGGGTTTAAAATAGTAAGGAAGAATCTGGTCAAAAACATGGACCCCCATCATAGTTTTTGACCAAAGAAAGGAGGCGTGCTGCTTCACCCCGAGTCACGCTCGGTCCGCGCGCAATCCAAGGACGTGATTTTAGCATTGGCTGGCGCGAGAGCGGGTACGTGATTTGCATGGCCAATTTCTATATTCGGTGCGAACCCGAGGAAAAGGGCGTCGCATGTGTACATCTGTATCTGCAAACTATCCAATGAAAAAGTCACTACGCAAAGTGTGCATTAACTAACCACTGGGGATTTATCCCAGTGGTCATCATTCTCACTTAAGAATGGAGAGGTGGGGAGTTCGAATCCCCACTTTCACAGGAGGTAGGGGGTGGGGTCGCGTAGTTTAAGATGTGGATTTCGGCGCCCACGCCCTATAAGAGGCGGAGCGCAAGTCTAAGTGTGTATCGTGAGAGAGAGATAGAGTAGGACCGACAAAAAAAAAAGTGTGCATTAACTCGCCGGGTTATCTTTCCAGTCGAAAAGTCTTTCTCTCTGCCTCTCTTTTCACTCTTCATTGTCTTTTAAGGGTTTGAGCTAATATACCCTACCCTTCCTCTCTTGTTGATTTTGTTTGAGTCGTTTATTATTTTTTTCTGAAACTTCTCTTCCCTCAGTTTAGTTCTAGGTACGAGAGTTTGAACTCTTCCGCTTTAGTTCTAAATCTAGGAACTATTCTCTCCCGATTTAGATATGAGAGTTTAATAATGTTTTTGTGGATTCGATACCCCGTGCTATGTCTGTGTATGGGTCCTCTATCTCCAATTTCGATGGTGATCACAAGAGATTTGCCGTTTCGTTGAATTACGAAGATTTTCTCTTCCAATAATTAGATTTGTGTTTATTCATCATGCTTTGATTGTCTTTGTACGGCGATAGTAGAGAGGAAGCCGAATCCAAGTTCACTCTGCCAATGAGCAACGTTGTAGTTATTGGAGAAGAATTTCCGGCTTGTGCTCATAGTCAATGATAATACGAGATCTTGTGATTGACCGTAAATTATTTTGCTTAACAAATCCGTTCTTATAGAACAAGTGTATGCTTAATCCTGCTAATGCTTTGTTGATCCTCCTTATTTTTTGGAATGAGCTTTGCTCTACTTCGATTTGCTTAACTATGAATGTATTTGTACTTCTCATGTATCCTTTCAAGCAATGAATATAATTCTCTTTCAGCAAAAAAAAAAAAAAAGAGTGCAAAGTGAGCAACTCCTTAATATAGAAAGCATTGGCGTTTGCTAATTTGGTTCGGTCATGCATGGATATAGAAAAATATCTTAAATATATTGTACGGCGGGTAATTCAGTCCTCACCATTTCAATTTGGCCAATTTAGGGTAAATTTTTTGGCGATTTGCCACTCTTGGCCGAAAATCGATGACATGAACGTTAGTTATCTTATGTAACACGGCCGATAGGACAGCCAATGTTAACAAAAGCAATTTTTGCAAAAATTAGAAAGCTTAGGGCTGAATTGATCGTCATATAATATGTTTAGAATTTTTTAGACAATTATCTCATGGATATAGAACATTGGGGATTGACGATTAGCCCCTGTTCTTAAATTTGCCTCGCTTGTAGAATGTGTCGGCCTAAATTAACTATAAGAGAGTAAATGTAAAACTAAAATGCGTTGATGCTACTCCCGAAAGAAAGCGCTTTCACACATCGAATGCTCGTGACATGATGAGACGGATCGATTACAATTACAATGTTTTCAAAAGGGAAATTAATCATGCATTTAAATATCGATAAATCTAAGTAACACTATATGATGGATGAACATCGATCTTAGGTCTAGGTCTTGGTATTTATATCCATTAAGAGTGTGCAACTAGATCAAGTTTACCTAAGAACCGGATCGGACCACCTGAAAAATAGGTTCGAGAATCGATTCCTGTTTGAACTGGTTCTATTTTTTGGGAATCGGTTGAAACTGGTCCGGTTCCCAATTTTAGTGAAGACCCATCTGAACCGGTTTTTAGCTTGTGTTAAAAAAAATTATAGATCATAGATTTGTAAACCATGAAACCGGATTGGAAAAACATGATAGATTCCAAAACAGATTTCAAGACAAACATGATAAATTTCAAGTTCTAAAAACTGGGAACCAGTTATAACAAGATAATCGATCACCCCTAATCTCCACGAAATAAATTGAGGCTCCACAAATGCTGCAGTCAAGAATGGTCTATCATGTCTTTTTTATTTTTCTATATTCGCCTATAATACGGGCGACGGATACTTTATCCCCATTCAAAATTAAATAATTTATTATATAGCACGAAATTCCCACTTTCACTTTCCGACCTTTAACTTTTAATTTTCCTTAGCATCGGCGACCAGAAGAGGCAAATATTATTTTATAAAGCGTGTTCGCCATTATCATTAAAAAAAAGAAAAAAACAACTCTCTTCTACTTTGTGAATGTTCCTTTTTAGTCCTTTACTAAAGTTTGTCAAAAGAGGAAATAAAATATGTGGCGCGTCTCAACCCACGCCTCACCTTTTTTGTTTTTTGTATTCTAGAAATCAAAAGTTTAATTTAAAAAGTTGTAATCGAAAATACAATCAACTCCTAAAACTTTCGAAAAGTACCTTTGAATCTTACAATTAAGTGCATTGAAAATTTTATTCAAATCCTGAAATTGCGTCCTAAAATGTGTCAAGTTTATCCAATTTAGTTAAATAAAAATATTGACATGATTAACTTTTTTTAATATTTTCACAATCATATATGGTCGATAACGTCATCTCAAGTTTGACAAATCTCTTCTAAGTGTGATCATTTTTAAATCCTTTGGTATTGGAGGATGATCGAGTGTTTCGACCTTTTGTCTCGAGAAGCAAGAGACCTAAAGTTCAAACCTTTTGTTCCTAATTGTTTTGGGGCGTCTTCCGAGAGCTATAGAACCAAGTGATTGTGTAATAACCCGATGTGATTGGGAAGGTGATACCGCCGCTTATGCTTAATTTGCTTCTCGGATTATAAATGATTTGGCAAATATTTCCATTAGAATGATTGTTTGAAGTAATTAATCAATAGAAATATATATTTATTATCGAAATTAATATATGTCTAAATATTTTTGTGAACAATAAAAATATTTTTTATTCATTCATATTTGTAAGCGATATAAGAGAGTTTTTTTTAGAAAAATATTTTTTAAATTATTTATTTTTCACAAAATAAATAGAAGTTAAGGTGGTTTCATTAGTCATTTATTCGACCCATATTGGCCCCGTTGAGCCGAAAGATGAACAGAGTGATCCCTAGAAAGGCTGCATATGCCTAAAAATAGCATCACGAATTTTCCAAAGGCATCTAAAAAGCTTGATATGTTGAAATGCTCTCTCTCTCTCTCTCTCTATCACATATCATTGAGGACGCTTTATTCCAAGTCAAAGGTGGTCTAGTTATGTAATTGGGGCAAAAGATACCCTATAATTAAAATTATAAGAGTTGGGTTGCAGTTTTGATGCGCGTGTGACATTCTTAAGTCGTATTTATTTCACGAAAAATGAATGATTTGAAAAATATTTTCTTAAAAATAATTACTTGTATGGCTTATAAAAATAAACAAACGAAAAAAAATTTCATCGTGCACTAAAATGTTTAGACATAAATCACAATTTTCATTAACTGATTATTTCAAGCGATATAAATAGTCATTTTAAAATTATTCATTTTTTATGAAATAGATAAAGCTTTAAGCTCACGCATGGTGGCTTGTGCCCTGTTCCGTCTCTTGTTAAGAAGAGTCAACGAATGCATTCCTTGTTTTCTTAACATTGTGTTATTTCTTTTGCGTACATAATTTCAAATATAGATTTAGAGACTTGGTCAATTAAACTAAACCCTCTTTTTCTTTTTCAATTCCCCAAGCAAATTGGCTAACTTAACCGGAGACACCCTTTTGACCATAGGAAAATAGGAAAATGAATTTATCCAGATTACAGACAAAAAGGAGAACTTGAAAGATGCTCGAGCCACCACAAGACAAAGGCACGGACTTAAGCAAGTACTTAAATTACTTCATCCAAACCTTAAAATCATCGGGATGTAAAGCAATTAGAGGGTAGTATCTCATCTCGGGAAGACAAAGACTTGGGAGAAATTAGAATACAAGGCATACGGGCATCGATATATTTAAATAATAAATACATCCATAAAACCGTCTCCATTACATGGAAACAGGTTAGAGGCCGGATCGAAATTTCATTTATTCGGGGAGGTTACATTTTGGTCAAAACATCCAGAATTTAAGGGAACAAAAAGGAGAACTTGAAAGACGCTAAAGCCACCACAAGACAAAGACAGGCTTAAAGCCGATTTAGCATTCCAAAAGATTTGCCTTTTATTCGAAATCTCAACCATCAAGTCGTCTTTTCAATCAAACAAGGTTCCATCAAGTTGAAAACTCTTTAATAATTTCCCCATAAAAATATAATAATAAAAAATAATAAAGAAAGTTGAAATTATTTTTTTTTTTTTTAGAGAAAAGACTATCAAAAACCCCAATACCCCAATTTATGTTCATTGTAACACATTTACCCCAAATTTTTTTTGGTGATATCAAAAATCCTAAACTATACTCATATTAACACATTAACCTTCCGTTAAGATTTTGTTAAAAATATTCGATAAAACTCTGACGTGACACTGATATGGCACCACATCAGAAAAAAAAATTCAAAAAAAGTCACTGTTCATTACGAGTTATTGTTCATCGCCTTCAAAGTCACTGTTCATCATTTTCTAACTTGGCCAGAGCTCTTTCGAAGCTCGTCCGTCACTGTCCATTGTCACCTAGACTTCCGGGAGTTTCGTTGTAACTACTAACCATGGCGGCCGTGAACTCAAAGCTTGGCCATGGCCGCTCTCGCAACGATGAAGCTCCCGGAAGGCGAAGATCCACTTCAGCCAAGCTTCGAGCTCGAGCGGAGCGGCTATGGCCAATCTTCGAGCTCGTAGCGACGAAACTCCCAAAAAGCGAAGATCCACTTCAGCCAAGCTTGGAGCTCGAGTGGCCGCCATGGCCAAGCTTCGAGCTTGAGTGGAGCCGCCATGGCCAAGCTTCTAGCTCACGGCAACGAAGCTCATGGAAGTTGAAGATCCACTTTCGCCAAGCTTCAAGCTCGAGTGACCGCCAGGGCCAAGCTTCTTACTCGCGGCGATGAAGCACTCAGAAGGCGAAGATCCACTTTGGCCAAGCTTCGAGCTCGAGCGGAGCAGCCATGGCCAAGCTTTGAGGTCGCAGTGACAAAGCTCTTGGAAGGCGATGATCCACTTCAGCCAAGCTTCAAGCTCGAGCTACCACCATGGCCAAGCTTTGAGCTTGCAAAGACGAAGCTCCTAAAAGGCGAAGATCCACTTCGGCCAATGAGCAGAGCGGCCATGGCCAAGCTTCGAGCTTGCGGCAACGAAGCTCCCGAAAAGGCGAAGATCCACTTCGGCCAAGCTTCGAGCTCTAGCGACCACCATGGCCAAGCTTCGAGCTCGCAGCCGCCATTGTCGGCAGCTATGACAAAGTTCCCGGAGGTCTAGGTGGCAGTGGACAACGATGAACGCGCTCCGGAAGAGCTCTGGTTGAGCAAGAAGATGATGAACAGTAACTCACGATGAATAGTGACTTTTTTTGAATTTTTTTTGATGTGGCGCCATGTAAGCGCTATGTCAAAGTTTTAACGGAGATTTTTAACAAAACCCTAACGGAAAGGTAAATATATCACAATACGTCTAGTTTGGAATTTTTGGTATTACAAAAAAAATTTGAGGTAAATGTATTACAATGAGCATAATTTGAGAACTTTAATGGTATTTTCCCCTGTTTTTAACTTATCTTCCAACTAAAATTCGACATATGTTTATGAAGATTTGAGGGGTTAAGAAACATCGCATTTATTACGGGACAAAAAATAAATCTGCTTGGTTTCGGATTTGGTACAATCCAAGGTTATCATTCTATTTGGTTTGCACAACCCAAAAATTATTCCGAAGATCTACAAGAAGATGAAAAAACCCAAAATTGTGTCGATATTTGTATAAAAAAATGAGAATATCCTCTTGTGTGGAGGGAATTCCATGCATAGAAATTTGAAAAAGAATTGAGTTAATTCAAGTCATAATCTGTATGAGATTTTCAAAGTTATTACTAGAAGGCAAGACGCGAAGAATCGAAATATTACATATAAATGTACAAAAAGAACTTAATCGTGTGAACTGAAAACTCAACATTGCTATTACAGGAATTACAATCCCTTATGGGCACCCTATTTTTGCAGAATTTATAGCCGGACGATAAAGAATAGAGTTTCATTTCGCAAAGCAATAAAAAAGGCTATTGAACTAACCGAACAAGTAGATACAGAAGAAATTCAAGTACAAATTGCAGGTCGCGTTGACGGAAAACAAATTGCACGTGTCGAATGGATCAGAGAAGGTAAGGTTCCTCTACAAACCATTGTAGCTAAAAATGACTAATGTTCCTTTGGAGTCCCAATGGTCTATGGAATAGCAGGCCTCCAAATTTGGATATTTGGGTAATAAGAATACTTTCCTTATCTTTACTCTTTACACTATATCCATCGATAAAAAAAAATATAATAAAGAAACTTTTTCATTTCATGATTTTTCTCTTAAGTAAAGAAAAAAAAACAATTCTATGGGGTCGAATAAAAGTTTGATTGATGATTTCATATAATTACTATGCCTAGTGTGTAACTGCTGATTTTTTTTTCTACGATAGAATTCCAAAAAAATGGACAGACCCCTACTATCAACTAATAGCTATAAAACTAATAAACAACTCATCTTTTCACATTATATAGATAAAAAAAAAAGCGGTCAAGATATGATATATTGGTGATATCATTATTGTCGCAACTGAAATCTTTCTTGCATAAACAAAAAAAAAATCAATCTAGTTATGACATAAAAAAAGTATGCAGATAAAGGGAAGGATAAGAGAAAGAAAGAAACAGAATATCAATAATAAAGGATTCCATTATATGTAAGGTTTATGAGTCATCTCATAAAAGGAAAGAAAAAGAATATCAATGATAAATGATAACAAAATATGTAAGGTTTATGAGTCATCTCATAAAAGGCAGTGTCATAAAACATCAATATATATATGTATATGTATATGTATATGTAAGGTTTATGAGTCATCTCGTAAAGGCAGTGTTATAAAACATCAATATAAATATATCCATAACTATATGAATCTATTCATAGAAAAAAATTCAAGAGCCTCGAGCCAATAAAGACCGAGAAGATTGACTCAAGAACAAATTTCACGGGGGGGCTCCATTGTAGAATTCAAACCTAACAATTAATTGCGAAGCGATGAAAATGACGGAACCTTGTGAATATGTAAGATTTTATTGAAAAATGAATTGTAATAATTCATTAGGTGGGAAGTAGGAACGAACGAGGGACCAATTCATTTATTCCGAGAATTCATGAGCTAACCTTACAACTAAAATAAATATTAAAAGAGTAAATATTCGCCTGGAAAAGTTTTTATTAGATTACTCAATCTTCTTTTACATAAAGATAAGAATGAAAATACAATGTCACTCTTAATTTCACGGCGGACATAACACGGCCTATTAATATAGGCTTATTACGGGATAAATTGTACGAGCGGGAAAAAAAATAAATGTCGGACGAATCTAAATATTATAAGTTAAATTCCAGCTGCCAACCTGTTAAAGCGAATCCGTACAGATCGACCAGTTCCATGCAAATCTGTATGGGTTGGCTAGTCCCGTTTCACGAGCACATGAGCTTACTATAGCTTCAACTCTATCGGAACAAGCCCCCGAATCCAAAATCCTTCTTCCATAAGGAAGCACTCTCCTCCTACTCTATCACCATCACAAGTGAGTTGAGGCTGTCGAGCATGACAACATATTAAACATCTATGCTTTTAAGAGCATATGGAGATTTCAATAAAATCGGTCTTTTACATTGTCTACCACAAGTAAAATCCGTCAAATTTTACGACATTCATACTTTCCGTCGACAATGGAGTGGTGGAGCCCGCGAGTAAACGAGACACGAGCTACCGCCCCTCCAGAGACATATCATCTTGACAGGAATTCGATCTTTTCTAATACAGGGTCCTTCTTCCATAAGGAAGCACTCTTGCTCCTATTCCATCACCGTCGCCGTCACCATCACCGTCGCATGAGTTGAGCATGACAACATCTTAAAAAATCATAGCGTTAGAAGATTTCAATAAAATTGGTCTTTTACATCGTCCGCCACTAGTAAAACCCATCAATTTTATGACATTCATGCCTGCATCAATAATGGAGCGGCGGCAGCGGCTCCGGCTCGCTCTGCCCGTGCGATCGAACGGGACACAGGCTATCGCCGACCCTTCTCCGGTGATATATTGGCACGACGGGAATTCGATTTCTCCCGAGCATGAGAAAGAGATAAAGGTTTAATAATCATTCGAGCCGAGAGTAAAAAAAAAATTTTCAAAAAATCGGAAAATTCCCTTCTTCTTGTAAGTAGATTTTTCGTGGCGTCCCCATTACCAAACTAAACCGACCACCGGGTCGTGCTTTTCTTTTTTTAGGCCTCCTCGTTCTTGTTGACGGCTGCGCTTGCGAACTTCTCCCCCATCTTTCCCCCGTCGATCGCCACGTGTCGCCTCCCGATTGGTCTGTTGTTCCTATAAATAAACCCCGAGCCTGGATTAGCAAAACCCCCATTCCCTCCCTCCATCGTCGTCACCGTCCTCATAGGGTTCATGCTGAATCTCTCTCTCTCTCTACTCTCTTCTCTCTCTACATCTGAGTCGCTAGATTTTTCGAATCCAACTGGTTCGAGCTCGTGCATGCTCGCTCCGCACGAGCAGCTTCAGATTGGAAGAGGGAGGGAGGAAGATAGGAGGAGGAGGAGGAGGAGGAGGGGGAGGGGGAAAAAGCTTCGAGGGCGCGTCGTCAATGGCGGCCTCCCGGTCGTCCGTCGGATTTTCCTCGTTCTTGCCGGCGGTCTCTAATTCGCTTGGTGCAGGTCGGGACCTGGTTCCGCCCGCCGTCGATTCCCACTTCCTGATCCGATTCGCTCCCGTTCGCGGGAGCTTCGACGGCTAGGGGCCGAAGTGGATCCCGCCTTGCATCAACTGAATCGGAGGCCGAGGCGAAGGCCCTGTTCCCGCGTCGGCGGCGCCGGTTGCTTCAGATCTCGAGCTTCGCGATCTCTTCCTATTGCTCGCTCTCTCTCTCTCTCTCTCTCTCTCTCTCTAGCTCTAGCTCTCTCTGGTACTTGTTTTTTCGTTCGGTTCTGGTTAACTTCAATCGGCGTTAGCTCAAAGAGTTAGATTCCGGATAGGAGTTCGATGTTTGGCGACGTAGTGGCTACCGCCGACATGATCTAGTTTCGCTTCAGAAGTAGATCTGTGTGGATCATCCTTCCGTGAAAATCTTTGGTTACGTCCTGTTGAGCAAGATAAGAGTTTGGATATGTGAATTTAATGCTTGAGCCGACGGAGTAGCTGGATGAGTCGCGGGGGCCTGGTCATTAAACGGGGGGGGGGGGGGGCCCTGCTCGGTAGGTGCGTGTGAAAGTTGAGGAAAAGAACGTGGGCACTTGGACAGGCGGATTCATCTTAATCTTTCATTTTCCTTGTTACCGTCTCCGCTCTTTTGATGTTTCGATGCGGTTTCTTTTTGCTTTTTGTCTATGGAAAAGGAGTGCACTTTTTTTCCTTCCTTCTTTCTTTCTTTTTTTCTCATCTGATAGTTGATGCTAGCGGTTCGGCTTCCAGAATAGTGCGCAGGAATATTCTCGCTTTTATCCCGGAATGGTTTCTCGGGTTATTCTGCATTTAGCTTCCTGTTACATGATCCGTTGATATGCTTAAGAGAGGGCGCAATAATCGTAATTGTCAGATGCATTTCTCATTTGAGAGAACGAAACGAACTAGTGCATTGAATGGAGCTGTATATGCAAAAAAAATGGTCAGTCTTTGTTGGTATTCCTCTTGTAGCTCCTTCATTTTGGTGTGCATCTATACTCACTCAGCTTCTTTGCCTCTTGTATGTGATCTCCCGTGCGATTGGCCCTTCTGTATGGTGCCGACATTTATTTAATATCTTGCAGAACTCAGACTGAGTTCTGTTGGAGAACCTCAACGGGAACAAATGTCTTGAGGTTCCGCAAGATTAATAAATGCATATGAGAATGTCTCGTCTCAGCATTTTCCTTGTAAAACATTATCTCGACTCTTTGAGTTTTAAGAACAAAATTGACAAATAGGCACCTTACGCATCACCATGCCATACCCTCCCCCATGGGGCCTTCTAGAGTGCTAAACTTCTTGTACTTTCTCTGTTATCTTCCATCTATACAAAGGTTGTCCAGAATATTTAACTAAGTTAGGAAATATGATAGATAATAGGCTCGATTCCCAATATATTTGTGGTAGAGAATTGACACTGGTTCTATTTTATGGCTACCGTATATTTGCCTTGCCCATATCTTCAGGTACTTCTTTTGTTTGAGGTAGAAGAGCTCTATACAATAGTTCTAGCTAAGTGTAATCTTCTCCTCTCTCTTTTCTCGTTCTTTCTTGAAAGACCTTTTGTCATCTCATGGCATTCCAATTATTAATGGGTAAAGCACGGCTCTTCTTTGGAATGTGATTCTTATGCAACAGTTGCTCATGTGCAAATGCTTCTCTTCTAGTCCCCACATTATCCTGTCAGGAACACGATTTATTGAGTTTTCTATTTCTGCTTTTATGTTGTACTTGCATGGAGATTACCTATTGTCTTTTCTGCAAAATTCATGGAAATTACCTATTCGAGTTATTTGCTGCTTAGAATATTCTTACCAAGCTGGGCGTTATGTACTTACTGTCTAGGTCCTTTTTGTTCTCACTTCCTATTCAAAGTGGTTGATTGGTACTTCTCTTACACTTCACTTTTTGGCTTGATGTATTTTGAGTCTCTTGTAGTGTTGTGTCCCGTGAATTGATATGGCGCTCTTCTCATGTTTCTGCGTCCTTGGCAGTCGCATCTCTACTCGGTACTCACCTCTTATCTTCTTGGCTTTCACGAAGGGCTAATTTTCACCTTGTTTGACACTTAGCTACCGGTTGAAACAGAAACAGTTAAAAGTTAATTTAGCTCTCGTCTCGCCTTTTGAGGCCAGGCAAACAGCTCGAAAGAAAATTCAGGTACACTGTAGTTTCATTTTTTTCCCTCCTCTGGTACTCCATTTATCGGTTGATATAGTTCGTTCTAATCGCCATGCTCTTGTCGTGAGAAAGGTGAAGCTGGCTAATGCACTTCTGATACTGGGATTTTTCTTCTGAATACACACTCCTGATACTAGTAAGGCTGCTTTTGTCCTTACAAATCGGCATGTCATTATAACCAGGACCGTAAATAATACGTTGAAAGCAATTAGTGCTGATTCCTTCCACTGTGGTGTCCGCTTCTTGAGCTTTGGGATATGGCCTTCAGTGCATGGCTGCTTGCTCCTAATGTTTAACCATTATCCACATTCCGGCGTGGAAAGGTGTTCATGGGTAATTCATGTCATCAGAGGCCCAATGTAGAAGTTTCGTGGCTGGGATGATGCTATTGCTAAGAAGCAGGGACTCGCCGTCTCAACACTCGGGTGGGCTACATTGCTTCCTTTCAAATGTAGTACCTGGTTTTTATCAAATCTGACTACTCGAGGACACGTAAAAGATGAGATCAAGTACTTATTTTCCCTCAGTTCTTCTCTGCTTGTAAGGTTGGGAATTGAAATGGAGCAAACAAGATATGCTGTTCCAGTACTTTGCAAATGAAGCGATTAAGCTCTTTGCTATTTCCTGTATGTTCACTTTGAGGATGACAGATTTTTCCGACCACTCAATATCACTCTTCCCTTGTTTGTGCTTCCATCTTATATTCAATGTACCATACTGATTGAGAAATAAATATTTTATGCAATTCAGCGATGAATTGTTACATTTTTGTATCTCTGAATATTAAAGTTGGAGCTAATGCTGACTACTGAGGCAATGTCTGCGCTGCCTTTTTTGAGGCTTTTGTTTTCTGTAGGCGGCTAATAGTTTGGATGCTTCGGTTTTGCAGAAGTGGAGGGAATTAAGACAGCACGGCGGAGAAAGAATGGCACCACGTTCCCCAAGTGGTTGTTCTTAGTCTGCTAGTCACTACTTTCTTTCGTATAACAATCTTTAGTCTTTTGCAAAATATGTAGAAATTATCTTTAAAATTCCAGAATTCTACAAACACGACCCCCCGCAATGGATTTTCCAATCCACTGTCGGCAATCCGACCAAGGGAATCAAGACCAAAGCCTCACCATTGGTATCAGCTTTGCTGTTGGTAAACGTTGATATGTCGATGAAGATGGTGCTAATGAACGCCGGGAGAAAGACGTCGTGATTGATTGATTCTATTTCTTGATAGTTCCATCAGTCTGTCGAGGCAATTGCTTGTTAGATAAGATCTTAGCCTTTCAATCGAGTACGTCAAGAAAAAGACAGATTACGCATCGACTATTGAGTAAACCACCTTGCTCCATTCGATCAAAAATTTACACCCCTAGGCTTTCAGCTTTCCGATTCAATCACCCCTTCGAACGTCCCTATCTGCCATCACTATCTATTTGTCTTTAACAGGTCCATTTTCTCAAAAATCATTTACCTTCTACCTGCTGCTCCTGCTTCTCTTCCTCCAACAGAGTCGAGTGTATTCCAAAAGTGGCAATAGCAGCATCTGTAAGAGCAGGTCCTATCCCGCAAAAACTGGCACCATGTTCTTCCTTCAAACAAGAAAAAAGGTTTATTCCGCCAACGGGGGATTCTTCCACCATTTTCTCCTCCTACTCCATATCCAGTTCATCCTTCGGAACAATGTCACATCCCGGATTCGATGAAATAGGATGAACTGATACGTTATTTTGTAAAATATGTAATTATCTTGAATATATAAAATATTCCTTCATTTTCCGATTGCTAGGAAGGGACAAAGAAGCATCTTGTTCTTTCTTACAACAATTTCTAATCTCTAGTGGACCTCTCGGTAGGTTTTGAACCCAGATGAAATTCTGACCATTCGTCATTATGAGATTGCTTATGTGCGATGATCTACAATAGCCGAATGGATGGAACCTCACCAAAACAATCGAATTGATGGAAGATCATCCGCTATGCCCAAAAAAAAATAAAGGCATTGAAGACTTTTTCATCTTCTAGCATAAAATAATGATCATATCAGCATAAGTAGCAAACATTTTACACCAGGGTTAATCTAGCCTTTATAGTATAGTGAAGCTAGCCTAGCAGGCGCTTTGTAAGAGCTCTATGCTATCCTTTATTCTATATGGAATAGCGGTCAGTGGTCAGTGCTGCTTGATTGACTGCTTTCAAGGTTGAGCTAGATTCGGAGAAAATAAGCGGGCGCAAAGGATATTGGGAAAGATACCAAGTCTGGTTAACTGCTACCGCGATAAATATACTAATATTATCCGTATCTACTCCGCGTACAAGTTCGACCTGTGACCAACATAAAATTCCTCCCTATCAACCACGAGCATCCTTAAGTGGGGGCAGCTGTCCCAACCTATGTGTTCTTGAGAAACATGCCACATTGCTTTGTAGGATTTTCAAAAGATAAGTGTATCACAAGTTTTGAAATTTGTTATAAAAGTGTAATTGAATTCTAATAAGCTTGTCTAATCTCAGTGACGAGTGCTGACTGGACAGGATTTCATTATTTTCGAGTTCATTCAGCCAAGTATCAAATTAAGCGTTTTCCCAAATTTCTCTCTCAGTTATCACGTCTTGACGCCCAGGTTTTGCGAACCATTACTGGGCTTACCAACTGGCAAATTTGCATTCATGGAGGTGAATAGTGATGGAATATATAGCAAATCCCCAGCAAGTTCCCTCTGTTTCCTACTTCATTACGTTGCCTCAACAAAGTAAAACATTTACTTCTGGCATCTGTCCAAGCTCCCTCTTAAGGCCGAGATCAAACTTATAGTTGCGATCAAAGAGGTAACTTGAGGGAAGCTGAAAAGGCCAGGAGACTGACTCCCTACTTCTTCTGCTAATAATATTTTACCCTTTGCTTCTCCCCAGATGGCTGGGCATTGGTCCCGACAGCTGGCTTCCGATGCGAATATGAATCAAACTTCCAAAGAGCTGGGGAAGAAGGTAGTGCGCCCTGTTCCATGCATTAACATGGTAGTACGTC
The DNA here is from genome assembly GCA_031216185.1 of Syzygium aqueum. NCBI lineage: Eukaryota > Viridiplantae > Streptophyta > Magnoliopsida > Myrtales > Myrtaceae > Syzygium > Syzygium aqueum. The sequence continues at coordinate 29,500,781 of CM062234.1, forward strand.
TTTCGAAGGGGTATTTGCCCATTTGCAAGAATAAAATTCGGAATAATCAATGCTTTAACATGGTAGTAGATCTTCCAGTATTCCTCCTGTGTATCAGGAAAGAAAGCTTGTTCAAGGAGAATATATTAAGGGACTCCATCCCATTCTTGAACATGAGGAAAGCTTTCCTTAGATACTGAACTTGATATCGTTTCAAGCATGGTTGCTAATTTCTCTTGATGGGCGATGTACTATATACTATGCAGTGACCCACTAATATCAATTCTCAGTCTCCAAAATTTAATACGATATGTTCATTGAATGATAAAAAAAAAACTAATCCTCATTTCTCTAACTCCGTATACTTTTTTTTTTGTGTCAAAACTCTCCATATACTTAAAAGAGTACTTTTATTCATCTAAGAGCTGGTAAAATTCCTTTAAAAATTCTTACCATGCAAGCATTTGATGACAAAGTCCAGCTCTGAGAAACCCATTGTTCTTTGAACTAGAGAAGATGGCTGATGATACACGAAGAATGAGAAACGGTGGTGATCAGGATCATTTCTTGGCTTTGCCATTTCGACTATTCTCATGAACCCATCTCTATCATAACATGACGGTGCATTCTCGCCTGCTACTGCTAAACCTCGATCCCATGCAGAATTTAAAACCTGCATACGTAGAGGCAATCCATAAGGCATTTCAACAGAGTTAGAAATTAACTATATAAACGTGGTATGAGAACAATTTTTCAGGACATAAAACAAATAAGATCAACACCTGCCAATTTAAACCTTCTGGATCTGCAGATCCTTCATCAAGCTCCTGACTAAGAACCTGTAAACCCGAGCAAACAAACTTCAGTGTCACAGAATGTCTCTTAAGAACTTCAAAAACAGGAGAATAGCCATCCTGATTCGTAGGGTTATAGTATCCTGCTGTTAACTCTGCTGCATGACTAGCTGTCTTGTACCACCAATAAACTGCAGGAACCTGCAAATTGCATTGTTTTTCCGCATCATAAAGTGCTCAGAATTCATCTTTGCATTATACTTCTTGCACTTAATGCATCAAGAAAAAGATAATCAAGATCCATCGATCCGTTTGAACTTCAAGTATAGATCCAGATAGGCTCAGTGTTCAAAATAACTATATTGATGACTATCATGCAAATTCAACAGAAAAGTTTATTGGAAGCCAAAATCTTATGTACGGTTCTAGGGATTGAAATTGACCGAAGCATTTCAATTGATGCAAAACCAAGTCCAACATCCTTTCAGAAAATTACAATCAAATTCTGAATCTTTTCAAGAAAGTGCAATCAAGTCCTTGCAAAAATTGCCTGCCTGCTAGGTGGAAATTGCTTACACGACAACCTCTAAGGCTGCCACTGACGGAAATCGAAGACATGATGACCGAGACTTGACTGCACTTTTCCGAAAAGGTTAGCACTCGATCACACACCAATTGAAAGGCTAAAAAATTGGCGGCATAAGGTTTTCGACTCTTGTTATACTTTTTTCACAAATTCGACTGATGAAACCAAGGTGAGAGAAACCAACATCCCTTTTGCCAGGACTTGGCAGCAAGAAAATTCCTAACTAAAATTAATATGTAAGCAGTTGTGATGAATTTGCTGATTTGTAACCTGATCAGGGAAGATCCAATCAACTGCCTAGAACATCTTAGAATCCATAAAGCATGCAAGAGGAACAATAATAGTACAAACTACAGGAAACAGAGATTTTCATGTGCATTGAATGTTGAAATGAGCACAAGCCATTTAAGGCATATCTAGCAGAAACTGGCAGCTGTGAAGTAGTAGGGTAGCTGCCAGGACTGCACATTTCATGAAGGTTCATTTGGTCAAAATTTTTCTCAAAGGAAAGAAAACTCAACTGTCAAACAAAACTGAAATTTTCTGTTTTCTCTTCTTACTTATCTTTGACGTGGAGGTTGTTGAAGGGTTCCTAGAGTGGTTAAAGCAGGCGAGCCAGTGACACTTTGGTCTCAAAGTATATCGTTCTAATCTTCAGCCAGCCACATTTATGAAATTCATCTATTTGTTCATCTGTTTACCTTTCGTATGCTTAATTATTGGTTATTGTTGTTATTGTTCTAGAGGCCAACTTTTAATATTTTAAAATTGAATAATCCAAATTTTTAGAAATTGTGGTCAATGAAAAGAGAGAGAAATGATAATTCAATTGGGTGAGGTTTGGAACCAAACTAAACTGCCAAATTGAGTTCAGTTCAAGTCTCTTATTCAGTTCAATTTGGTTCCCAAATTTCCCAATTCAAATTTCTTCAATAGGGTTTGGAGCCTCCATGCTGAACTAAATTACTGTCCTTACCCTATGTGCAGCACAGAAAAAACTATTGGTCGCACTTGGATTCCATAATGCATAGGATACAGGTCTAGCTTGCAATATCAGAAAGGTTGACAACAACACTGCAACAGAACCATAGATTGGCCAATCGATGGGAATTTAGCTAAATATTCAAAGAAAAGAACATGTTGAGTCTACCTTTACAATAATATTAGCCTCCTCGAATGCAAGATTAGCAAGAGACAGAACATTATCGGCATGGTCCATCAGAGTCTGTGCATACCACTGGAGGAAGAAACGCCCATAGTAGCTATCATAATCCCCTCGTTCACAGAAAAACTCAGTCTCATGAGGCCTAGAATTAAATTGACCGGCGTTGTTAGGACCCCTAGCCCAAAAGGAATGCCCACGCATTTTAGCCGCTTTCCGCAAATTTTGCTGCAAATACTTATCATAACACTACATCACAGATTCACATTGAAGTTTATGTTAGTAAAAAAGAAGATGCCTAGGGCTAAAAGGACAGAAAGAAATGAACCACAGTAGCTGCTCATCTAAGAAATAGATATACAATTGCACACAGGATATGAAGCATATTATGAAGAATTATCATGGCTTGCAAAAGTACTTTGAAGGTAGGGTTGAACTTTCATAGTTGCAGACCAAGTAACAAACTGTTCCCGATGGCTGGTTTTTCTTCTTTTCTCAATTAGGAGCTCTCATGACGTTATTACCATGAACAGCACAACTGCTGATCACTTCGTGGTGGTTATGAGTATGCCACAACAAATCTTTCATTTACATAAGTCACTGAAACAATATTGGTGAGAAACTCTACCACCTCAAACCACTCTCAAGGGTAGAGGCTTCGACTTTTGGTTCATCATCAATGTTTTAGGGAAGTGAGTGTGCCAATCTCCACAAAATGAAAGCAATCTTTGCCAATGGCAATGACCTGGCTACTCTTTCTAGCTAATAATAACTATTATATCATTATCTTTTTTTTCTCTTTTTTAACTTACAAGTGATTTTAGTTAGAGTTATGGCACTAAACTACAAATTTCAGGTCCATTCATAAGATAATGCACTGAAGTCACTTCCTAATCCAAGTTTTGATCAGCTTAACTTTCATAAATATACTGGTTCATCTCGATTTTCCAACGTAAGGATTCACAAGTGAAGAACCGCGGCAGAACCGCATGTTTTGCTTGTATAGTATTGTTGAAGCCAGCTTACTTGCTAAATTACAATGATAACAAGCATCAAAATCTTACCTCAATAGTATGCCCTAGCTAAGAGCTCTCGATCTTTATCAAAATCACAAAAAAGAAGGAAATGCAAAATGATTATACCAATCACAACATTTATGCAACATACGCTGTTCCACTGACTAATGTGAATAGAATGCAATTAAGCAACATCAATCCGAAAAATGTACAATAATAGAGATCCAGACTGATGGTCATTCAATCTACAGGGTATTACTTGCAGTTATAGCTAAACATGGAGCACTAAGAGCTTCAGACATGACAATAGTCATTCATCCACATCACATGTTGCCACTCTAGATGAATCCCTGGACACAGCCGAAGAGGTTCCAACCATACGCGGTACGAAAAAGAAGGAAATGTACACTGTGCAAGCAATACCTGAAACTCACCAACGCCGGGGTACCTCCATCCCATCCTCTCTGGAAAAGAAGGATACTTGAGTTCTCCGTTTGGTCCTAATCCAATCTCAACCGCTGTAATGAGACCCTCACAGAACAAGTCATCAAACTCTGTTCGGAAGCTTCTCATAAAATCAAAATATACCTGCATGTATTACTCAATATATAAAGAACTGTCAGGTATATTATCCATACCTCCATAGCTTATACACAGCAGGTTTGCACAGAAAACTGTCAGTTTTTAAATGCTTTACTTACAAAGAAATATCTATATGAAAGATGACCAATTGGTAAGTATTGCAAGGAAAATGATGTATTATATACCTCAATAGCAGTCCTTCCTTTGAGCACTCGTTCTTTGTCAATGCCCCAACTCAAGCATTCAGTGCTTCTCCTTCCTTCACGGTCAGCAAAGAATATATCTTTGTTTTCCTTTCCAATCTCTAGAACCCACTGAGGGAGAGAGACTGAGATATCACCTGAATCATTTCCTCCATACTCATGAAATGCCAACACAACCTCCAAGATTTGGAAAACATATCAAAATACATTTACTCCATCAGAGAGACATATTTTGACACATAAATGCAAATAAACGACTATATATTGGACCTAAAATACACAGATAAAAAGTATCAATCTCCGTAATTTAATGTTCCAGACCTGGAGCCCAACCCAACTTGAGATACAAAATAGAAAAAACATATTTCCTGCTCTTACTCAAACAAAAAAATTTCTGGAGCAACATTCTTGAAAAACAGAAAGATATGCTTTTACCATCCAAAAGAATAAAGAAAATTATGAACCGGAACTTTAAACTGAAAACACAAAAAGACACATAAAATGAAAATTCAAAAGGACAGGAAAAACCAAACTTATTACTTAATAGATAGAGGCTTACAGCTACCTGCAGTTTCAGCTTGGATTCTCTGATGATGTGGAATAATTCTCTATAACCAGACCAGACATATCTCTGAGGATTCCAGCCTTCAACAATACCCCACCAACAATCCACGATAACACCATCTGCATTTAATGACTTAATATGATTTAGCTCTTGTCTCACACCCTCCCGATCAACCAGCTGACAGTAATTGTTGATGGTACCATCCTGTCACAGGAGCTCAAGTGTATTGGTATGAATGTATAGAGTAATCTCACATTATGAATAAAAAGATATATCTTTTTGGAAGATAAAGAGTAGAAAAACAGCAAAGAGACAGACAAATAAATCAAAATTTTCTCCTGTGAGAACTCTTGGATATCAATAAATTACAGGCTAAAGTAGGAAATATACTTACCAGTTTCACATAAACTGGAACAAAGTCTGTGCCTGTAAAGACACTCTGTTGGTCCACAGAACTGACATCATGAATTAGCTGCACATATTAAACATGATATAAGATATCTTATTTTGTTATTGGATCAAGAATGAAATCAACTACTTACTGAAGAAAAAAAATTGTCTTCACACTGGCAATTCGATAAAAAACTAATCGTATTCAAGTCAGACAGCAGCAGCCCATTATTGAGTTGTATACCAGCTAACTTAACTTAACGGAAAAACACGCCTTTAGTAAGAAAAGATTGATCTGTGAGATTCTCTTCCAATTTGATAATAGCTGTTGTTCACTTCACCTAACTGTTTCTGTTCTTCAACACATTATCATTCAGGTAATGTAGGTTGAGACCCCCATGATTGCAGAAAAAGGATGATACCTGCTCAGCATCCAAGCATTCGATGACCGAATTTATAGGACTAGTGTTGCCATATTTCACACCCTTCGGATCCTTCTCAGCAATCACAACAGAATCAAGAGAAGCGGGCGACAAGCTCTCGTCCATCCTCATAACAGAAGAAGGCTGGGAATCCAAAGTCGTCTTAACACCATAACTCTTCAAAGAAGCCGCAGACGCAGGGCTATCCATCGACCTAGCGGAAAATGTCGCCTGTTCCAAATTGGTCACACAACCACCACCATCACATTAGAAGCTACAGCAATATCATTCAATCTCTCCAGTTTCTCTCGCAATTCTACATCAATTTCTGTTAAGATAACCCGCGAACGCGACGCATCGAGCAACGAGAAGGCAAATTGGTTGACCGTACCAGCTGAGAAGGCGGCGGAGACTGCCGATACGTGGTGCCGTCGGCCTCGACCGTCCAGCCGGCCTCCCGAGCCAGGGCGGCGAGGACGTCGTTCATGTCCGCGCGCGCGGGGAGGGGGAAGTTGCCGTACTGGCGGAGCCCGGCGAGCATCCGGCTGGTGATGGCGCGGCGGTGGCGCTCCCGGAGCTTGGTGCGCTCCTTCTCCTTCTCCCGCTCCCTCTTCCCCTTGCCGGCGGAGGCGGGGCCCGCCGTGGCCGCGGAGGCGGCGGCGAAGCCGCGAGGGCGGCGCTGCTGGTGCTGCTGAGGAGCAGGAGGAGGAGGAGGAGGCTGGGGGAGGTGAGGGTAGGGGAGGAGAACGTCGGGAGGGTGGTCGGTTTGGGGGTTGCTGATGAGGTCGTCGGAGAAGCTGTCGGCGTTCGAGTTCATCGTGTTCCCCTGACGAACGAAGCTCCTCCGGCGAGCGCTTCGGGCCAAAGCTCCGGCGATCTCGGCTCGCTTATCTTTTTGCAAAATTTTTATCGCTTTTGATTGCTGTGGGGAAGAGAGAAGGTGTGTCGTGTATTCTCCTGGGGTCTCTCTAGACCGGTTTAAACGGTTGGACCGTTTCGATTTTGATTTTTATTTCAGGGCTATTTTTGAATAATTGATTTTTCTTTTGTGGGTCCAAAGAATAAATGATTCGGAACTCCTGTCAACAAGCTAAATGAGAAAAAAATGTCATGACTTTTTTCCTAGAAAAGGGGCAAAGAGCGTTGTTTTAAAATTTGGTCGAGGATCAATCAAATTGTCTGACGACTCTAATTATGATCTATGTAACCGTTTCGACCGTATAAACACTCGAACGTCTCATTTGAATTTCCACTACAGTTTTGAAAATATTACTATAAAGCAAAAGATTATTGAATAGACCAAATCCATCTTGAATCGGTTGAATCTCAACCGCTGATTAGGTTGGTCTATGTAGGTCTCCTTTGGATCCGATATCTAAGAATGTTATGGTCTGTGGCTCATCATGAGAAAAAAGTGCAGGGTGCAAGTATAACATCAATTGTAGCTTTTCAAATTTTCAATAACAACTTCTTGAAGACATTCTCAGGCTCTGTTTGTTTCATAACAAATGAAAGATTTGAAAAACATTTTCCTAAAAATAATTACTTATATCACAATTTTTAACTGATCAAAAGAAGGACATCAAAATAATGCAGAGATAGTCGAAGGGTATAAAGAAAAGAAGGGTCCATATGCGTGATCCAGTAGTAATGTCCCGCTCATTTCATGAAATACTCTCCAAACAAGAAGGCGTGCGTCAAGTAAAGGGATCGTGCATGATACAGGGCTAGCAAACACATTCGGCTTCAAGCGTTGAGAGCCCCTTGATGACCACAACTATCCTTGAGCCGAACGCAAATTGAAGCTGATCAAAGATCCATCTTGAGGACTAGACTTACATATGAACACCATGCAAACATCGCAGATGCACGGATTCCCTATTTTAATCTCTGGTATCAATGTAAAAGGGTACAGAATTCTGCCGGTCCTTCGTGATCAGATGTCGGCAATTTCCTTGACAATCATGTCAACAACCCAAAAAGCCAGCATCGTCATTGAGGGACTGATGTAGCCAGAGAATACATAAGAGGAAACCCCTCTCTCTCTCTCTCTCTCTCTCTCTCTCTCTCTCTCTCCACAAGGAGATTTGCAGATTGCAAGCAGTTCAGTCCACTCCTACCAGTAATGGATTTCTCGATAAATCGCAAACCAACCGTATATTGGGGGAAACGGACTGAACTTGACAATGAGCCGCGCTTTAGCGTCAATCCTCGGGGTCTGCACGGCCTTTCACCATCAAGTGCAGAAAAAGCTACAATCTTTAATAATCAGATAGCCAACTGATTCGCTTCATCATCAGCAGAAAAAGAATCAGACCGGCATATATCCCCACGACAAAGTGGACATACCCTGTGGAACATGTACCCATTAAGATTATTTAGCCAGCCATGGCAACCTAACTAAAAAAATAATAATCGGGCTAGGCTGGAGAAGATAAACTCTGTCCCTCTTGATAGCACACTGACTGCTGAAGTGCTTAATGCATACACAATTACTAACCCTAGCCAGAAACGTACCTGTGAATCTCCTTAAGCCATTTGTCTACGCATGTCCTATGAAACTCATGATTGCATGGAAGTACTCGCATACTGTCACCATCCTCATACTCCACAAGGCATATGTAACATCTGTCACATTTTGCACGACACAAAAGGCATTATGAGGGCCAGACTCCAGAGACTTGAATGCAAATCAGATGTAAGTGCCAGCGAAAGATTGTGGCATGTTTTAAACTTTAAGAACTTCAAAAACACATATCGGGAAAACACTCAACTTGAAGAAAAGAGAGACTTGCACAATTGAGCAAATTCACCAGCAATACTTATCAATAGGAAGAAGCACGCATGGAGACACACATAAGCAAGAATGTGCACGCACAGACGCAGACAAGAGGAGGCACATGTGCAGATACATACATAGATACATGCATGGACACACAAATGATGTCCACCCACCCAAACACAGTCAAAACAGGTCATTCTCTATAAAATTTGTATAATTCAACGGCTATATACCAAATTTAGTTAGAAGCTAGAACTGTAGATTGCACTAGATATTAAATCATAACAAGTTGATAACAATATTATTAGATATAGAATATACTTTTGGAAGGATAAACCACAAATTAACATACAGAATAGGCAACTAATGGTTCAACCACAAAAGACTACTAATGTAGGGTAAACTAGGCTCATGAGTAGCATAAACAAGACATACTGTGCGGCCTCTTCATTCTGATTCTTCTGCAACTTTGTGTACAATCTGATTGGCAAACAGTCCACAACTTCATTTGGTGCAGGAACAGATCCAATTGAAGATACAGAAGGCCGGGAGGATAAAACAACGGATTGCTGGTGAATTTCATCCAGAACCTAAGTAAATTAAATATGAAAATATTCAACTTAAACAGATAACAGTAAATTGGTAATAAGTACTATGAAATGGTAATCAAATCTTAAGTACCTCAAATAAAGCTTCAGCCAGCATTACGATTCTTGATATGCTAGCCCTAGCATTGGCATCATCATTTGAATTGGCATCACGATTACTGCTACGACATGTGCAGCGACCTGTCCTATGCTGACCAGATAGAATGCAAGATCTCTCATGGCCAGACAGGTTCTCAAAACGGCTTCCTAATCTCTGGAGAGCGCGAACCTACAGTATTAAAGATGTCGCAGGGAATTATAATCTAATTCAGCTACGTAAGAAGACAGTGGAGAAAAATACCATAGCCTAACATCAACAACTATCCAAAGAGTTCAAAAAATAGCCTGACCATATGATGGTATTTAGGTAACATACAAGTAGATGCTGTACATGGTTCCCCTAATTCAAGCACTGCATATTGCCTAATACTAACCAGTAGACTTTACCTTGTGCTTCCCTACAAATATGCCCGGAAATTTTCAGGACAAGGAAGATTTGCAGACCGATGGCTAAGCATTTTAAGGTAATACATGAAAGTAGTCAATTGACCACACTTTATGTGGGTTCGTTCGACTTAACTAGAGTGAGACTAAGAATGACAATGACAAATGAACTACAATAAAGAAATGAAGAAAGCACATACAGAAAAAGCATCAAACACCCATAATGCAAGATTTTGGATTAAAAGAAATTTCACAATTCAATGCATATCCTACAAAGGCGTTGAAAAAGTTACTTCTTGAAAAGAAAAGGTACTAAATATCTGTAATATTGCAAAAGGACTTAGATAATGGCAAACCTTCAAATACGAAAAGGTCAGTTCTTACTTTCATGCCTTATGTCATTCCCAAATCTTATGTTACTCTTCATTTCATTCCTTGTTAATGAGAATCAAGATGACATGAATGGACTTTGCAGTACCATACATAGATGTCCTCTTTCACTGTGAAAATTAATCTGAATTCTGATATGTACCTTGTATACACAAACATCAAGAAAGGAAAGAAGGAATTTTACTCACCTGAGAACGTATTCGCCTCCGACGTTCAAGGAAATCTGTTCTATGTTCTAATAAATCACGGTACCTAGCTTCCCTTGACCGCGTTGCCTCTATGTCATGATCGTGGTTGTTAAATAACGTGCGAGACAGGCCGGAGGGAGAATATCCAGATGGTGATGCAGATGGTACTGAATTATCAGCAGGGGCTGAATCCGTCGTCTCAACACTCAAGACCTGTCTTTCACTACCTTCAGAATCATTTCTCAACTCTCCTAGCTGCATTGGGCCAAATGACAATTCAGGTAATGATGATCGACGGAGAACTCTATCACGAAGCCTTCCCACACTGAGGGTTCTACTGAAACGAACATTCCTTTCAACGGGTTCGCGAGCTCCAGCTCGTCTTTCAGGAAGTCCACTTTCTACATTCCCTGGTTCAATAAATGTTGAAGCAGAACATTGAGTTCCGTGGGTCAACCCCAATTCTGGCATTGCTAACATCAGTAACTAAGTAACGTGTACAGAAGATTGAAAAATTGGCTACTTAATCATTCGAACAATTGGATGCCAGGATTCGACCTGGTAATTCGCAGTGTGTGCATTGCATTTGTGTCACTTTTAGTCATCAAAAACATAGGGACAATGTAACTACCTTGTCGAGATCCATCCAAATTCACCAACCCACTGGGAGGTGATCCGTGCAAATGAAAGTCATCTTCATTGTCCTCAACTGTAAGATTTGTTGGAGAGATATTATAATCCCTGGGAGATCGTAAGCTGGCTGCTCTACTTAGTCTGAAGCTCACGTTACCAGGAAAAAAACTAAAGCGAGAAAGGAAGCGATTGGTAGGGTTCAAGGACTGAGTTGAAGAAGCTCGGACAGAGCTGCTTCCAGGTCTAGCAACAGGGCCGGTCACACTAGGTTGGTTCCATTCTTGAAACTCGTTATCAGAAGACACGTGAGACATATCAGCTGAGGAATCAACTTCCACTTTTCGGTGACACTCGACCTTAACCTCATCCCTCACTGTTCCATTCCGGTTTGTACAAGAACCGAAGTTGTCATCATCTTTGTCTTGCTGTTCGAAAACCTGAAAGAGGACAATCTGAGTCAATGACATTTCGGAAGATCACACGTTCCCATAAGACTCTGCACTCTGGTCTCACCACAAAGAAGAGAGATAACAATATCATGCTCCACAGGGCCAACACAGTCCACCTGCTCTGCTTAATTTGGCCGTCGAAATGCATGAATCCATACTGAAGCATAAAAACGAATAGAAACTAGCCCCATGGACTGCTTGTCCTAATCAAATCACTGATTTTCCAGAAATGCACGCAATGTGGCCAATACAGATCCTTTGCCCAACAAAAACCATACGCAAAATCGAACCCAGAACTAAGCCACGCATTGAAATGCAAGCGGCGCAGCAACCAATAAAAAAAGAAACACCGGCTTGATTAGTCAAAGAAAGAACTGGGAACACCCACCTGATCGCCATCGTCATTGTCGTGAGATCCAGAGGGAGTCCCGAGGCAGGATGACTGGAAAACCCTACCTTTCCCTTTGGACCGATCCCTTCGAGAGCCGCTTGACGACGCCTTGCTAGCGCCCGATCCCATCCGGCGAAATCTGAGCAATGCGATCACAAAAATGGCTCCAAGAAAAGGAAAAGAAAAGAGAAAAAGAGAGTAACCCACGACCCTACACCCGCATTCTCGTCGCCGGAACTTGTGCAGAATCAAGAATCAAGAATAAAACGAAAAGCTGGGTCCTGGGTCCTTCTGGGTGCAGATCTGGACGAGCATACGACAGAAACAAGCAAGCATCGAAGAGTTTCGAGCGCGAGCTCAGGTGGGTGCAGGGGGGAAAACGCTGAAACTGACGTAACAAATCAAATGGGTACGAACAAAAGCCGGGCGTGAAAAGAGAGAGAGAATTCAAGATGGTAATGATGGCGGTGGGATTAGATCAAGAATGAGACAAAGCAACTTGCAGACACAGAGAGAGAGAGAGAGAGAGAGAGAGAGAGAGGGGTGAAGGAAGAGTAGAGTGCACTCACTCTCGCTGGAAAACAGCGACAGCGGAGGGGGGTGGGAAGAGAGAGAGATGATTGATTAGTTTATACTGGAGAAGACGATGGGAAGGGAAAACATGGCGTCTTCTCTGCCTGTTTATCAGGATTCAAATTTCATGTCTTGTTTTGCGGTGACTCGCGAGGGTCCGACCTGACTGGTAAGGACAACACACGTGCGGTTCTTCTTTACCCTTGCCTCCTGCACACAATGTCGCGTCTCCCTAATACGCTTTGACCAAATATACAAAATGGCCTCCGAATTATTAATTTATTCAATATAACTTCTGAACTTGAGTCTAATATTTAATGTAGTCCATAAACTTTTAATTTATTCAGTATGGTCCTTGAACTTTTGATACATGCTTAATGTAATCTCCGAATTATATAAAAATATTCAATGTAGTCATTGAACTTGAATTAATTGAAGGACTATATTACTAAATTGAAAATGTACCAAAAGTCCGATGACTAAATTAAACATGTACCAAAAGTTCATGGATCACATTGCACATTTGGTTAAAGTTCATAGACCACATTGAACAAATTAAAAATTTAAAGATCGCATTGAGTTAAAGTTCAGGGACTATTTGAGTCATTTTCCTAAAAATTTTCGCTAATTGGAGTTTTTCGCTTAACCAATGGGCACTTTTATAAATCCCCGAGAATCCGATGGTTGCAGCCTGACGGGGGACTATGAGCAACCCCGTTGCGAAATCGGGGTTAGTAGCGCGGTTGATAAGTTTGTGCAGTCAACTTCCCTAACTCGGTAAATTTCCAATCATCGTGTCCTTCACCATTTGTTGTTAACGACTTTTTTTAATTTGCAAAGTGCCATCGATATCATGGCCAAAGCTGACGTGCGATGCTGATGGTTTGAACATATGAGAGTCAGCGTTATTGACACATGAAATTTTGTCGACCGTTCAAGCACTCGTTTTTATAAAATATAAAAATATATATATAGAAAAACAACAAAAAAATAGATAAATAAATGATAAACTAATTAACAAATAAAAAATTAGAACATGTATTAGGAAGATGATTGGGGGGGCCCTTCTTTCTAGCTCTCGGCCTCATGTTTTATGGCTCGCAAAATCAAAAATGACCATGTTAATTTTTATGCGGACATTCTGAACAAAACTATGACACAAGGTATTTTTGGGTTAGTGATAGTAGTTTGGGGTTATTGATGAGGTGAAAAAATATTTGGGGTATTAGTGTCTCACAAAAAAACCTTTCATATTTAGTGGGATTTTCCCTCATTTGTATGATTGATTTGGATTAGGTCGTGCTTTTTCCACTCCTCCTTTGATTAAGACACTCCCTTTTTTGTTATTTTGACCATATTATCCCTTGTGAGGCTCACAATTTCTGCTATAATTTTATATGATTCCTTTTTATTATTTGGTCAACTCTTTTTATTTTGTTTCTTCTTCTTCTTTTTTCCATACGGGTCTCACTTTCCTCCTTCTTCTTTCTTTCCATGCCGCCCGCTCGTCTCTCTGTTTTCTCTCTTGTAGGCCAGTCTCTTCATTTCGACTACTTCCTTGCCTTCTTCTTGATAACTTCATCAATATATATATATATATATATATATATATATATATATTATACTCTCGCCCTTGTAAACTTCAGGAGCCTTGCAACTACGAACTGTTGCAGCGAATTGATGCACCCCTTTGCTTGTCAAATCTGTGACAGCAGACCCCATTATTCTTAAAGCAAAAGACACGCACCGCGGGAGGAATCGTCAGCTCTACCTCCTGCTGTAGCCTCATTTTTAGTACAAGAGGCATCCTTCAGCCGCCGCTCCAATTTTAAACCTAACACTTACAATCTTGAGAAAGCAAAAGAATTTGGCCTCCATTGTCGTTAAAGAAAGTAGATTACCTCAATTCCCCCATAGATCAAACTACCATATCAAGCATATCCTGCATCATTATTTCCAACAAGTCAATTAACAAGAACCAACGACAGCATTCCAAAATTGATAATGAAGAACTTATGAAAACGATAGTAAAAAACTTAACCCAGAGGGAGCAAAAGTCTATAGATCACAAGTATGCTAAAGACTACGGAGCAATCAGGACTTTGACATCTTTTATTACTCTATATCCATATCACACACTCCTCCACTGTTCCAACTTCTTTCAGCCATAATGGCCCTCCTCCAACTTGGACTTTTCATAGTGGAAAAGAAAAAAAAAACCCTATCATCCAGAGGAGCGGCGCAATAAGAGATTTTTCCATTAAAAATATGACTTAATCACGACTCTTGGCTTTTGCCGATCAAATCAAGAAGTTATAGGTCATTAGATCTTTATTTCTCTTCACAATGCCCATCAATGGTTCTATACATAATCCAATGTTTTTACTTGAATAAGATCATCACCAACTCTTTATCGGCAAGCGACAAACTAAGTTTTGAATTTCAGGTGAAATTGCAGAAAAGTAAAGCAACCTACTCATAGACAACAAAACAAAACCTCCAACATGGAAATCCAAACCACCTAGAATAAAGAGAAAGAGCAAACCCAAAGAACAACATAAAGCTATTGCAAGTCACTCTGCTACATGTGACAAAAAATAAAATTCAAGCAACTGCACAATTAATTCACAAACACTATTTTGATGCACACTATGCTCTAAAACAGGAGTGAACCACAACATCAAGCATTTCCATGACCCAAAACTCAAATTCACTTTTAAGAAAAGACATCAAGAAATGCTTCATAGCAACCAAAATTAGCATGATTTGAGACCGAGAAACTAAAATGGAAAAAAAATAAGCTTTTGCCAGAACCATACCTCCAATAGCGAATCAGGAGGGCGAGGATTGTTGAAGTAAGCAATTCTTTTGAGGATTGTAGATGTAGTAGAGATCTGTGGAAGAAGAAGAAGAAGAAGAAGAAGAAGAAGAAGAAGAAAAGGAGTAGAGACATAGAAAGAAGAGAGTGGCCTCCAAGAGAGAACATAGAGACAAGTGGGAGGAGTAGATAAAAAGAAGAAGAAGGAAAGTGGGACTGGAATAAAAAGAGTTGACCAAATTTAAAAAAAAAAGACCATATGAAATTGTATAAGAAGCGGTGGACCCCACGAGGGATAGGATGGTCAAAACAACAAAAAAAGGAGTGTCTAAGTCATATGAGGAATGGAAAAAGCGTGACGTTTTTTACTATGAATTTTGCAAATGATGGAAATGAAAATTTATGATGTAAATTTAATTGGTTCACTAGACACATCATGGGCTATAATTGACGTGATCCATCACATCATTCATAGTCTCTATCCAAATTTTCTTTTTCCCAAGGAAATCGCCCTCCAAAATAATAGAAATTTTGCAAGTTGAACTGATTGATAAGGGATTAGATGCACAAACATATAAATTTTCATGGATAATATTATGTATACAAAAATCAGTTTGTAAAATAAGTTTATAAAGTCGCTTGACATGTTTTTGTTGGGAACTAAATAAGGCCCATTTGTTGAGACACACACCTATATTTCTAATATTATTTAGTTCTAATTGATATCCTGTGCATTCCACAGGTTTGGAAATAAATTTATTATGGTTTAGTTTGATAGTATAATTTTGTAATATTATATAAGTCGTTAAACATTTTAGATTTTATGATTTATATTCTACACTAACAAAAATACATAAATATAAGTATTGCAACATCGTGTGTGTTTTAACTTAACTTCATGGTATTAGGGGTGTACAAAATGGATTGGCCATTTTGATCAGGTTCTCGGGAGTATCGGTCCGGTTTTTGATTCCTAAAAGTGGGATCGGTGTTCAGGCGGTCCGGTTCTAGGATCCAAGAGAGAATCAAACTGACTACATATACTTTATTTATTTGTTTTTTATTTCTCCAAAAAATTAGTATAATGCGAACTAAACTCTTGTACAATGCTTTTCCCTTATCGTCGCACCACAATGACTCTTCACTTATCGTTGCTTCCGTCATGATATTGAGATTTGTCACTTAGTGGTAGGAAAATAAAAGGTGAGCGGTTCCATTAGACAGGATCCGGTGCGGTTCCCGGTCCCAAGACCAGCCGGTCTGGTCTCTGGTTCTCAAAATTGAGAATCGGACTAGGAACCAATCACCTCTACATGGTATAACTGAGTGTTTGATAATAATAATAATAATATTATTATTATATAAATGGCTGTCCATGAGAGTATTATATTTAAATACTAATTAGATGAAAGAGGAGTTTCGTCCGTAATTTTTCTTTTCTCAAGGGTAAATGGTATGTTTGATACGAAAAAAATGTCGCATGATCTTTAATATTTTAGGATTTCCCGTTTCTCCATGGTTTATAATTTACATTAGTCACCATAAATATAATTGATTATCAATATATGAGCACTTTCAATGTCGCGTGGATCAATCATTTTTCTGCACATAGGTGATGAAAAGAACTCTTCAGTAAGGAATAAAAGAAATGAGTATTGTTGGCTCAAAAGAAGTAGACCTAGCATCAAATATTCATTTAGCAGAGCAAGGGGAGACCAGAAAGAAACAAGATAACTTCATTGTCTTCGTTCCATTACAGTTTTGCTGACTTGACTGGCCGTCAACCGTCATGCAGGGACGACTTTTTTATTCAACCATGCAAAACAACATCATAAAAACATCTATCTACGGCTATCAAAGAATCTAAAGGGCATCTTTTCCCTCCTTATTATACAAAATATTTAACTGCCACACCATCCCGCTGGGATTTGTATTGACATACGAAAGAAGAATAAAGAATAATGGTGGTTGTATTAGGTTGGTGCTATTAGAACTTAGAAAGCTAGAGACATCAAGATCATGCAGTTGATGAAGTGGGAGAATTTGCAAGGTGAGTATCCGTGGTGAGACTGAGCAAGGCGAAGTCTCTTCTCTTCGGAAAGTAGCTTTGCAAACCTTTTGAGAGCTTCTTCGTTAGTCTCCTGATTCAGCGGCTCAAAGATTCCGGTCTCCAGATTAACCCTAGACACCGGCTTCTTCAGTAGTCCTTCCCCTACTTTGATCAGATCATTCATGTTCTGCTTTGTGGCTATGTCCACCGAAGATACTGGTCCACTCAAATCATCCTACAAAAATGATCAAAAATATGTATCAACATCATATATAGGCAAAAGAACAATAAGCGGGTAAATATATACACATGTGCATGTTGCTGCATACATATGCCCTATTTATATATTAGTATTCACATACCTGGATGCGGAGATAGCTATTTTCGGAATGAAGAGCTTGGAAAAAAACAGAAAGATGGAGATCGACCATATCTGCACTCGCTTGGGTGAATATGTTAATTAGAGGCGTGGACCCTCCGCTCGTTAACCAACCAATGATTCCCCAGTTTGCTGCTTCATGTGCAGTGAACCTCTCTTCGGATTTTGGCAAACCAGTTCCCAAAGATATCACCAGAAAACGCCCGTAGTCCATCGGCTTTATAGGAAAGAAGTCTGGGCTCCCCCTGCTTATGCCTTCCACCACTTCACTTATAGCAACTAAAGTCTGCATATCATTCATAGCAGTAACAGTAGTTTTCATTGTCGTCGCATATATTAACATGCAAGTTGCTGCCTGCACAATTTTTTTATCGTCATAGTGGAGTCACATTTTTTTCTTTTTTGTACTGACCGGATTATTTGCAGCCACCCCACCATCTATAAGATTGAACTCTCTCATTGCTCCCGAGTGAACGACGGTTTTGAAATAGTGGGCAGGGAGATAAGTTGGTGCGGCCGAAGTCACGATGCATATATCAGAGAGCAACGCATCTATGGATGGTTTGTTCTTCACCTGTCCAAAACAATTGATACAGACACGTCATCTGTTAGATGATAACAAAAAAGTCAATATAAAAAAAGGTGATTGAGTATATATAATTGGTGAGGATGTGCGCTATAATGCAGTGCCAGGATGCACACCTGGTAGGTAGAAAAGACTGTTGGCTGGAGACGCTTGATGTCAAAAGCTGGGATCACAACATGGGTTAGTGTCTGGTGCAACCTTGTGTCCCCTAGTTTTTCCTTTACAAGGCTATGAAGGTATTTGCCATCATGCCTTGGTCTTCTGAGAGTCATCATCATCTTTGTAACAGGAGCAAATGGACAACTGCAACGCAGTCGATTAAGCATTGAAAGGACAAGTTAGAATCTGGAGTCCATGAAGAAATATTAAACCTGTCTACGAAGCTTCTGACATGATAAGGACAAGAAAAGAAACTGTGTTCAGACCTGTCCTGAGGGAAGATTTTAGGGCCATTTTCAAGGTAGAAGTCCTTGATGTCTTTGGCAGCGAACATGGGTCGATTGTTTTCATTTGGGCTGGTCAACATGGCAGTCAGAAGACCCCGTGTGCTTGTTCCTGCTTTCACATCGAAAAAATCCGCAAGTCTTGCATCTTTACCATCCAGCTTCTACAAAATGGATCCAGGCATATCGTTAAGTTAGAATAACATGCAAAACAGATACCAACTATGCGCGCAGTAATAGCATTGGTTCAACACTTGAAGTTCAGACTCTAGGAAGCTTAGTATAGTAGCGGGAGCAATCCCTCTTATCCCTCCACCATCAATGCTGAGAATTGTAATTAGGTTTCCATAAGTTGGAGGTTGAACGGGTACGCCCATTTCTTCCATTGCACTAAGTGCGGCTGTCTAACCAAGAGAAGGGCAGAGGCGAGGCGCAAGAGAGAGACACAAAAAGCTTTTTAAGGATCAAGCTGATGTTTTGAGACTGAGGAGATGATGTAAATTTCTATAGGTGTCGATTGAGTTTTCTTGGATAAGGAATGGGTATTTATAGATCCTCCATTCCTTATATTCAAACTTTTGAGCGTGTCAACGCATATCAACTTAAAGTTATTGGCCGGACTGGTACTCCGGTAGACATTATTTTATTCCTTTGTTGAAGGTTCATAGACTGTATGGAGTAATGAATAAGTCCCCATGGTAGTATCTAATTTTGCTTGTGCAGGCAAAGGTCCCTTGAACATACACTCACGAATTGTAGGTTGGAATTTCCTTTTTGAGACTGTGGACTGCACATGGAAGAATTCTAGGTAAGTATTATTAGGTAAGAGCTCTAAAGGCCAAGGCAAAATGTTCAGTCTGCAAGATCAATAGCTTGCATTTGTTCCAGATCAATCTAATCCCGATCAAGTGGCAGAGATCAGCGATAGACTAAACTGAAATGCATCACACTGGTGCACAAGGAATGCTAACTATTGCATACTTGCCTGATACTGTTGGAGTTGGCGAATACTTCAGGGACCCTTATTTTTTACACCGGTACGCCCACGTGATCTTAGGAAAACTGAAGTGTTATTCGACGACATGTGACCCCTGTATGCGGAATGAGGGGATTCGGGGGCAGCGCCCCCAACACAGGTGCCTCGCTGCCCAGTCAGCGGGCGGGCGTTCGAGGGCAACGCCCCCCTACGGGGGTTCCGCTGTCCGGTCAGCGGACGGCTGCCCCGCTCGCCGGTGAGCGGGCGGGGGCTCGGGGAAAGTGCTCCCGAAATCTCAACTGATTTGAGCTTTTATTTAAGCTGGCCTGTATGGTGTGAGATTAAGAAATTTCGTATAGGTTTAGGTTTTGGGCCCGTTTGGGGCACATATATATTTTGCTCGTTTTTTTTATCATTATAACGAGTTGAGTGACTGCAAACCGAAAATCATAGTGAAACCTCTTTGCATAACGTAACCCTATTTGAGGGTGAACCTGGATAAATTCATGCATCGTCTTCTTTCTCTGTCTTCTGCGTGATCGTTCTGTTTCGATTCTCGATACATCCCTTCGGATGCAAGCTTTGATCAACTTAGTCTTGATTCGAAAAAGGCGGCGCCTCCGATCAGGATAAAGCAATATGATGTAACCATGCTGTCAACGACCTTCGAAATTTGATCAAAAGCAGCAGGGCACCAACCGATGTTGCTATGGAGTACGATGGAGAAAAGTGTTTTTATTTGGTAAGGCGAGAAAAGTGTTGATATAGTTGAAGCCAAAAACTCGCAGATACAATTTATGTGAGGTGAATTTTTTAAAAAAGTTATATATAAATATATACATAATTAATTTCACTACAACTTTATATGCTCTAGACTCATATTATTTACTGGGGCAATCACTCTTGTATTCGTAACTCAATATTAATGGCCGGTTTGGTAATTTACCAAATAGTAAAAATTTCTGTTCTTTTGTTCCCAAAATCAGTTTGGGAGCAGAAATCCATTTGTAAAATTTTTTGTGCCCTGGACAATTTTGCAAAAAATTATTCCGAGAATCAGTTTTGAAACAGAATCAATAGGCAAAAAAAAGTAGCTTTTTGATTCTGGAACAAATTTTCCATTTCTGATTTTCCTTCATTTTCTTCTTTTTTTTGTTTTGTTGTTGTTCTTCGGCCTGTCACCCGCCGGCCAACGGCCACCAGCTGCAGGCCAGGGTCGGCGAGGGCGTCGTAGCCCTCGCCGCCTGGGCAAGGGTGGCTCATGACCGTGATGGTGAGGCCGCGACGGCAAGGCCTCGCCCAACCAAGGTGAGGTCGACCTTGCCATCGCCACCCAAGCAACAGACCTGGGTGGCAACGGCGAGGCCGACCTCGCCGTCGCGATCGAAGAGGGCTGCGACGCTCTCGCCGGCTCGGGCCTGTGGCTGATCGCCGATGCCGGTGACTGGTCTTAGCCAAGGAAGATAAGGAAAAGAAAGAGAAAAAAAAAAGAGAAAGAAATGTTAAAAAATTCAAAATATTATTAATAAAATGAAATTTTGTGTAGTTATCAAAAGTATGTATGTTCTTTTTTTATTCTAATAATAGAAATTTTGGGCAGTTACCAAACGCATTCAAATGCTTAAAAATTATTTTCAGGTACAGAATAAAAAAAATCATTTCTGATCAGAATCTGCTTCCGGGTATGGAACAGTTATCATGCGTAGCCTAATAGTGAAATGATTGTTCAGCGCGGCACCGGACTATTTTTCCCATCTGATTTTGAAGAGATATTCCCGTAAAAATTCGTGAATCTTCTTATCTGACTTTTTTCTCTTTTACTTTTCTGTTCCTAACACCAATAGCAGTCGGAGAATTCAAAGCAGATGTCTCTCCATCATAATCCGGCGTACTGTGATGAAATATCCGGGGGACCGTGAGAAAGGACCCAGTAGGCAATAATGAGTTTATAAGTTTTCAGAAGTTAATTTAATGAAGATTTTTGAAAGATATTGGTGCACTTTTTCTTTGGCCAGTAAGATATCGATGCGCTTTGCTTTCTGTCTCTCTAATAATAATTTCGCCTGGCTGTATGCATAAGTATGTTGTCGTTAATGTTGTAAAGGTCTAAAGGCACCATAATCTCATGTCTGCCTTTTTTTTTTCTTTCTACCGTGTTGTTGTTTATGATTTGTACTTATCCTTTTTTCAGCAGCTCATATGGTGAACAGTGGATGGAGACGCACATCAAAGTGCAGCAAATTCAGATAAGGAAAATTAACATAGTCTATGGTGTAAGACTGACCAAACGCGCAAAAATCATGTGCCAGGCAAAGAAACTTGAAAGACGGGGCAGACCAGGACAAGGAGAAGAAACGTGGGAAATTTTTTCAAGTCTCCTAGGAGTAGTTTAATACGAGGGAAAAGTGCCAAAACAGTCCTAAACCTTTTGCATTATTGTCAATTTAGTCCTAAACCTTTTTTTGGTGCCAATTCAGTCATAAACCTTTTGCATTGATGACAATTTAGTCTTAAACTTTTTTTTGGTACCAATTCAGTCCTAAACCTTTTAAATTTGTGCCAATTCAGTCCTAAAACTTTTATTTTTGTGTCAATTTAGTCCTTTGGGCTAATTTTGACTGGAATTTGCCAATGTGGACTTCTGCCGGCTGGTGACCGATCACCGGCACCGACGTGGCGCTGACGTGGACAATTTTAATTTTTTTTCCACTTTTTTTTTGTCTCTCCCTCTTTCCTCTGGCCAGTCGCTGATCTGGCAACCGGCTAGAGGCTAGAGGTCGACGATCTCGACCTCGCCGGCCACTGGTAAGGCTCACCCTCACCGGCCACTGGCGAGGGCGAGCCTCGCCTTGGTCGGGTGAGGCTCTCGCTCTTGCTGGAGGCCGCGGAGAGGGCCGGCCTCGCCCGGGGTGAGGTAGCCCTCGCTAGTGGCTGGGGAGGGCTTGCCTCGCCAGTGGCCGAGGAGGTCGAGCTCGCCGACCTCTGGCCTCTGGCCGGTCGCTAGACCGGGGACCAGCCAGAAGAAGGAGGGAGAAATAAAAAAAAATGGAAAAAAATAAAATTTTAAAAAATATTAAAATATTATTTTAGTTGTTCACGTCGGCGCCGGTGACCGGCTGCCGGTTGGCAGGCGTCCACATTGGCAAATTTGGGTCAAAATTGACCGGAAGAACTAAATTGGCACAAAAACAAAAGGTTTAGGACTAAATTGGCACCAATTTAAAAGGTTTAGGACTGAATTGACACAAAAAAAGTTTAGGACTAAATTGGCACCAATGCAAAAGGCGTAGGACTGAATTGGCACTAAAAAAAGGTTTTGGACTAAATTGGCATTAATATAAAAGGTTTAAGACTTTTTTGGCACTTTTCCCTTTAATCTGATATTGCTGCGATCAGCTTATTATTTTGTCAAGTTGCAAATTAGCTAACACGTAAAGAGAACACGAATAAGACACGCAAATATGACACGTAAAGAGAAACACAAATAAGACATCACATTCCTGAGGACAAATGTTTCTTGTGTGGCAAGTATATCCATCAATAGTGTGGCGTACTTTTCCTGTTCGAACCGGGTTTGAAAACAAACCTCTCCTCAGGAAGATAGATGGGAAAATCCATAGTTAGGTTTGCAAAAGGAAAACAACCAAAAAGGAAAACAGATGATGATAACAAAGATAAACTCTGGGACAATATTATTGAGTATCTACTCGTTCTATGGAAGAGGGGAGGTGCACCATTATATCCTTAATCAGAATTTTACTTTAACGGCTTTACTCACCCAAGTCCCCGTGAAATCTACAGCTGAAGAAAGTTGCTATCCTTCTTATACAGATACCGGAGCAGCCCGATCGTTAATTACATTTTTCATGGTTCTATCCGTTGCTATCGAGAGAATTTTATGTTTACTAGGTAATAAAATAAGAAATGTCAGCATTTTCAGTTAGCCTAGCTAGACGGAGTTAACGGAAAGACTTTGAATGTACTTTTTGTAAGTTTTAGAATTCAATTATATTTTCGTGACAAGTTTTAGGACTTTCAATATGCTTATCCCTTACTCAAATTATAACGTACATCACTAGAGTAACATTGAGATCCTCGTGAGCCATATTGTGATTGGAGCTTTACTTGATGTATCTCTAGAGATGTAATAAATAAGGTCTAAAATGATATATCATGTGCAGCGCGCTAGTATTTCCACTTGTTCCAACAAAAAGAGAATGTTAAAAGGTGTCCCCATAGCACTTATTGTCAACATTCCATGTGTTATTGAAAATATGGAAATGGTAGATTCTCATGTACTGACATCATATTTTCCTGCACCTTCTTCCATTTCCAATGCTTGAAATCACACACGCTTTCATCTTTATAAGTAATGCAATGACTTTATTAAAAATTAAACTCTGCAGAAAGGCTGCATTTCACCCGGATTCTCTTCTACCCACACACACACACACACACACAGAGACAGTCGCCATAAATGCAGAAGCAACGATACAAGATATTAAGAATGTAACGTATGTTTTTTTCATCCTTTTTCAATTTTCATTCAATGTAGCCCGAATACATATAGTTGCATGAACGATTGCTTACATACAAAATTTTGGTGCCATGGGCGATCCTTGTTTATTTTATGACTAAACAGACTCTCTCTCTCTCTCTCTCTCTCTCTCTCTCTCTCTCTCTTCTTATTATAACTAATATCAATGACTTTGACTCTCTAAAAGAATAATCAATGCATATTAATTAGCTGATGAGACTATAAATTTGGGTGTTCTTGGGGATCAAAGACCCGGTTGTGGCAGGTGGGATTGCAAGGATATGGGCAATCTATCTTCTGGAAGGGTTTCCTGTCAAAGAACCAGTCTCCAACTGCCTTTGCTATAGACTGCACAAGACATAAAAAGAACAAAACGTGATTCATGCTGGTGATTAGATCCTCATATATTCAGATGTATAGTTATATACACTGATCAAGCTAGAAAAATAGTTTTAAGCAAAAAGCTAGTTAAGAAAGGATTAGATGGGAAGGCCTTCCATTCGTGGAGCTCGAGCTTTGCGGTCATTACAAATGTTCGGCACTGTCTTTTTCTATGGAACGATGGTGAACTAATGTGCGCTGCTCATAGTTAGATTTTTTTTTTATTTTTTGGTTTTTGGCTAGTACTCATAGTTAGATGATCCACAAGAAACATATTAAGTAAATGTCTTATGTCCAGCATGCGGGATTGTCCTGAAGGCTCCGTTTTTCTCAATTAGAGTGTTTCAGGGCTTTGGCCGGAATCTAGAAGTGTTCCATGGCTAAAGTGGGTGCCTGGTGGGGTTTCTTACCGTCTTCGCCAGTTCGGGAGAGTTGCCCCACAACCATGTCTCCTGCGTCTCGGATTGGCAGTGCGCATAGCATGAATCTACAAACACCCCTCTTGATGAGGAGCTACCCAATCTGGCCAATGCATACATGAACTCCAACCTAAAATCTGGGAAAATCCGGCATTGACTTTGAGTTTGATGCAGAGCAGTTGTTACTAACAAGCTTACAAGTACCGTTGCATGACTTTTGAGTCGATTAGACAGAGCAGCTCACAAGTTACCTTGCATGACTTTGAGTTGATTAGGAGAGCAGTTGTTGATATCGAGCTTGCAGCCATGCCAGGTCCCGTGCGGGTCAGCTACTCCGGGTGCCAAAATATTCTTAATCTGGATTAAGCCAGATATATATGCAATGATTTCCAGGTGTTACAAAAAAAGAACTATCACTTGCAATTCCTTATTTTTCTCTCTGGTGATGGGCTCAGTATGATATCTACAAGGATCTATTCTCTGCACCAACTAGTCATTTCTTTATTATGACAAAAAAACACCACTTCATTTGAAGAAGAAGAAGAAAGCTTCACATGCAGATGTTTCTTAGTAAAACCATAAATTCCCTTCAAAATCAGAACTTGCTGACCTGCCAAGAATCATAGGCCGCATTGAGAATGAATAGCGGTGTCTGCATTTGCCGAGCCATGTACTGAGGGAAAAAGCACTGCAATGTTTGTTCGGATGATGTTACTGGCAACGTCATTCAGTGAGGTAAAAAATTAGGAGAACAGATGCATACCAATCCCGGTCTATATATTGAAGTGCAGGATCGTGGCATATGCTTGGCCGATCCCTGCTCAAACCAGTCGTATGTGAGAAACCGAAGCACTAACCAGAAATTAACAAGAAAACAGGGTCATGGCGGAGAGAGTACATGCGTTGCAACAACTTGATTGTAGAAGGATTCAATATGAAGCGCCCCCGAAACATCCTTCCTGACAAAATCGAACCCTCTTTTAGATGTTTTGCAACAGTAATAAACCACCCTGAAAAATGATCTGGTTATGCCCAGTTAATCGGACTCATATGCATGAGCTTACGCGTTTATGAAATAACCAGCGTCCGAGAGGCACTTCACTTTAGCTCCCATTGGTAGGAGAGCTCGGAAGCTGTCGCAGTGTAGTATGGTAGTCAATCCACCAGCTGAACAGCCAGAAAGAATAGCCTGTCAAAGAGTTTCCAGTACCCTCACAATTGATGAAGATGAGAAAAGACGGAGAAAAGTTAGGAGGAGTTGCAAGATCACTGCGGTCATACATTTTCCACGCTTTTCATTCCTTTAGATAGCAGATCTTCCATCACAGCTTGCCAAACCATGGCTCCTCTGAAGTGCAGGTTTGTTGCCTAACCAAATGTTGGAACAAATTGAAATATATCTCATAGGAAACTTACGATAAAAGTTGAAGAATGAGAGAAGTGAGTTTGTTTCTGCTTCCTATTATTTACTCGAGAGATGCATATATATAGGAACTCACTGGGTTTACAGCTTTGATATCTCCAGTAAATGATGCCCCGTCGCAGTATCGGACTTTGATTCTGTTCCAATTGTAGAAGTCTGGATCGAAACAGATTTCAGTTATACTTGGAGGTAATGCATTTCATGCAGATTGCTTGAAGTCTCAAACTTTCGAAGGAGGAACTACGATGTGGTACCGGGATTGAATCTTCGTTTGTTGCTGAGTATCCCAGAGAAAGCTATCTCCTTGGCCATCTGCTTGGATGAACCTAGCCGGGTATTCTTGCGGGCGAGACAGGTTGTGACATTGTTACACCACCCGCCACCCTTCAAGGAACAAAATAGGGTGAGCAAGACGGACTACCACAACGAAAGAAACAGACTGCATTTTTGGAAGAGGAAGAACTAGTCACTAAAGGAAAGAATTCTAGCCGTCAGTTTGGCCTCATCACTAAATTTTAACCTATTGAACTAAAAGGATAGAAAGACCGGATCACAATTTCTGATCTTTAAAAACTCCGGTAGCTTCATTTCCACATGCCCATTCAGAAAAACCTGTTCTAGAAGATTGTATGCGAACACGAAAAACAGGGGACAGTACAAACTTGGAACTTTTTCATCATCACTTCATATCTATCGAGCATCTTCGATTTCAAGGACATGGGGACAAACCTCGATGTGGACCAACCAATTGTTGATGCCGGTACCGAACCCCTTATCGAAATGATAAGCCGGAGGACTCCCGTCCAAGCAAACTACATCACAAGAATATCCCGATACAAGCGCATAAAAAGAAGTGTGGAGGCCTCAAATATGCAGTAAGAGCATTCATTTTCGCCACAAACAATCAAATCTTTAGCCAGCGAGATGAAGTCCCTCACCAGCTCCTCTGGCTACCGCGTTTCGGACGTAGGTAATTCCCACGGGGAGCCCTCGTGCTTCGAGCAATGCCACGAAAAATAGCAGAAAACACAACCACAGCCTCGATCTCGCTGCAGCCATTCTGCACAGCGTCGAGAAGAACCCGCAACAGGTGACCAAAAGTTAATTACATTGTGAGCACCACTAGTACCATTATTACTAGCCACTAACTCTCTTCAAGAAACCGCTAAAAAAATGAATCGCAACACGTTACTAAAAGGGAGCTTTTCGCTTCCAACACATATAAGCCAAGAAAAGTCGCAAGAAAAGCCGGAAACTCAGTCTCTCAAGAAACGCCCCTGCAGACAATTAAATGACATTGGATCTCCCTGTCGCCAACCCCCTCTGGTTGGTAGCGCTCAGAATGCGTCGGGGGAAAACCAAGAGAGCAATGAGACGTACCTCTGAGGAACGACAACCAGCTTTGCCCAACAAAGAAGGGCCGAGCTTTTGAGCCTTTCTGAGCAGAAATGGCGAGTTTTGGCGTCGACCCAGTTCGCTTAAGTGCGCGGAGAAGCACGTAAAAAAGAAGTCAAGTCTTTGTATAATGGCGATTGGTAGGGGGGTGCGACAAGACCTTAGCCGAAAAGCGAGACATCGGGTGGTGAAAGAGAGGCTCTTGAAAGAGAACGCGGAAAAGCGCCTTTTTTCGTTTGGTACGTGCCGCGAAAAACAGAGATTTCTTTTTTCTTTTTTCTTTTTATTTTGGGATTTGGAACCGACACTCGTTTTTTTCTCGTTCCTTTTTGGTTGGCGATTAACTCTAGGCGGGTCAAGTCACGGGGGGGAGCATCGACCCGACCCGACCCGTGTTGCGCGGGGAGGCGGAGCCCCGCAACGGATCTCATCGGTTCACCCGCTGGCTTGGCACAGAACTCAAACTCATGTGTGTCTGAAGAGGGAGGGTGTGTTTGGCCAATGGCCCGATGTCACGATCACGACCGTCAAACATTTTTTGGAAACTCGAAAATGTAATGAGAAAAAGAATGAGAGAAGCAGAAGCATGGTCATAGTTACTGATATGAAAAATCAAACTGCACTAAGCTTTTCGACCATATAAATTTAATGTACTAATATACATCTTGATTTGCGGGGAGATCTACTACAAGTTCAGCCATACTGAGAATTATTATGCTTTAGCTTCGTTACAGCGTTTGACGTACTCTTTTTTTGCTAGAAAGCGTTTGATGTACTTCACACAATTTAAAGGCTGAAATGGCCAAATGTTGGATTTCAAGAAGCAATTAAAAGTTCGTTGGCACTGCCTGCCTTCACTATCTGGTCTTGCGAAATGCTCTTTTCAGTGAGACGAGCTCATAAGTATAGGGGAAAAAAAACTAATGAATCTTATTGTTAATGTCGCAGTCGCTAATCCTGCTTTTAACTCAGAGTCATGACTCATCATTGAAGGAATAACACTCGAGGCTTATCTCGAGTATTAGCTCACCCCCAAAAAAAAAATAAATAAAGAGAAAGCTTATCTCGTGTCCCTATTGAGCCACAATTTTGCATGGTCATCACCTTTTGATCTTCAAAGACGAAGGAAGCCGAAAAAAGCCATCCCCATTAGTCTGCTTTAACTCAAAATCTCGAAACAACTGTCATGACTCGGCAATGAAGGGACATGACTTGAAGCTTATCTCGTACTCTCATGTCGCTCTTGAGCCACAGCATTACATGATCATGTTTGATCCTCGAGAACGAGGTTCCAAACAGAGAAGGGGTTCTCGTGGATCGAATACGTTCT
This sequence comes from Syzygium aqueum, assembly GCA_031216185.1. Classification (NCBI taxonomy): domain Eukaryota; kingdom Viridiplantae; phylum Streptophyta; class Magnoliopsida; order Myrtales; family Myrtaceae; genus Syzygium; species Syzygium aqueum. Next base: position 29,529,714 of record CM062234.1, read on the forward strand.
CTTAATTGGAGTTGAATTGACCAGGTGAGAACGATTTCGAAATGGTACCTTGAGCTGGCCTATTAGTAGCCAATACACAGCATGGTTCTCTATCAGTTCGAGAAGTGAGAATTTCTACAATACATTGAGTCATTCGGAGCATTATTTTGGCACTCTAATGACAAACCTAATCATGAGCCTGGCGGCCCAGAGCGTTGGCTAGACCTGCTTGTCCCACTAGGGCCGAAAGATAAATTTAGGAGAGCATGGACAAAGCATTTAGTTATGAGGTTCGGTCTGCCTCTATTTAAATATATTGTGTTCAATCTAGACTCAATTCAACCAAGAAAGAGAATATTTTGCTATTGAGGGGCGGACTCTAGGCAACAAGTTAGGCTCGATTCCAGCTGACCCATTGATCATCTCGACTCCAAAAACCCACCACAGCTATTCATTACACCACACGTAAAAATGAAATTGTGGGACAAAAGATATATTTCGAAAGGACTCAGGGAAATCTCCCATGAAGATTATGTTCTTGGCATTCTCATGGCACATCAAAATGAGCCTTTGACCATATGTGATCACAACTCGATCCTTGAAGTTCCTCACTTTCTAATTTGTACAGAAGGCTAATTCACTCCCTCCCGACACATTTTTCAGCAAAACAAAACTACATTTTTACAAGAGAAACTTCCCTACTTGCGATGGATAAACGATCAATCTAGACCAGTTATACCCAAAAAAAAATGTGTAAGCAAATATTCAACGTCGCAAATTCGAAAATTATTGGCCACACACTGTATTTTGCAATGATAAGGGTCGGGCAGGATCAAAGCACCCACCAGTCAAATACTCATAAATGAACCACCATCGATTAATTGGAATACGATTGCGATGTGGATTTATGCTGGAATTATTGCATGAAGCTCGGACGCACGTGACTAGTGGGCACGCCTTGCCCTAGTGACGTGATAAATGAGTTTGAGCGGTCTATTGAACTTATATGGAGGATAAGATGAACATATAAGAAGGAATTCTCCATGTATTAGAATCTTTTCCTAGAATTATGCACTTGGGAGTATTGATAGATCATGGACAGACAAGAATATATCCTTTTTGGCTTGAGCACGAGTTTGTCTCGTTGCTATTGACATGCTTGTCAACAACAATGCCCAAATTTTGCTGACAGTGGTGAACATAATAGATACAAGCTTAGGGGGCGAGACAAGAAAAAATTCTCAATTCCTAACTCTAAGAGAGTGAAACATGAATATTTTGATATTAAGATTAATGGAATATAACATATATATCGTACAAAATTTTCAATGTTACCAAGCATCTAGCGACCGAAAGAATAGATGGGTTGGCCAGCCCTCTTGTCATCCATCGTTGTTTCCCGAGACTCGGTGCGCAGGTGTGGGAGTCTGTCCACGGTAGCAGCGATGCTGATTCGGAGGCGGCGACGAAGGTTGAGAGAAAGAGAGAGAGATTAGGGTTCGTGTGGATGATAATTGTTATTCATGTGTGATGTGAACCACCAATCAGAGGTCGGCTACGGTATTAATGCTGGAGCCCAGACAGACGATACCTAAGCCTTGTCCAAATCCAAAAGCGCATAGCATGATGGTATGGTCCAGCAGCATAAGCAATCCCCTCTTTTTCCTCAAAAGCGTTAAGAACAGCCAAAGCCATTATTATGATTTGGCAATGAGAGGAGACTTTTTTGGCTCACAAGAACAGCCCCGCCACCTAGGTGTTGTCATCCTCATTCTAATTTGAGCAATTTCTCATCACTGCCTGGGTGGTTTGAAAGAGACGTTGCCCCTATTGAGAGCCTATTCCCAAAATTCGAGACCCAGCTCACCATCTCCTAACCTAATGAACCGCAATGTTGCTCCAACATGGCACGTGATAATCGCATCAGATTTGTCCTGAATTAATATATAAAAGTCGAGGGTGCAAAAGCAGCTTCAAACGAATCACTGACACTTTTTTCTCTTTTGAGTTGTTTTTTTTTCGTCCTGAAAAGGATGCTCCTTTCCTTTGGCGGCTAAACAAGTTCGCCGTTTAATGGAGTTTCAGGCTACGGCAAAACTTTAGAAGCTTAATAAGCATATGAAAGTACGGACTACTTCAATTCGTGTCAATAATACCACGGTAAAAAGGGAAAATAAACAAAAAAAAAACACAAAGCAACTTTGTTTGAAAGAATCACATGTGAGTTCACAATCGGGAAAATTCCCAAAACAACCCTAAATCTATTGCAATTGTGCCAATTTAATTCTAAACTTTTTACATTTGTATCAATTTAGTCCATTCGGCCAATTTTGGTCAGTCGGTGTTGGCATGGATGCTGGTCGGCTAGCGAACGCCGACATGACAATTTTTAAAATATTTTTTATTAACTTTTTTTCTTTTTTCTTTCTTCATCTTCTTCAACCTCTAGCCAGTCGCTGGACAGGCGACCCGATAGAGGCTGGGGTTGACGAGGTCTACCTCGTCGATTGCTGGTGATGTCAGCCTCGCGTAGTGGCGAGGACAAGACCTCGTCATCTAGCGAGGTCTTGTCCTCGCCAATCGCTTCGAGCAAGGCCGACCTCACCAGTTGCGAGTGAGGACGAGCCTCGTCAGATTTGGCGAGTTGCGGCAAGGTCGACCTCGCTTGAAGCGACCAGCGAGGACAAGACCTCGCCTAGCAACGACGAGGTCAGCCTCACTAGCGGCCGGCGAGACCAACCTTGCCGGCCCTAGCCTCTGGCCGGTCGCTGATCCGGCGACCGGATAGAGGTTGAAGAAGATAAAGGAAAAGAAAAAGAAAAAAATTAATAAAAAATAAAAAATATATATTTTAAAAATTGCCACGTCAGCATTCGCAGGTCGGCCGGCATCCACGTCAGCGCCGACAGGCCAAAATTGGCTAAATAAACTGAATTTGCACAAATACAAAAGGTTTAAGATTGAATTGGCATAAAAAAAATTAGGACTGAATTAGTACAATTGCAATAAGTTTATGTCTATTTTGGCAATTTTTCCCGTTCACAATCGATATCGATCGCTTTGCAAAAACATTTGTGATGCTGTTAGAAATGTCATGGTCATATGCACGAGGATGTTAGGTATGGTTGAGCGTTGCTAATAAGCTATAAAGTCCCAACGTGCCAAGACATGCAAAGATCACCAAAGATTGTCCATATCATGCGACAACGGTGGTTAAAAAACGAGCGCTTTGTTCGTTTGAATCACTTAGTTGTGTGTCCTCATAATGCAGAAAAAAATCTCTTTCAATGCGCATTTGGGCAGAAAGTTTTAAGAGTTACACAGAAGAAATCGAAAGACATCTGTGAGATCATTGTCGAGTTATATTAAAATTTGAGATTCTAGATGAATGCATGAATTTACCTATCTATTTCCACCATGTTGACGAGTTAAGCCTCCGCGATTACAGAATTGGAAAATTTCGTGCAATCCCTCCAACCAGGACTTCCTCAGCTTGCTGACCATAGGAGAAGCATGGCTTGGCTAAGATACAATCAGGGTTAAGGCTACTTGTGTTTTAGGTGTTCTTTATCAAATTTCATGCGACTTATTTACGAGACATTACCATAAAGCATGTCGATAGATACACGAAATTGCCCTGCCAACAAATCCCAATGTAATCTTGGAGTCTATATCCAGAATACACAATCTGGTAGAAGGAAGCACTTTCCAAAAATAAGATCCAAAGCGTTTCACACATTCTCATAAGGCATGCTAAGTTCTATACTTGTCAATGAAGCTATGATAAGAAAGAGTCCCGCTTAAGAGAGGTGTCCTGGAAAATACATTATTCTCTTGATGGAGTAAGCCCTCTTAACATGGTTCTCTCCATAAGCCCAACTAGGTAAACTATCTTCAGCGCACTCTCCTTGGTTTCAATCTACCGAAATTTTTTAGAAACAGCTCAAATCTAAATAATTGATCTTTTCAATTACCTGGAACCAAATTTTTCCCTCAACTAGGCATGGGCGATCAAAAAGGTTGATGAAAGCCATGAAAGGGAGCTCAGCAAACTTTATCGCAATCGAGTTCAAATTCAGCACCAATTGGCAAATGATCGCTCGGATGGTAGTAGTTTGGCAGCCCGCCGACCACCTCCTCCGAGTCTGATCCGGGGAGCTCTAGGAAACTGACGGGCTTGATGTCTGAGGAAGGGCAAAAGAATATATAATCCAGGGTAGCCGTGAAGTCTGGAGTGCAACTGGTGAATGATGGCTCCCCTCTAGTACAAGCATAAACACTGCGCAGAGGAATAGGAAGCTCATCCGAACATTCTATTTCTGGTGTTGTCGACGAAAGGTCACCTGACACTAGGGACTGATATACCTGAAAGAATGAAGTACATTGAACATATATTTTTGATTAATCTCAGTGCACACTGAATCTACAAAAAGCGAAAGCGAGCACACAAACTAGTAGGCTAGTCTGAGTGGCTACGCTTCTTGTACCAACAATTGTGAGCCTAAAGAGGCCTATTAGCGCTGGAAGTAGAAAAAAACGAGTTTAATAGAACTGTCAGAAACAGAAAAAGACTCCTATTTAGAACACTTGGGCAAAGAAAACAACGAATTTAGCTTGGTCAGGTTAGGACTCCTGAATTACAGCAAAGCCACCAAAAAGATTGGTACGGACAGTAAATGCACTCGGCCTTCCCAAGTTATCAACTTTAACTAGGGATATCCATCCACTAGATAAGTAAACACAAGACCAGCATGACAGTTATCTCCCATAAGACACAAGAGAAAGATACAGATTAATTCGACCCAGAAAAAAGAAGCGAACCTTGTCCCCTGGAGTTGAATTGAAGTCACCAGCCACAATAACAGAAGGAATGCAGTCAAACTTTTCAGAAACCAGATCCCTGAATTGGGCTAGCCGCGATAACAGATACTTGGCTTGAGCGAGCTTAACATCAGCCCATTTAGGATCCCTGAACTCACAAGTCTCAGTATTCTCTACAAACTGAACTAGTCGATAAAAGTAGACACCATATACAATAGCAGAATGACAATTTACCAATAAATGTGGGTATTTGCCACAACAATGAGATGACGGGACAGATCCTTGAGTCTAAATGCAGCTAAAATTCCAACACAATCACGTTTCAATCTTACACGAGGATCATTGGGATCTCCACGGTTCTCAGGAGTATTTGTGGAAGCTGAAATGAAAAAACTTGACGTGAGCTTTTTAAGTAGAAAAATCTTTTGAGAATTTTCTTCTCAAAGCAGGCTTTAGAAAGATTGCTTAGGTTAATGGAAATTGCTTCGTATCTTTTCCCACAAAGACCCCAAAGAAATGGAAAACATCTACTTCCAACATGTCACACATACACCATTGCCACTGATCTTAGCATGAAGAGAGAAAAACAAAATGAATAGGATAGTCCTAACAGCAGCCTAATCAAAGGAAGTTCGGTAAGCAACACCTTTTTGACTGACCGAATACAATACCGATACAAGTCAGAAAAATCAAGTGGGAACCGGATGAGCTCCTATGCAATGAATAAATGTTCAAAGACAGCAGCTCTATGTGCATAAGATCACACCGAGTGAAATTGCATAAGGATAACTTAACTTTCTCCGGTTTCTTGGAAGGACATTATTTTTCTTACAGGAGAAAACTGATTAAGAATGGCCGCCCAAACCATAATAAGATCCCAACTAATGGCTTCTTAAAATGAATTTCTAAATTCTATGTCCAAAGTTGAAAATAAGTCATCAACATTTAGAAAATCATCATGGGAAAGTTATGCTATGTCAAACATAATGTTGCTGCCTTAATCTAGTCTCACATCATGTAATTTCACCATTTAGACTGCTTTCCCTAGGAAGCAAACAGATCAAGGCAGCCAAAAAAAAAAGAGCGAATTTCCTCTGGCACTTTGTAACTATTTGTAACCAGCTCTTCTGGTCTGTAAGGCCAACACAAGAATAAACCTCACATTTTCAAGAGGATAGGATTAAAGATCCATATCCAATAATTTAGAGCCTTACATTTGTACTAATTCTTTACCGGTAAAAATCGTAACTAATCAATGTAAACCAGGTACCGTATAGGACTCACAGAAAAGGCATAAAAATTTAAATGAAATCAAAGCTGCAACATATCCATATATGGCTGATCTCGTCTTCTAGATTTTACTCCTGCTGTATATCTAAAAGCAGTCATGTCTCAATCAAGCTACCCCTAATTGGATGGATCTAGCTTATTTGAGTGATACGGCATACACATTAGATTCAGAATTGCACAGTTGAATTCAAAAGTACGATTGGTCGTTAGCTCACTTAAATATGCTCTGTCAACGAAAAGATTGAAGTATACTAGGCAATGACGATAGTATAGATGATGCTAAATATGTAGCAAGAGGTCTTCTCATAGCCCAAGCAGCAGCTTCATTGTTCTAATACATGTCCATTGCCAACCAATGACTTGTGGAGTCAGCTCCAGAAAATAAGCCCACGAGGTAAACGGAAAAAGATGACAGGAACAACCTAGCATGATAGAAGGGGCCAAATAACTTTACCAGGATTTGTCTGAATATTTCTATTTCCATTAGATTGCTCAAGAGAATCCTTATTAGCACTTCCATCCTTATTATCTTCAATCGAGTTCACAAGATCATTGTAGTCTATCTTCTCCTCCAAAACTAACTCGGCCCTTCATAAAATAGCACCACTGAGGAAAGTTGGATTCAGATCAAAACTAACAAACAATTCACCATCACCACTCAACATTCGAGAGAACCTCCCTATCTAGTGAGGGAAACGAAAAAAGGATACACATATTAGTGATGGCCACTCACGAAGGTCGCACAAACAGTCATATCTTCAAGGAAGCCTTTTTTTTTTTCCAAACTTTTCATAAATGAACAATTGTATTAGTTCTTTATACAAGAAACTTACAACGATAAGAACAGTTTGAGCAACAGAGAAGATAAGCAAAACAAAACCAGAATAAATGAATTTAAAAGTGATGATTTCCGGGAATTTCACTCTTAGGAATTTCTTATTTTCTAATTGAATGGGAAGAAAATCACTTTTCATTGTAAAAGATGATATAGCCCCTAAGTAATCAACTCTCAGCACGAACAACATAAATAGTCAAGAAGACTAATGAAGCATGAATAGATTATAGGACTAAAGATTAGACAAAGAAAGGTTGTTTATAACTTACAGCAAGATGCTGCCCTACTGTCTAAGAAACCAGCTGCATGTTTTGCCAACTGATAATGCTACAACGAATACATTCTTTGGCAAAAATGAATACTACAGCAAAGATCCTTTCCCATTTCCAGCAGAACTTTTAAAGGTGTGGAACCAGAAATGAAACTTTGACAGCAAAGACTAAGTCAAACAACGTAAATACACTTAGCCAAGCCACGCAAGTAACCTCGGAGAATTCGATTGAGCATATTTTTAACATCCATAAATTCAACTACCACTCAGATTTTTCCACTCATCTTACTGTTCAATTTTGCAATAAAAATTCGTCGCACATGCACCATTTTATGCTCATATACAAGAACAAACAAAAAAAGAGCCAAACTACCTGTCTTGCTTATAAAAAATGCCACAACCATCACGTTTCAGTCCACTTCTCTGAATATATAGACCAGAGTAACCTAGAATTTCCATTTTGCCTTTGTAAAATCCATCGTATTCATCCACTTCCTGGTGAAGATTGGATTGTCAACGATGCCACGGAATATCAGGTAAGAATCACATAAGAGAGCGCAATGAAGAACGTAAGAACAATAAATTAACAGAATGTGCAAATAGCATAAACAAATCGAAGGAAAAGTAGATTCAGAACCTGTAGGCAAAGAAAGTCAGCACCAAGGTTTTTAAGAACAGTTAAAATTGCCTGAGAACGAGCTTTCCACCTGCAAAGGCGTTTAGCTGAACATGAATTAAGCTAATAATGTCCATATGCAACTAGTGGACTAAGCAATTTGCTTCTTTTAAGCACTTCATGATCTGCTCCCTCATTTTAGGGTAGGCAGTGAGAATCGTATAGGAGGAGATGACAGAAATTCACACGAGGAGACTTCAGGAAGACAAAGAAAACTACGGCAGCCTTTGAAACACATTAAAACCAGGCAATGTGATCCAAAGTATCAAACTTTCTAACATGATTAATACAAGAGTTCAAAGTAAATGATGCAACTACTTCCAAATTGTGAATCCTACGAGATGGAGTCATATTAGCCAAGAAAGAAACATTCTCAGTACTGCAAAATTTCCAAATCAAGGAGCAATAGTTCCATTTACTGTTGTAAGTTATAATGCTGATTGACAACAAACTCTCCAGGGGTAGAAAACCAGAACATTAATAATTATCCCTTCATAAGGGCAGAATAAACATCACTTCCACAAAGAGAGACTCACATTCAGAAAGATTACCTGAGACAAGGAGATGGAGAGGGCGGAAACAAAGAACTCTTCACATACACCTAAGGCCAAAAATTGAACCAAAAAGGTGGATCATGAGAAAAAAAAAATTGCTCCTAAAAAAAATAGACTAATAAAATAAAGTTTTCAGCATAGTGGTCAAACAAGGAAGGCTACAAAACACTAGATCATTAGAATACATATTAAAATCTTCCCGGCTGCGCAGCCAAGCACATAGTAGATGTTATGACCGAAGAGAGAGTCAATGCAGCTATAATTTAAAGAAGAAATAGTAGATAAACTGAGACTAAACAAGGAGTCAGTTCTTACTATCATACATGGTAATAAGGCATAGCATACCTGAGCCAAGATGTTATATGATACAAGGCGGAATCTGAAGCCTGAAAAAAGGCAGAAATTGAGATGGGAATAAATTTCCAACTTCCAATATTATATGTCACAATCATAACCATCCATCATTTTCATCTTCAATTCCTTCCAAAAGATGCAACAAATTTCAGCAACGGCTAAACCGTAATTAGCTAGACAAGACAAAGTATGACAACGGGCCTAAGCAAGCACGCACATCATCTTCATGCTTTTACTACAACTAGCTTCAAATTTCAGCTCAGAGCACAAAATCTCTCACTAAACGCCAACTAAAACGCTCCTCTGAACACCCAATCAGCCACAGGGACATCGCCAATTCATTATAATAATCAATTAGCTCCAACACAGCTCAAAACACAAATCCACAGAAAGACGCCAATTACACACTCCTCTTACACCAAAAGCAGCATTAGCAAAATCGCCAAAAATCACGAGCTACGCATACACACCATCAGGTTTGCTCCTGGAGTGAACATCGGCGCCTTCGACCGACACGAACTTCTGAGAAACCGGTGCAGGTTTGGTGCTCATCTTGCGCAACCGGATTCTGCGGGCATGAACACCGGGATTCGTGACTAAAAACCATCTGAAAACGGAGATTGCTCTTGAAGAAAAGAAGAAGAAGCAGGTCGAAAGATGATTACCTTGAGAAGGAGAAGGCAAGAAGAGAGAGACGCGGATTTGCGATGGCGACTCTGTGCATGGAGCGATGCTTAAAGCTAGCGACGCCGGAGTAGGTTTTCCGGATCGGAGAGCGGCGGCGACGACTGTGTCGCGTCGCGGGTTGAGGCGTCGACTACGGCAACACGAACAAAACGACGGTCCAAAGCTCGAACCGTTATAAATTTATAATAAATTGAACCGAACTGGTATTTTTTCTTCGGTTCGGTTCGGTTCGCGAGGACTACCGGCTTTCATTCAATTTATCTGTTTTTCTATTTTTTTCCGTTCCAAGAACAGATTTGGAACGTAAAGTAATTTGGCAACACAATTTCATTTTTTTATTTATTTTCAGGACAAATTTTTAACATAGAATTGGGTTTTAAACATCAATGAGAAGAAGGGTTTTTTTTCACTATTTTATTTCTGTAATGGAAACAGAAATAATGACTCTCTTAATGCTTGCCTCCACCCCTACCCCCCGCGCACGCCCACTCGCCTGTCATTGGCTATCTGCCTCCATCTGATAGCTGTTAGGAACAGAAATTTTGTGTCGTTATCAAACTTTATATTAGATAATAGAAATTCTATTTCTAGCCAGAAATAGAGCTAGGGAAGAGAATGGTTAACATTTGCGCCCTAATTAGCTCTCATGCACGCGTAAGATGTATGTGATTGCTTTGAGAAAATTATCCAAAAAGTCATAAACTTATTGTACTTTTGCTAATTTAGTCCTAAAACTTTTGAATTCTTGCCGATTGAGTCCATCTAGCCAATTTTGGGCGGCCGGCGCTGACGTGGCCATCGGCCGTCTGGCTAACATTGATGTGGCAATTTTTTTTAAATTTTTTTCTTTTTTTTCTGCCCTTCTTCTCTCTGGCTGGTCCGACAACTCTCTAGAGGCATGGGCTGGCGAGGTTGACCTCTGGCGAAGCTCGTCCCCGTTAGCCATTGGCAAGGGTGAGCCTCGCCCGCCGCTGCTTGGGCAAGATCGAGGCCGACCTCGGTGTTGCTAGGCGAGATGGAACCCAGTGACGGTGAGGTTGGCCTCACCCGACCATGCCAAGGGCGACTTGCAGTCACTGGGCGAGGTGGAACCCAGCGACAGCGAGGTTCGGCCTCGCCATGGTTGGTCAAGGCTCGGCCTTGCTAGTTCTGGGCAAAGTGAAACCCAACGACAGCAAGGCCGGCTAGGGTCGTTGCAAGTCGGCCTTGCCCAACCATGGCAAGGGCGACCTTGCCATTGCTAGGTTCACCTCACCTTGGCTGGGCAAGGTCGACATGGTAGCAGTGGGCGAGGCTGGTCCTCGGTAGTGGTCGGCGGGGGCGAGCTTCGCCAAAGGCCGGTGAGGCCACACCTTTGGCCGGTCGCCGGATCGATCAGAGAGAAGAAGGCAGAAAAAAAAAAAGAAAGCAAAAAATTAAAAATTTTGAAAAAAATATTAACAAATTGTCACATTAGCGTTGATCAGACAGCCGATGGCCACGTCAGCGTTGGCCGACTAAAATTAGCCGGATGGACTGAATTGACAAAAGTACAATAGATTTAGGACTTTTTGGACAATTTTCCTAATTGCTTTTGCCTTTTTTCCTCTGAATCTATAATGTCTTCGTTATTGGACTTGAGCAAATCCTTAAAAGATTCCATCTCGGTTCTTGTTTGGATTTTGGGATCACTGGGATATAAAATTTCCAGAAGGTGTTCTTTTTCCCGAGAGAAGACAAAGATATAGGAAGAATCGGCCCAACTTGAATCAGTCCCAAAATGGTGTGCTCGATCTATGGGCGGGTTTGTATGTCTATGTTTTAGGCCGGGCTAGAATTTCAAGCTTCCCAATGGCCAAGCTCAGTCTGAAATATTTGATAATTCATTTCCAATAAAATAAACATGAAAACACTTAATATTTTTTATTTTGAAGTCTAAAAATCTTAAATTCTTCAATTGAATATATTAGTTGATTAAAATATAAAAATGAGAACAAAATGGCGTGAATTTGAAAAAATTGCCTGAACGATTTTTGAAGCCGAAAAATGGCCTTGACCCTGTGGCGAGAGGCTCATAATAAGCTTTTCATATTATTGTACTTATCGGCGAGTAATTTCATTCGGATCAAAAGTTATGCTCCGTCAAAGTTGGGTTGTATGAATTTAATTTTTTTTGGATGAATTTGACACTTTTAAGAAACTTTATGTTGATTATTTAATAGGTGTATATTAGCTTTAGCACGAACTAAACAATTTCGGTCAAGTCATTTTCTATTTTGTGGCCAACCTAAAACTCTGCCTTCTTTTTCTCTTAAGCTTTCTCTTTCGATCGTGTTTGTTAAAGAAAAAAAAAGAAGAAAAAGAATATTCCCCACTCATGATGGTGGAAGCTACTCATGATAGGTCTAGGTGAGCTCGCGGCCGTCGGGCTCATAATCAAGCGTACGTTATGGCTAGCCATGGTTGATTTACTACTTAGTCTTGTTGCATTGCTCGCTCAATCGATGGTCACAAACCTCTAGTTTCTCCCCAACAATACTTTTATTCACAATGCATTGTGGACTTGTCCTGGTAGAAAAACTCAAGCTCCTATTTTGCAATATGTACGGTGGAAGCTACTCGATACCAATCATGCACTCGCACAAGCATCCTAGTGAAGTCAATTTGACGTTCCTTTGCATGTAGCCAGTGATGAGAATGCTCGAGCTCGAGCTCGAGCTCCAGCTCAAACTCTCATTTCGTATGTCAAGTCACTGTCAGCAACTGTCCTGATAAAAATGTCGAGTAGTTTTCAGTTATCATATCATTATTATTCTACAGATTTCCGCATAGGGCGAAGGATTAATGTGTTAATCGTGCTTCAATGGCTTATGATTAACACGTTCTGCTATCGAAATTTTATCTACGTCACTTGCTACGGCCAATACCTCTAAAGAAGTTCGAGTGGCACCAAGATCATTAGATATGATTGATTTGGATCGAAAGATTTGTACCCCAAACTCAGATGAATGAGATAACGGCGTGCGCAAGTGAGATAAACACGCTCTATGCAGAATATAGCTTGCATAACACATTACACATCCCATGATCCATTCTAAGTACTTCTAGCGATGCCTAATCTTCTTAACCTATGAAAATCGAAGTTTTGATCAGACGGTTATCTCCATCACCGTTGATACGAGCAGTCGCAGGAATAAACTAACTTTCAAAGTCGACGGTCCTAAACGTAACTTGTCTGATCAAAAGACTACACAATCTGTGTAGCAATAAAGGTCCCGTAGATATTCAAGGAGAAACACTTGGGGGAGGGGCCACTGGGATTGAGAAGTAAGGATCAACCAAAGACACTACTCCATCATTCTTCACCACCAAGGAGCCATCAAAGGCATCACAGCAGAACTCCTTGTAGAAAGCCTTGGCCTTCATCAAGATGTACCTTATGGACGACTCCAGGTACCAAAACCCTAGGAGCTGAGGGAGCTCCTGAGCTCGACGGCACCAGCTCCGACGCTTCTTCTCCCCGAAACCCGTGTTGCCAGGCAACTCCGTGCTTTCATTAAGGTAATAGTGATGATGACCCACGTCCTTCTCCGACCAATGGCGAACTCTGCTTCTACTTATGGGTCTGTTTCTGCCGCATGACGAGGGTGGTTTTGGTCCGTCGAGCTTGGCAAGAGCGGCCAGTTGAGTGGCCATGGAAGATGGAGAGCGTAAGTTCTTTTATGCGATGTGATGTTTTGTTGTTACCAGAAGACTTCTGAAACTCGGAACATTTTGGACCTTGTCCTAGGGTTTATATAGTGGGAGAGAATCGCGTTTGAGATGATAAATTCAATTGAATTTTTTTGTCATGGTACTTGAGCACGTGAAATGTAGGGCCAGATCTTCATGGCGGATTTCGTTTTGTCATTTCTCGATGATTATATGTGATGCCTAACCAAGGCGTAGTCCTTTTATTGGTGAAACTATTTTGGAGATCTCTGCCTCGTTCAATCAAGCTTCGAGGTACTTCGTGGCATGGTTTCATTGCAATTATCTCGATCTTTCTTCGAATGAACGAAAAATATTGGAAAGAAAATTCATGGTCAATACGTTAATTTTGGTAAAATGTACGATCACTCTAATTAGGAAAACATTTATATTTCTAAGTAGTGCATTTCGTCTTGATAAGTAAGCTACGACCATTATTTACTTTTAGTATTGTAGAATTCTGTGTAGTTGCTTTAGGGTTAGCAATTTTGGCTTTTTTTGAATTTTGGCACAAACCGGGTCTATTCTTCGAAAGTCCTTAAAATGATCATCCTAACATGCTAATTAGGTATTGAATTTCTTAATTTCTATGTCACGTCGATTCTTTTGTACTTTCTAAGCCATACTTATCTTTGCAATTTGTTGATCATCCTATCACATAAAATAGCTAGTACGGGTGCTCGCGTACATAAAAGTTATGCTGCTGAAAAATATATGAAAGAGAAAAAAAAAACAAGGGCAGCGCGAGTTAAGTACTTTTATGTCAACCCAATTATTCCACTAGTTCAAGGGAAACAGTATTTTATGTGACGGATCAACAAAAAATAAGATGTGCACACACACGACACATTAAGACGAGATCTATAGCCCACAAACAATAGTGACTATGGTCGTTGAAAATACTTTCACACATGGAAGGCTACCCTTTAAACGTAATTTCAGCAGCTTATAATCACAACCTAAAAGCTGATTAGTAGGTGTAGGGACACCTGAATGCGATTGACTAGAAATCTAACAAAACTTCATCAAAGCAGGAAGATCTTACACACTGTAACATGATAACCAAACTTTCATTTTCTCCCAAAAATTGTCAAAATTATCCATTTGCTTTAATTTTTTTTCTTTTTTATTATAGTCTGAAAGTTGAAATCCACTTTTGTTTTTTGTTGTTGCTAGAGCCCAACATATCAAGATTGGCCAAAAGAATCCTCCCGTCATAACCAAAAGGTTTGCCTGTTACTGCCACAACAATTATGGAAGTAATAACCAACTTGTAAATCCTTAGTAACCCTAGCTAGCTCTACTTCAACAATTTGGTAATAGATATTCTTTTCAAACATGTAAAATCTAGAATATTCATATACAGAAGGTGTAAAAGGAAGAGAGTCGTTTGCCTTCTGGCAATAAAAGACCAAATCATGTCAATTGCAATCTGATGCCCCACGATCGAGTCCCACCCAGAAAGGGAAACATGACTATATCTTCATGCAAATTTACCCTTTTCCTATGTCTGGCCGATCAATAATTTGAGGTCCCAGAGAGATTGAGACAAAGTTTAAATCAAAATATCACATTTTCAATTTCTTTTTCAAATTCCTTATCCAAAAACATAAGAAATTTTGGGACCGGGGCGGCGGTGCCACCACCCCCTTCCTTAATTCGGCGACTGTCCTTTTCCACTTCCACATGCAATGTTGCTAACAACGATTATTTAGGTTACGTAAGGAGATCATCGAGATGATTCTAACTGATCTTATTCATTTAAGTATTAGATATGCTCAGTATATTTTCTATATGCTCTCACATAACTACGTGAACCTCACGTGGAATGGAGTCCACATCATACGTGAGAAAATGGTGAATATAAATCTAATTATGTTCTTAGTTATATAGTCATGAATGATCAAAACGAATTGAATCGATCTCTTCTAGTTTAGATGACCATCAAAACGTATGGAACCAACCAAATGCTGTTTTCACTACTGGGAATCAGTCTCTTAAGTTCATCCTGTGGTTAGTTCACGATACTTCTCGAAGGATATGATCATGTGGCGTCCTTGGATTATATTTGTTCATGCGTCTTTGTCACATCCAGAATTTCCCAAAAGCAAAGTTGAAAGCGGACGTAACAATAAAAACTGCATGTCTTGGTGGGAGATCAAAGGCCCAGAAATGGCAACAAGGACGACATCTCATGAATGCCTTGAGACTTTACAGCACATGAAGTTAGGAGCAGTCGTACGTAGTTGGTTTCATTATGGTTTGCCAAGTGGTGCTAGGGAATGGGGAAATGCATTTGCAATGTCGGGTTCGTATTGTGTCTCAACTTGGTTTTAGTGTATTCTGGGGAGGGATCTAAGGTTAAAGAAGCTTTACGTCATTATTCTTGAGAAGATTTAATAAATTTAATACATTAATACCAAAGACCAGATGAAATAAACATATTTGAGTATTAATACTAAATGCAATGTTAAAGGCCCTTTGGTTGGTGGGTGACTTTTCGCGAAAACGGGATGACATTTTAGCAAAGTAAGGGTCTTAATCTGATCATATGGAGAGATGGGTTGTCTCATTGACTTTCTTGTGATATGATCCCAATCAAACAAATGTTCGGGTAGGCCATATGCTCAAGGAGGCTCAGCCTCTAAGTCCACTCAGCTATTTAGCATCATCTGTTCTAACATTACGAAAAATGGTGGTCAACTTAGGTAACAATCGAATAGCTCATGCATCTCTATCTTCTTTAAAATAGGAATTGTGAAGTACAAGCAAGAGTGCAACAAACTCAAAAGGGCTGGTTGAGTGATTAAACGTCTCATTCTTTAACAGATCCCATGTTCCAATCACAAGGTCACCGGCGCTAATTAACCATGAGGGCCACGCCTGCTATCCTATATTAAAGTCTTATCCAATACACGTGGCAGTGTATCTGTGGGAATTAGTTGAATCGTAAGATTCAAATCCTTGAGTTTTTAAAAAATCAACACATGTAAGGGTTTTTCATGGATTTTCTATAGGTAAATATTCGAGGCTGAAGTGCCCATTGAGTTTGCTTATGGAAAGATTAAATTAGGTGAACTTTCATAATCAAATTAATAAATGAACACATTTCTTATTGACCTAAATTGGGATAAACAACCGTCTGATATAGCATTAGAACCTTCACCTAATAGTTTGAATCGCTATTATTCTATCTTTTCTTTTTTTTATTAGTTTGGTCCCATTTTCTTGTTGTTTGCTTCATAATTATATTCCAAAATGTATGACCAGGCTCACATTCTCTAAGTAAAAGGACTATAGTTTATATGGCTCTTCTCGTGTAAATCGGGAAAAAGAAAACTTAGACTTCGTTTGTTTTGTGGAAAATTAATGATTTGGAAAACATTTTCCTAAAAATGATTGATTGCACTGCTTAAAATAATTAGATAATAAAATATATATTTTAATTGACAACAATTTATGTCTAAACTTTTTTATAAGCGATTAAAATATTTTTCGTTTGTTCATCTTTATAAGTGATACAAGCGTTCATTTTTAGGAAAATATTTTTCAAACCATTCATTATCCGCGAAACAAATGCACCCCTAGGGAATAGTTTCTTTCCATTATGCTCCAGAAATCAAATTCTTGCTAGAAATTGATTTTTGGAGGAGAAATCTGTTTGATAAAACATGACTAATTCTGCTCCAGAAATTAATTTTTGGAACAAAAATCTATTTTTATTTGTTTATTTTTTGGGCACCTCAAAAAAAAATAAATTTCACTCAAAGTGGATGCCCAAAGGTATTCTAAGCCATTTTGTGAAGTTTTGAAATTTTTAATTTTTTGATTTGTTTGGGCACATCAAAAAAATTAAATTTCACTCAAAGTAGGTGCCCAAAGGTATTCTAAGTCATTTTATGAAGTTTTGAAATTTTTGATTTTTTTGGGTACCTCAAAAAAATTGAATTTCACTCAAAGTGGATGCCCAAAGGTATTCTAAGCCATTTTGTGAAGTTTTGAAATTTTTGATTTTTTGATTTTTTTGGGCACCTCAAAAAAAATTAAATTTCACTCAAAGTGGGTGCCCAAAGATATTCTAAGTCATTTTGTGAAGTTTTGAAATTTTTTATTCTTTTGGGCATCTCTAAAAAATTAAATTTCACTCAAAGTGGGTGTCCAATGGTATTCTAAGCCATTTTGTGAAATTTTGAAATTTTTGATTTTTTGATTTTTTTTGGGCACCTCAAAAAAATTAAATTTCACTCAAAGTAGGTGCCCAAAGGTATTCTAAGCCATTATGTAAAGTTTTGAAATTTTTGATTTTTTTATATTTTTTGAAAAAGATTCACCAAATTTCCTATTTTCCAGAAATCTAACTTTTCTATTTTCTGAAAATTTTTATGAATTTTTCTGGAATTTTTCAATTTTTATGTATTTTTTGAAAAAAAAATTAGTGAGAAAAAGAGAGAAAATAGGGAGAATGCACTCTGGAAGAGAGAAGCTACAAAAAGTAGTTTCTCTTTTTTTGCCAAAAACTCATTCTGGAATCAAAAATGCATTCTGGAATAAAAAATGCATTCTAGAATCAAGTATTTTTAATAAATGCATTTTTATTCCATAATGCAAAAATTGCTCCAGAATGCATTTCGAAAATTTTTTAACAAACGTATTTTTGTTTCGGAATCCATTCCGGAGCAGAATTTCTTCTCTAGAATGGGTTTCATGCGCACCCTATTAAAATGCCTATACTCATCCGATCAACAAGCACCGTAATACGAAGTCAAAAGAGAATTTTTGGTCCCATCTTCTTTTATTTAGCGATTTCATGCCAAAATTATAACTCATGCCATCCATTAGAGGTGCAAATGAAAATAGAGGTAGCCCGAAACTTCAATTGACCCAGCTCTCTTAATCAAGTGCCATCTTTAGATGCTTGTTATTCGGTTAAAAAGTAACCTCACTAAAGAGAGGGAGTAGAAGCTCCTACAAGGGCCTCAGTGGCTTGTCCATATCTTCTAAGTGCAGGCTCCACGGATGCATTCGTCATTTTGATGTGCCAGTGTTCGCATGCCTTACACCCCTAATTCCTCTTGTATCTTTGTCTTCCCTAAGCAAAGGGAACACCCTCTCTTTGTTTTACATCCTAGTAAATCGAGATCTGGACGAAACTCATAATGAAGCAGTTTAAGGACATACTTAGGTCCGAACGCATGCCATCCATTAGAGGTGCAAATAAAACATAGAAATCCCGAAACTTCAAATGGCCTGGCTCAAATTAGCCAGAAAATGGTCCGAATGGTCTATGGGCGGGTTTTTTACGGTTATATTTCAAGCTTTCACAGTGGCCTAGCCTAGTTCGAGATATTTGATAATTTCATTTATTTCAAATATCTATGATAAAATATAGAAAATTGTTTAATTCTTCAATTGAATTTATTGGTCTGTTAGAATATTGAAATGAGTAAACGAAGTGATTTAAATTTGAAAAAGTGGCCCGAAAAATGCCACACAAAAAACAAGTGATTTTCAGGCCGAAAATGGCCTTAGGCCCGATAGTTACAGTCTCTAAATGAGCTTTTTGCATTGTACTTATGGGCTTGTGACTTCACCCTTGTTAAAATTTATGCTCCATTAAAGTTGGGAATTTCGTTTTTTTACTTATTTATGAATTCAACATTTTTAAGTAATTTTATATTAAGTATCTAAAAGTCGTAGATTAGATAAATATTTTTTTAAAAGAAAAAGATGAAAAATTTAGGCGAAAGCCTGACCAGATTCGGTGAATAACCCCAAAAATGCATTTGGCTCTTGTGACTCTGGCCGGGCCTAGATGGGCCCGTGGACTGTTAGATTTATGATTAGGTCTACCCCAGTTCTTCTTTTGACGATTTATTATTATTTTGTCTTGTTGTATTACTTGCTCAATCAATAGTAACAAAACTCTAGTTTTTCCCATACAATGACTTAATTAACACGATGCGCTGCAGACTTCTCGATTAGAATAATCAAATTTTGTAATATGTGTGCTGGAAGCTACTCAATAGTCGAAGACATTACAACATGCACAATTGCAGAAGAGCAACATGTGAAACTTTGATCCTCGGAAATCAACTAAGCGCGAGCGTCTTTAATGTGATTATGAGATTGTTTCAACATCCTCCGAACACTTGCATACAAGTCAATGCCATTATTTAACTTTTCTTGCCCACTCACGGCAAGTCTTGTAAATCGGGGGTACAGGACAAGCAATCTGGTTTACAAGACTTGCCGTGAGGCATGCTTACCTATTTTACCCACTCCTTGTTTCCCCAAGAGCAAGAGGCTACTATGCCAGCCCTACCCGATGGTAGCCAAGCCGAAACTTGACGTTGAGTCTATATTCTCCATCCAAAATCTCCCATGCTCCCTTTTCTATATTTATCTTCCCATGGAGGAGGGAATACAGGGGATGCTACAGGGGTCTCTCACCTTAGGCAGAATCTCCCTACAGTAGGGCACCTTTGAGCCTTTTAAGGACCTGCTCAGGTCCGAATCAAACAAAAGTTGTCATGACATTCTATGCATGTAAAGGGTGATGACAACGTTCAAGATCGAACTCTCATTTCATACGACCAGTCACTGTCATAACTGTCCAAATGTACGCATCAAGTAGTTTGTTGGATAAAAATTTGCGGCACGTTGCTATTTGTGGTAATCAGAAAAATTAAACAAAAATAATAAAGCTGAAAAAGCTATAACAATTAACTTCGACAAACATAGGCACTAGATAGAGTTTATGGGTTATTGCCTAACTTTGTGCTGGGCATCAACTCAGGACCCCGAGCCATCATCTAGAAGTGCTACAGTCGCAAACACAGGGAAAAGCTTTGAGTGCGAGAAATCCTTTGCTCAGAGCAATGAAGCAAAGACATGTGCAAATTCTCCATGGACTTTCACCTGAAGTTGCCTTGGTTGGCAACCACAGTCATTCGACTTTGCCATGCATAATGTGAGAAAAACCGAACGGATTATAATAAAGTTAAACAAGATGTGAGATATTCGGCTAACCGAATTTCCTTAAGGTGCTTAGTTCCTACCAACGGTGCTAAGCAACTTCACGAATTATGTCTCCCAAGATACAACACCTCGAATCCGTTTAAATTAACACTATGCAAACAAGACTATCGAATACTTCTCGAAACCAGCAAATTTAGAGAAAATATTGAATATAACTTGTACTATATTCTCTGTGCTCTCTCTACTACATATACGCTATCTTCTAAGTGGAATGAAGAATGGTTCAATTCCATTTATAGAGTTTGAATGGACATGAACTAAACAGACACGTGAACTCAAGAGTTACATGAACTTAACATATATATGTACCGAAGAGATTTATGAACTCAAGAGATGCATGAATTGAAGATATTCATGAACTGATTCATGAACTTAACATATACATGAACTGAAAAGGTTTATGAACTTAAGATATTCGTGAACTTAACAGATACGTGAACTAAAGAGATGAAGAGACATGTGAACTGAAGAAGTATGTCTCATTTTGCTCACATATGTTGATCCATTAACCCATAACTACAACAGCTTTCAATGACCAATATTTCATTATCATTTTGCTAATTTCTGCATTAGGAAGAGGGTTAATATGTTATTTTGCTTCAACAGCTTATGATACATACTTTCTGTTATACAGACAACAGAAGCAAAAGCTATGAAAACTCCATCCACGTCGCTTGCAATAGCCCAATACCTCTTAAGAAGTTGGAGTGATTTCAAGATCATTGAATATGGTATATGTGGAATCGGATGATTTTACCTAAACTTAGATTAAGGAGATCACAGCATGTGCGTATGAGCTGAACACACTTTCTGCAGACTATATAGAGCTTGCTCAGCATCTTAATTACACAAGCCTAATCTACTTAACATATGAGTATTGAAGTTTTTCACTTGCAGTCTGCAATCAGCATGTCACATAAGATTTAGTGTACATATACATATGTATCTTCCAGCTATACGGGTTGTGTAACTATTTTTTACACAAGTTATCTCCCTTACCGTTGACATAGCCGTCACAGCTCCAAATGTCAACGGTGCTAAACGTAACTTAAATACTACATATAGTCTTTGAAGCAACTAGCAAACAATGTCCCGTAAACATTTAGGGACACATACTTAGGGGAGGGATCACTGGGATTGCGTAGCAAGGATCAACCGAAGACAACTCCATCATTCTTCTCCACCGAGGGGTCCTCAAAGGCATCAGAGCAAAGTTCACTGTAGAAAGCATCGGTCTCCATCAAGATGTACCTTATGGACGATGCGAAGTACCAAAAACCTGATAGCCGAGGGAGCTCTTGATGTAGACATTGAACCCTATCGAGGAGGAGGTACTAGGGACCTGTTGTTTTATCCTCTAAGCCTGATCACTCGAGCGAGAGTGAAGAAATTCAAACAAGCTTTCGGCATCATGGTTCAAGATTTTTGAAATGGAGACAATCTGGATTCGAAACTTGAAGATTCTGAATCTCCTTGGTGGAACATAATTACTCTTGGTCCAGCGAATTTCGAAGGAGTTTAGAATTGACAAACTCTGAATTTGCTCAAATTTGGATGGATGCTTGGAAACAGGCCGCTAATCAATACTCACTGCTAGTGATGACGTTTTTTAGCGATTTGGAGTCGTTTAGATGAACTTTTAAGTTTTTTTCCATTTTTAGACGAAATTTTAGTAATTAAAGTTATTTTTGTAATTTTAATCCTAGTAGGATTAGGATTAGGGTTAGCACCCTAAATAAGGTTGCTTATAGATTTCTAAGAGGAGGCAGAATTTTATTTAGAGAAGTTTTCTTCTTGAGTTTTCTTGAGAACTAAATCTTATCAAGGCTCCCTTGTGGCAATCGAATTCAACTTATCGAGGAAGATCGCGAATTCTCTTGTTCGTGGCGTTATAGCGTGAATTGGTTGACACAGTTTCGTCAACAGGTCGCGTTCATATTGAAATTACTAATCACAAGTTCAATTGGGAGTCGAGGTCAGCAATTCGTAACTCACAGATTTTTGTAAAATGTCATCTTCCACACAGATTCATATCAGCTTCCGAGCACGACAGCCCCAACTCCGTCGCTTCTTCGCCCCGAATCCCATGTCGCCATATGATTCTATGCATTCGGCGCAGCAGTAATGATGACTAGCGTCTTTCTCCAAGCGATGGCAAACTTTACTTCGCTTGATTGGTTTGTTTTCGCCACATGATGAGGGTGATTTTGGTCCTTGAAGGTTGGTAAGAGTGGCAAGTTGAGTGGCCATGGAAGATGGGAGAAGCGAAGTGCTTTCGTATGATGTTATTAAGGTTTTATCATTACTAGAAGACTTTGGAACTTGGAATCTTTTGGACCTTGCTCTAGGTTTTATATATAGGGGGAGAAGAGAACGGTGACTGAGACGGCCGATTCAATGAATTTTTTCGGTCATGGTGGTTGAGATGGGTTCAGTGAACTTTTTCTCTCATCCTACGTGAGCCCGCGAAGTGTAGGGCCATATCTTAAATGGCGGATTTCGTATTTGTCATTTTCCAATGATTTTATGTGATGCCTCCACTAAGACCTCAGCTCTTTTGTTGGTGCGACAATGTCGGAGAGTCTCTACCTCATTAAATCTAGCTACAATGTCCAAGCAATATCCTAAAAGGTTTCATCTTGATCCTCGTTCGGATCTCGAGATTACTAAGATATAAAACTTTTAAAAGTATCAACACATTTCATGAAAGACAAAGATTTGAGGGAATTGGGAGCGCGAGGCATGCAGATACCGACATGCTAAAATAAGAACACATCTGTAAAGTCTGTCGTCCCTGTATAACAGACGGACAAGCGATGGAGGCCCATGTGAGAATTTCAGCTCCTCTATTACGGTGAGGTTAACTCTTAATCAAACACCAATTATCCACAGGATGCTTTGGTTGGTTATTCTACTGGTGCAACAATGTTGGAGAATCTCTACCTCGATAAATCTAGCTATGAAGTATTTCGTGCTAGGGTTACATCACAAATTATCTCGATCTTTTCTTCCAATCAATGGAAAAGGTAGGACAAAATATCAACGGTCAATTTATTGACTTGGGTCTACAGTATGATCTAATTAGGAAGGCATGCACGAACATATTTCTGACGTAAGTGCATTCATCATGGAAAGTAAGCTACTTGCATTAGGGTTTGAGCAAATTTAACTTTGTTGAGTTTCGGTACAAACCGCACTTAAATAATAGCGAGGGCGAAACCTAACATCAAATATCAGACATGTCAAGTAAGTAGCAAGGTACCATAACTTCTATAGTTGCCATGTCTCTTCTTCTAAAGTCCATCAAATGATCATCCTAACATACTAAAAGTAGCCATTACATTTGTTAATTTCTACATCATATTATTGAAAATATGTCTCGAATTTGAGTCCGAAGCGAAAATATAAATTTCAAGAAAAAATAAAAAAGAACGAAAAAAAATTTACTGTGCGTTGGACTGGGCGGCTAAATTTGGAAAGTGAGTTGTGGAATTTGAATTGGACTTTGACTCGATCTAACAATGGTCAGAAAAGGAAAGAAATAAATTTTGTTTTGAAATGCATGGATAGATATTATCCCGAGGAGTTCAGCCACAGAACTTGAAAGTCTAACATGGACTTTGTGTGGGACTGAGTCAAGACGGAAAATCAACTCCTTCAAGGTCGGTCCAAGAAAAGCAAAGAAGGAAACTAAAGAAAAGAACAACCAACGGCATTCCACCAAGATTGTTTCGGATATATATTTTGGGTAGGGGTGTCAAAAAAACCCGGGCTGGCCCTGCCCAACCCTACTCAGAAATTTGGGGTATTTTAGGGTTGGGCCTTAATCTTCTTCGGATATGGCCTTTTAGGAGTGGGTAATGTTAGGATTGGGCTGGGTCGGGCTAGCGCGGGTTTTTTTACACCGCTGCCCAAAAACACCTTTGTCACTTTTTGAGCCCTAATTTCCACCCTCCTTCTCTTCCGTTCCTTCTCGCGCCTCGCTTGCTATCATCCTCTCTTCTCTTCCTCGTCCATTGCATTCACTCAAACACCATCTCTGCATTTGTAGGCCTCGACTGATGTGGTTCCTCAGGGGGAGATCTTCGACAAAGACGATGGCCACGACGGAGACGAGGGCAGCGAGCTTCTAGAAGAAGAAGAGCAAGACATTGGGGTGAGGTGGGGTGAGGCGAGGCAAGGCAAGGCGAGGAGATAAGAGAGGGCCGCGTGCGCAGGGGGTACGGGGTGGGGGGTGGGGGCGGAGCTCGTCGAGTACATCTCTCCCTCTCTCTGTCTCTCACTCTCTTTGGTCGTTTCTTTTTTTTTTTCTTTTGATGCTTCGTCGGGATCTTGCGACAGCTTCAGAGGTCGTCATGTCAGCGCTCTTGATGACTGTCTTGCGGTCGACGGCAGTTGAGGAGGCCGATGAGGGCTTCTGGTCATCAAAGCCAGGCTTTGCCGCCGGGGGCTTGGGCAATTTCTTCTTGGACTCGGCGACGGCGCTCTTTTTCGGAACTACTCCCGTGAGCCTTCTGGGGTGGTGATTGGGTGGAAAGAGCATTGCTCAACTGATACGGTAAATGCAAAGAGAGAGACAGAGGAGGAGGTACAGAACAAGCCCTCGAAAATTGGACCCTTTAAAAAAAAACCCTAAACCTGACCAAACCCGACTCGACCCTATTCTTGGAGTATATGCTGAATAGGGTCTTGAGGCGGAGCGGGTCGGGTCAAGTGCAACCTTATATATTTCAGGTCGGGTCGGGTATCATGAAGTCTGACCCGACTCGACCCATTGACACCCTTAATTTTGGGTTTGATAGAGTAGCCGCAAGTGTGCATACCGTGTGAGTGCTCAAGAAGCAATGTTATTGTGCACAGGAGGAGGTAAAAATAAATAATTTTAAAAAAATTTTAAATTTTTTATCCCGTCTTTTTATTTTATTTTATTTTAAAAAAATAAAAAAATTAAAATTTTAAAATTTTTTATTTCATATGGTATGTTTGAGTGTTTTTATTTTATTATGCAAGTTATATTTAATCGTATAAGTTGCATGTTTAATTAGATAAGCCTACCGCAGTATTATTATGCATGTTTTTAATATAATTGCATGAGCTGTTGTGTTTTGAATATCATCTAACTCAATTAGCATTAGAACCTTAGGCTGCATGGTTTGTTGTGTTCCTGATTGCTGATCGTTTATGATTATGTGCTCACTTGATCACCTCACATGTTAGGAGAAAGATCCTAAAATCAATTCAAGTTGCCCGACAAATGTTTTCAAAAAATGAACAGGGTAAAAAGGTATCGAAAGGATATTAGTTATTCAACTAGTGTAACCAAGTCCCCGAACTCAGTTAATCTCTAGTTCGTAGGAATAGGGTGATTCTCCTATCACCCTATTTGGGTTTGTAATCTACCTACCCCAAATCGATTAGTGGCGACTTCTTCATATAAACCACTTGCATGTTAAGAATTAAACCCTAAGTCGCGATATGGTATAAGCTTGGGAGAGTCCGAGTTAAGTCCCAAACTTAGACTTAGCATGTACCAGGCGAGGCCTCTCGGGAGGTCGGTCGCAACTGACTGGTGACTCCGCTGGGGACTTGTAAAAAGTGAACTTAGGCAAAAAATTTTATCCTTTCAAAATAATTTTTGTTTGACAACAAGGACTTCAGGCAAGCGCCTGGCATTAAGGTGTTATTTGTTTTTACAGGTTCAAATTGTTTGTTTATAAGTTATTGTGCATGTTTTAAATTTAGCACTACACTATAGTACACACAATCATGCTGCCGGACTTGGGCCGCAATAGGGCACCTTAGGATGGTGTTAAGAAAGATACGATCTCGAACACGAGCCTGCGATGTAGAGGTTGACTTTCTTTTTCCCGAAATTTATTTCCAAAAATTGTAAAGAAATATTTTTAGCCGCTATTTGTGTGACTATAAAATATTTCTTTCGATTTAGCCGAAGTTAAAAGGACTTGACACCAACGTAAGATGTGACGGTCAGGCTCCCTTTTAATTTCATTTTGTTGAGCCAGTCTAGATAGAAATCGAACCTCACTCCTCATGTGTATGTCATTGTGATTGACATGGTTCAAGGAAAGGTATATATTCTATCCCTTTTTATTTCATTATGCTGCCTACTTGTTCAATTGATTTGTTATTGTTAGGCCACCCATTGATTGCGAAATTAAGTAGCTCCAAGAGATTATGGCTTCCCCATCGTCCATAGAATGAGCATTCGGGAAGAACATTCTTTTTTATAAAAAAAAAAAATCCCACTGTACATATCCTTTTTGTGTTTAGGGGTTTTGTTTTTCCTCTTCAAAAATGTTTATAGGTTGTACTAATGTTAGTTAAGTTCAAACTGTTTTTATGCCTTATATAAATTTTTTGAGGCGATAAGGATACCATCGCGGCCTTTGGCCCAGTGGTACCTGGGATGAAGCGAAACGGTCCGAGACAACCGGGGTTCGAACCCCGGGGACGCAGCTTGTAATGTTAATATTAATAAAATCCCTCTTTTTTGCTTTATTTTTCTTTGCAAATAAAGTAAATACATAATAATATTATGATTAGGTCATGAAATGATTATTTTCTGGACATTTTAATCATTTATTTCAACATTTTCACAGGTAGTTACAAAAATGGCTGAAGAAAACGTCCATATCAATAACATGGAAAATGAGATGAAGTTAGTTTTCAATGCACTTGAAAACATCACCAAGCAGATTGAATCCATTAACAGCAAGCTCACACCCACGCTTATAGCAATCGAGGTGGTGTTACCACCCCCGCCTACTGGAAAAGAAAAAGCCTCCGCTAGTGACAGTAAAATCCCCTGCTAGAGGACGATTCGCTTCCCCTTGCCATCAGGAAGCCTGAACTCGAAGTTGCACCAATGACAGAACAGGACAAACGCCTTGCAAAGGTTGAAGAGATGCTGAAACAGCTACAAGGCCCGCAGCATGTTGTCCCACTTGATCTATCTATATACAAACGGGTCAAAATACCAGAAAAGTTCAAGATGCTCGAATTTGAGAAATATGAAGGCACCTTATGTCCCAGACACCATCTGCACATGTATCATGTGCGGATGACCCAATATGTTGACAATGAGCCCCTCATGATTCAGACTTTTCAAGCAAGTTTGATGGGACTAGCCCTGATCTAGTACATGTCAAAGGATATCGATACTTTTAAATTTTAAGATGATGCCGCCAATGCGTTTCTCAAGAAGTATCAATTCAATCTTGATGTCACCTTCACTCGTGATGATCTGGAGCGCGTTGAGAAGAAGAAGAGCGAGTCCTTCAAAGAATATGCCACCAAGTGGAGAAACTTGGCCACCTAGGTTACCCCACAACTCACTCATCATGAACAAGTGAAGTTGTTCATTAAATTCCTTCCGTATAAATACAAACACCGCCTGGTTGGTGCCACAGTTGAATCCCTTAATCGTCTTGTTCCTGTGGGCGAACAAATTGAAACAGGATTACGTGAGGGGTGGTTCATAGACCCCACTTTCACAAACAAGAAACACGGCATGGAAAAGGAGAATGAACCCCTGACAGATACGGATGTTGTATACACCCAAACCATTCGTCCTTCCCCAATGATTCAAATGAGCGGTGGATAGAAATCGGCCTCAGGCCGCTAACCACCCTAAAGACGAAATAACAAAAAGCAGTTCACGCCACTCCCTTTGCCTATGTCTCAGATCCTGCCTATTCTCCTGGAAAAGGAGTTGCTTGCTAAAGAGCCAAAGCGTGAAAATCCTGAACGTTTCCCTAATTATAATCCTTCCAAGGCATGTGACTATCATTTGGGCGAAACGGGACATTCCGTCAATGACTGTGTTGTCTTGAAAAATAACGTCTAGAAATTGTTGGATACAAAGATGCTTGCATTCCGCAACACACCACCCAATCAAGCAGGAGGCGTAGATGTCGTCATTGAGTAAACTGAAGACTCAATTTTGCTCCCTTAGAACAGAGGCATATTATTAGTTTGAATCCTCCCCTGTGTGGGAGCTTTTCTTGCTTTCTAAAAGTCTTAGATGTTTTCCAAGATTCCTAATTTTCTGGATTTTTAATTATGCTTGGAATTTTGGTTTTGCAATTTCCATTCCAACAAATGTAATTCACCTGAATTATTCAAAAGAATTACAAATGTTTTGTTTTGAGGGCCTGAAGAAGTATCCCAAACCGGCCCGTTAATGATATCTAGCCATGTAAAGGAAGATATTCTGAGGTCCGGGCTTCTGCATGCTTTCTTGTTTCTAAGCTTTTGAAAATAAAACAAACGTTTTATCACTTTTCAAAAAGGTAAAAACGATGGTGGAAAAACATGCATGCTCATAACCCTGTTTGTTTTTCTAACTTGCTCACTTCATGTTTCAAAGCATATTCCTTTTGATTTGTTATTACAAAGGGGACATTTCGAAAATGACACAAATTGAAAAGCACATCAGATCCTGATGATGCTAGCCTACCAACTCACCTGATAGGAGCAGTCCGAGCAAAGATCATCCAATCTTCAAATGAAACATGGGGCAAATCTCATTACTACCAGTGGGTGATATCAGGCCTAGAGAGTCAAAGAAAATGTTGAGCATTCATTGACTCCATGATGAGCAAAACATCATTTCGTACAAAAGTCAGGGACAGATCAAGAAAAGATTACCCCTTCTGAAAAGAAAAAGGTATGTCTTATTCTTTAACAAATTTTGGAAATGGCATTCTACCCCTTTTCTTTTGTAGGTAATGAACTGGGAAACATGCTAAACTCTGACGTGCTAGCAAACCGGATAAAACACCAATGTTAGGACTTCTTGAGTGAAACACGACGGAGAAGTGCTTAATTGAAGAATAGGCTGAGGGCATGACGAAATCGAGTGAAAGACACTCCTGATTGCAAGTCTAACCGGAAAAGGATTTTGCACATGACGAAATCGCATCAAGGCTGATCCTGGCAACCATAGAAGTGTTGATGGTAGCCAAGCCTACATCTGTCGAAGACCTTTAAAGTAGAGATTAGCTTTGCTGCGAAGTTCCACACGCAAGCAATTGCCAAATGTCTTGTGCATTCAGAAATCAGAGAACAGGCCATGACCACATCGACGTAGCATGCTCCAACAGCAGAACTTTCCAGCCAGGAGTACCTCTAATTATAGAGGATTTCATTCAAGCTTCGTGCTCAATCATGAGAAGAGAAAAGACTCTACCAGCTTTGAGGGCAAAGTAGAAGAAGGGTAACCTGCATCACTTTCATTTTACCCTCCATCGTTTTATTTCTAACATAAACTCATGTTTTTGTCAGAAAGAAATTATCGACAAAGAAGGCTGAACAAAGTAAAGAGGAAAAGACTCTGCTAGCTTTGAAGGCAAAATGGAAGAAGGGTAATTTGTATCGTTTCTAATTCTTATTCTTCAAAGAGCTGTTCATTAACACGGTTTCTCTTATTACTTTGCAGGTTTACCTTGCCACTGCGGCATAGGTGAGTATTTCTTTCCTCAAAGACTCTCCTCATAATAATGCAAAACAACAAAGTAGGGGTGAGCATGGTCCGGGTTGGGCCAGTCCACCCCCTAACCCTAGAACCAACCCGCATAGTGTTGGTCCTCAATTTTTGGGACCGATAACCGACCCTATCGAGCCTAGGATCGAGGATCGGACCGACCCAATGGGTTCGGTCCGGTCCAGGGTCAACCCGGGACCAATCGATAATTATTTTATTTCATTATTTGTACCAGATTTAACTCAAGACCAACCTGAAGTGGCTAGCAAGGATCCCTAGAGGGGGGTGAATAGGTAATCTTAAATAATTTTAATAAATTTAAGCGGAAATGATAAAATGCAGTTTGAGTCTGAATAATTTTCATTGTCTGAAAGACTTCAGCGTCTGAATTTGGAAAATTTTCTGCTTTTAAAAAATTCAGAATCTAAGTCTGCAAATTCTCTGCGTCTGGAAAATATCAGAGTCTGGAAAATTTCTGCGTCTGAAAAATTTTCAGAGTCTGGAAAATTTCTGCTTCTGAACTTCCAGACTATAATAACCTGGAAAATAACTTCATGTTAGAATTACAAGTTATTTATGGAAAGTTTTATCAACTTCAAAATCTATTGGGGTTTTCCTCAACACAACCGACCCAATGGGTTTGGATCGAACCGAGCGCGGTGAGTGGCGAGCGGTAAAAGGCTAGTGGCGAGTGGCAAAAGGCTAATAGCGAGCAGGACGAGCACTTTCAATAACAAGACTGCAACCCACAAGATGCAAGGAAATTCATAGAAAGACTAGCATTTTCACAACCAAATCACTAGCAAATGTCAACAAAGGGAACATGCAATATGGTCTTCAACACCCACAAAGTTCACAACTTCACAAGCTTCACATCAAATACATCCGTAACTTATATTATATATCACACATGGGAGTTTGCCACAAGTTTATAATAGTTAGCAAGCAAACACAATAACAACGTTCCTATTCTCAGGAATCAAAAGAGCAACCAACTTATTAAGCTTTGAGAGCTCTTGCACTTCAAGTTCCAACATCCTGAAAACAAAATAATAAGTATGGATGAAACAAGTCTGAAATAATAGTGTTTACAATTTACAGACACTTTGTATTGAAGAATATGAACTTACGCATGAATAAAAGCAGCAAACAACTTCTCAGGCTTTGAGTGCTCTAAAACTCCAAGTTCCAACCTCCTGAAAACAAAACAACAATACGTATAGATGCAAATGATCACACAACATTAGTTATAAATTAGAACTACAAATTGAAATCAAACAATTATTGAAAAATCTCACCACGTATATTCCTTTCGTTTCAACTTGTAAACTTTATGTACCGTTAATCTCCACGTTAACATGATCCATATCTAATAAAAAGAAGATATTAAATAAAGTATTCACTCATTAAATATATGAAATAATTACAAGATGAAAAGATATGGCCTTACCCAACTCAAACTTTTCCGCATTCTCGATGCACTCTTAACATTAATCGGCTCAATAACCGCTCTCAACCAATCTTGAGTGCAAATCAAAGCTTCCAAGACTCTAGGAGTCAAAGAACTTCTAAAGCCATCAAGCACATGACCAGATGTACTGAAGGTAAACTCTGAAGCAACATTAGTTACAGGAATAGACAAAATATCTCGAGCCATCAAAGATAGAATTTTAAACTTTTAACCGGTCATGCT
This sequence comes from Syzygium aqueum, assembly GCA_031216185.1. Lineage (NCBI taxonomy): Eukaryota > Viridiplantae > Streptophyta > Magnoliopsida > Myrtales > Myrtaceae > Syzygium > Syzygium aqueum. The sequence goes on from CM062234.1 coordinate 29,561,146, forward strand.
CCACCACATCAAAATGTCAAGATCGCGAGCCTCTTCAAGTTCAGCTTTAAGATACCGATCGAGTTCAGATAAGTTGCCCTCAGACTTCTTTTTCTCCTCATTAAGAAAGGCTTCATATGATGGCTCTTGCACGTAAAAATCCAAACCGCAGTCTTCCCCTTCATTTCCCTCGTCGCAATAAGGATCGCAACTACTACCAGCACTAGTAGAACTCAAAAGTTGACCATCCAAATTCTTATCACAAGACCCAAGAGAAGATTTCTCATAAAATTTAAATAAACGTTCCATGGCGAACTTCACCTTGTCAAACATCTCATCAACTATTGCAATATCATCATAAATGAGTCTACAACAATACCTCACATAATTCATTTTTTTCTAGGATCCAATACTACAGCAATCAACACCATCATATTCACTTTCTCAAAACTCCCATAGTACTTGTCAAACTTATCTTTCATTTTCGCACCCATAACTCTCACCCTAGGATCGAAAGCTTTCGCCGCTTCTTTCAGATAATTGAATAAAGAAGCTATTCCCTCAAAATAATCATTTGAAGTGATATACAAAGTCCTAGACATCTTGTTGGTGGCATCATAAAACTTCTTCAAAAATTTGCAAAGAATAATGGCATTTTCCCAATCAACACTAGTTGGAGTATCGGAGCTAAACTCAGTTGAGAAAGAAATATCTTCTTCATCCATCCTTTCAAAAGCTTTTCTTAGCTTTATGGCGGTGTCTAACATTAGGTAAGTGGAGTTCCACCTAGTGGAGACATCAAGACAAACTGAACCTTTATAAGTGATCCTTATTTTCTCAATGCAATCTTGAAATGCTTTAGCTCTCATGGGAGAACTTCTTACATACCTAACAATGTTACGAATACGTGCAATAGAATCACGTACCTCAGCTAAGCCATCCCTCACAATCAAGTTTAATATATGAGCCGTGCACCTCATGTGTAAAACTTCACCATCTAAGATCAAAAGTTTATCTCTTGCAAACTTTTCTTTCAAATAACCAATGGCAATATCATTCGAACTAGCATTATCCACAGTGATTGTTGACACTTTTTTCTCTATTCCCCACTCGTAAATGCATTTCTCAACTATTTTCCCAATATCCCTACCCTTGTGACTAGGCAACACCACAAAATTGATGATTCTTTTGTTCAATTTCCAGTTTTCATCAATAAAATGTGCGGTGAGACATAAATAGTTCAAATTCTGAAGGGAACTCCATGTATAGTGCGATTCTAGAATTAAGCTTATGAAAGGAAGCCTTCAAACTCTTTTTTTCACAAAAATACAACTTCATACAATCTCTAGCCACCGTAAATCGCGACACATGCTTGAAGAGAGGCTGTAATTGATTGGTATAATCACGAAATCCAACATGCTCAACCATCGAAAATGGTTGTTCATCAATTATAATCATTCGAACTAGCATTTCCCTACATTTCTCCTGATCAAACTTCCATGTCGTTAAAAAACTAGCACTTCCAGTACTAGTATTTCCCCCTATCATTTGATTCCCACATACTGTATGTGATGCAAACAATTTTTGCTTCTTGTCTATATTGCGAGGATACTTAGGGTGCTTTCTCAAATGTTTCAACATAGTTGAAGTGCCATTATCAACATGGTACAAATACTTGGTCCCACAATAATTGCAAAACAATTCAAGTTTCCCTTTCGCGTCAGTTTTGCCTTTACGAAAATGAAGCCAAGCTACTGATTTTCGCTTACTAGACTGAGGACAAGAACCGGATACCTTATCTGATGCCTCTTCAAAGTCATCTTCCCCTCCTCCATGTTCTAGTGATTCTGATTCAATTATTGGTGTTATCTCATCATAGGATTTCTCTACTTCCATTGACATGTTAATAGATCACCTGCTCAAATCAAGCAACATGTCATTAACGGATAAAATTTAAGGTCATAAGGATTCAAAACTAAAGCTAGAAAACCTATCTAAACGACTCCGAAACGCAAAAAAACGACGTCAATCACGGCGTAGCCTTGACAAAACTAATCATGATGAGTAGGGTTGATGGGTCTTGTTAAGCCTCTCAACTAGGCTTGAAGGTGAAAAAAATTGAGACCATATAAGAGATCTCAAGCACTTGTTAACTGAATACTTCACAAAAAAAAAAAGAAATTTACCAACATAGCAAACTTAATCGAACATAAAATAGTAATTATAGTATTCTTGAACAAAAAAAAAAAGAAATTCACCATATAGTATTCTTGGTATTTTAAAAATACCAAGAATACCAATTCTAGAACACCAACAGCTTGAACATACTAGTGACTGGTAAAAGAAAGCATCTTTTTGGGCATGGATGTTCCAAAATTTTGCCCTAAAGTTCTACCATCATGTTAACAAAACTGAGAATCACTCGTGAGATAAGAGAGCATGGCTCATAATCAAGGCAAGCATTTATAAAACTGCACAAGTACCAGAATGTTTTTCTTTTTATTTAGCAAGCTTGATGCAATTTAGCAGTTGCTATTGTACACAAAACCAAGCTTTCAGAAGGGTTCAAAACAAACCTACAAGATGCAAATCACCAAAAGAATATTGGCGTAAGAACAAGCTAATCTCACTTGTGTTCTTTGTTCGATTCTCTGGTCTTTTTTTCTACTGTCGAGATTTATTCAGCAAGTCCAAGAAGAAGATCTCTTAATAGGTAAAGGCTCATCTTTCTTTAGAAGTTGACAGTAATCGACCCACGGACAATGACTTCCAAACAAACTCAAGTTCATGATTATCTATAGATCCCAAACATGCTCAAAGACTAGGTTGAAAAGGCTTCATGCAAACAAGTGGATGACATAAAGAAATTGCAGGAATTGGGGTTTCATCATGTGTATGCCTAGTAATTAATCTGAACCAACAAAGTCCAGCTTACAAGATAACAAAGAAAATCAAAGGGACTCCCGAATATCAAGTTACCCATCAGAACAATCCCAACCTGACCAATCACATTAGGATACATGTCATGTATTAGTATCTTTGTTTTACCATTTTATAAGTAATTGCCACAAAACAGTACATCAACAGAAAACAGAAATCTCTTGGTGATGTTAACCAACTTTTCTTAGCTACCAAATATCCTACTATAGACCATGTTTGGTACTTTCTTGCTTGCTTGCCAACATATCTATCTGTTTTACCATCATAAAACAGAGAAGCAAATGCAGAGGAAATTCATCATTTTGTAAATGATTTTTAATGGGTAGTTTCTCCAACTAAACTACCCATTTACAACCCACTAACCCAGAGTAGCAAATGCAGAGGAAAAACTAGCGAATTTGACCAACCCACGTCGAGAATCGCATGAAACAAAGACGCTATTGAAGCATCGAAACATGCGAAAGAGGAATTCGCACGAAATCGAGATGCGACTGAAACACGCGAATGAGGAATTCACGTAGCATAACATCCAAAGCCCAGCAAAGTGCACGGGTTTCTTCGCACACGTACACCCCTACTATCAGGCGAAACGAAGCCACACCCCATAGAAAATTGAGAGAGCAGCAAATGCAAAGGACAACCGGCTAGAGAGAGATAGCGAGATTGCAAACCTGGCAGTCGCAGTGGAAGAGACGAAGACGAAGATCGGCGGACCAACGAGGACGGAGACCGAGCGATGGAGACGGAGAGTCGGAGACGGTGACAGTCGGAGAGGAGAGAGTATCGGAAATTGAGACTTGAGAGGCGTCGATCAAGAGTGATTGAGTGAGCTTGTGTTGTGAGAGAGTATCTTGATTTAGGGTTTTGAATTTTTTAAATTAAAAATATTATATTATATATATTCTACCGGTCTGGTCCGGGTGGGCGGTTCCACACCCGGAACCGGGAACCAGACCGGTACCCACCGATTCCAAAAAATTGGAACCGGGAACCGGACCGAAACCCTTAAAACCCACCGGTCCTGGTCTGGTTCTGGGAGGTCTTGGGCGGGTTGGGCGGGTACCGGGTTTTTTGCACACCCCTACAATAAAGGAAAGAAAAAGCATGTCAAAGCAAATAAATGCCTAACTTTCCTCAAGTGCATTTTGTGAAAAATGATTTTGCATGGTAGTTTTGCCTGTTTAATTCACTAATCCCCTGTGAAAATTTTGACAATCTGACGAAAGGTGTTGAGCTACTCTGATGTGTTGAACGAGACGTGTTAGGATGATGAGAGGCAATCTTTAGCCCATACACATTCTCACGTACCAAATTCTTGCAAAATGAGCGATAAGGTTCCATTTCTACAAGGTAAAGGGATTTCTCGCACAAGGTACGGTAGCCAAAATGACGAGAGACAATTCATTTCTCTGCCCCATATACTACCATTGATCCTTTGCTTGACCATTTTCGAGCTCATACACTTGGAGATTCCTCTTAAGTTACCCCGGTCAAAAACCACCCCACATTGGGGCAGCCTGAGATATAAGCATCACAGGAAGGATTCAGACTCAGAGGAGATGAGAAAAACATCCCTTTCCTCCTATCACCTTTCTCCGTGGCTTCAACCTCATCATCTTCACGGACCCGACGGTCCCCGACAGAGTCCTCTAAGACAAACACACCATCGACGACAGGACAGTCGAGGCTAAAAAGGCTTTGTCAAGAGAAGAGCAGCAAACTAAAGCCTGCCCAAAATGCCAATATCTTATTGATAACAGTGATGTTTTCACCTAGAAGGAGGAGTTTGTAATATCTAAAATTTTCTATGATCATTAGCTGCAACAACTCGCACAAGGTGAAAAAGCCGAATAGAGATTTTCTTACTCTCACTCGCATTAATCTTTGAGTGTTTTTTTGCAGATGAATTCTCGCGATAATTTAAATGCCTTAGGATGACGAAGAACAGTTCTTCTTATATCCCATACATTTATATCCCTTACTAGCCCAATTGAGCCAGTAATTTCATTTCATATGAACCTAGTTGGTGATCATCCCTCACACCGGGGCAAAGCAAAAGTCACCACCATTCGACCGTCAGGGTTCAAAGTAACGAATCAAGATGAAGACTCCGAGAGCCTAATAACATTGTTCTGTTCAACTTTATTTAGGCTAGTTCTGACAATATCAGAAGAACAGCAAAAAATGCTGAAAATAAGGGGGGAATGAAAAAGCAGTGTGCTTGGTAAAAGCAAGGCCAATGCTTGTGAAAACAAAAAGCAAAGAGAAGAAAAACAATGAAAAGATGAAGAGATAGGAGTCCCTAATTTCTGGATAACTACTGTGAAAAGCGAAGAAGTTTCAGCTGAGAAGATCTCTAAGCATGATGAGGATGCTCTCAAGTACCTCAAAGTGTCAAGTAATGTAGAATAGGTAACCCCAAAAGATGGAGAAAAACCTATTTTGGAGAAAACAATTGAGACATGGATAGAATGGTATCCAGGAAAATACTTGACACAGAAGTTTCTCAAGAAAAAGTTGTCAAGGAAGCTAAATACCACATTACCCAGGGAGTTTGCTAGAAAGATGCAAACGGCGAAGAAGAAGACTGGTGACAATGCTAGATGATCACCAATTCTCACCTTTACACATATTTTTTAGCCTAACGATCATTTCGTTCCTCAATCTGTAAACCAAGCTCACGTTACATCCCTCATGAAGTCTCTTCTGACTAGGGCACTTGAATTAACGTGGAATTTCAAATGTTTATAAACAATGCTCGAGGAAGTGCGAGCAAGATTATTTTTATCTCGTTTTGCAGGATTCTTGATTTGTAAACCTGGAGATAATTGCAAAATATTTTCCTTCATGGCCTTGATTTGGACAATCACCTTTGTTAAGCCAGTGACCAAGCTAACATTACAACCTTAAAGAAGACCTCTCAGATTGGTAGCGTCGTACCGCTTGCGAAAAAACTCAGACCCTTGCAGATGTGATAATGGCCAGATTGAGTGATTTCGATGTTCCCGCATTAATGGACGGGACAAATAGCCCTTTTTTCAATGAGAGTGAGTGGAAAGTCCTTTCTGACTGAAAGTCTCTCATTCAGCATCTCGAGAAGTCCACCTTGCGAGCAAAAATTGTCTCAATTGATAATTACCCTCGGTGGATGTCTGGTGATGCAAACATGGCAAAAACATCATGCATGAACTTTCAAATACGCATTCTGGAATAGCTTAGCTTGTCTATCCTTGATGAATGCAAGCATGTTTGTGCTAATCGTCTTTGACAACTCAGATTTTAAGCCCCAGTGATAGGACACAAAAATTCAAGCTCTGTAGAAGCCCTCATTATCACCTCAAGAGTGATACCTCGAAAAAGGTTGGTTATTCAGCAGATGGTGCATTAAACATCCGGGTAAGGAACCCTGGGTACTTCATCTGATTTCTTTTCAAACTACCCGAAAGGTAAACCAGGTTCCTTTGAAAAAGAAATGCATCTTGACTTGCAGTCAAGAAATTTCATACGATATTCTAGAATAGCTTTTTGTCTATTTCTTCGATGAATTCATATGTCTTTGTACAAGAAAATTTGTCTGACAGAAGACATGCCCTTAAGAGGTAGGAACGTGCTCAGGTGCTCATTGTTTGAGTACTTCCAAGACCTGCTGGCGAGGACCCACCAGGCAAATCATGAAATCCTCAGGCGAGGACCCCCAGGTGCTCATGATTGAATCTTTCCAAGACCTGCTGGCGAAGACCCACCAGACAAATCAATAAATCCTCGGGCGAGGACCCCCAGGTGCTCATCGTTTGAGCCTTTTCAAGACCTGCTGGCGAGGACCCGCCAGGCAAACCAACAAATCCTCGGGCGAGGACCCCCAGGTGCTCATTGTTGAGTATTTCCAAGACCTACTGATGAGGACCCACCAGGCAAACCACAAAATCCTCGGGCGAGGACCCCCAAGTACTTTGTCAAGATAATCGAAAAAAGGTTCGGGTCTGAGACAAAGCAAAATCCAGACAGTCACGGCGATCGAAGAAAGGTTCGGTTACCTAGACAAATGAAATCCAGCTGGCGGCCGAAGACAAGTTCGGGTCCTGTGCAAGCGATTTCCCCGGTCAACGTGACCGAAGAAAAGTTCGGGTCCAAGACAAATGAAATCTAGTCAAGGCGACCGAAGATAGGTTCGAGCCCTGTGCAAGCGATTTCCCTAGTCAACGTGACTGAAGAAAGGTTCGGGTCCGAGATAAATGAAATCCAGTCAAGGCGACCGAAGATAGGTTCGGGCCCTAGGCAAGCGATTTCCCCCAGTCAAGGCGACCGAAGAAAGGTTCGGGTCCTGGACAAACGAAATCTAGTCAAGGCGACCGAAGATAGGTTCAGGTCCTAGGCGAGCGATTTCCCCAGTCAATGCGACCGAAGATAGGTTCGAGTCCTAGAAAAACCATTCCTCTCGTCGAGACGACCGAAGATAGGTTCGAGTTCTCGACATACGATACCAACTATCTGGAATTACTCTGCCCTTCGGCAAGGTAAGTAACCCCAGGTATGTTTTTATTTGCTTTAGCATGCATCATCTTATCACATCATGAAAATGGGACTCACAGTCTCGCCAAAAATAGCATTTATTGAGCATGCATAGGCCAAATTTAGGTATCAGTTTGTCTTTAAACGTAACCTTTGCAAGCTCACCTTCAAAAAGGGGCAGCTGTTGACACATATTTTTAATTTGCCCAAAATTAATTACATTAAAATTTGGGAGTTAATTTCTTTAATTCCTAAAACAAAAAAATATTTCTAGTTAAATGCATTGCATATAGAAATTAGGCATATTTGTTTTAATAGGGTCTATTAAAGTTTAAAAAAAAATCCCGCGTTGGGCCGAGCCGACTCGGCCCATTTCCCTTCCTTTTCCCCCTGCGGCTGGGCCCAGCCCAGCTTCCTCTTCTCCTTTTTCTCCCCTCCGCGCGGGCCCAGACCCGGCCCAGCCTACCTCTCCTCCTCCCCCCCGCGCCAGCCCAGCCTGCTTCTTCCTCCTCCGCCCGTCCCTATCTCTCCCCTGTTCTGCCCTGTGCTGATGCAGAACGGCGAGCGGCGGAGCGGCCTTGCCCCGTCACTATCTGGCCAGCGCAGGGCCGGGGCATAACGCTACAGGGACTGGCCATTCCCCTCTCCTTTATCCTCTCCTCCCTCTCGGATCCCTATTCCCTTCTCTGCATCCACAGAGCTGACGCCCCCTCTTTGCACCGGCCTACGGCCGCGGTTCGCAGAGCCAAGGCCGGTGCAGACCATCGTCACGCCAACGCAAAGGAGGCCTGTCATCGTCACCGCCGCGTATAAAAGCCAAAGGAGAAAGAGAGAGCGGGTCGGCCGTTTTGAGAAAAAAAAAACAGGGAGAGAAAGAACGAAGAGAAAAAAAGAGAGAGCCGAGAGAGAAAAGGAGCTTCCGGCGGCCACCGCGCCGCAGCCACCCATCCCCGTCGCCGAGCTGACAGCAGCGACAAAGAGAGAGAGAGAGGTCGACCATATTTCCAAAAAAACACAGAGAGAGAACAAAAGAAGAGAGAGAATAGAGAGAGAGAAAGACCGAACCGAGAGTCCGCTGGAGCCAAGAGGAGAGCCCGTAGCCTCATCGTTGCCAACGCAGCCGCCAGAAGGCCCCCCCAGCCGTGTTGTCGACCGGTGAGCCCTCTGGCCGAGCGTCTCCTCTGTTTTCCCCTGTTCGCGGACACGGTTTGGCCGGGACTCGCGTCGGCCGTTGCGTGCGAATTCTAGCCAATACCGTCTCTGGCCCCGACCCCCAGTCGTTATCAAAGGTGAGCCTCAGCCGTCAGAGTCGGACAGGTCGCCGGAGGATGTTAAAAACTCTCGTTTTTCCCCACGCACGCCACTTGCTCGACAAAATGTCTCAATGAAGCCGATTTTAGTTTGTCTGCCAGCCGGCAAATGGCGGTCCGACGGCAGCCCAGGTAAGTGACGCAGCTTCGTGGAGGTCCTAAAGGGCCGATTTGGAGGCGGCGCAGGCATGGATCGGCCGGCGAACGGCCAATTTTGGCCCCGCCGGTTTCTTTCCCCCGTGGGTCTATGGGTTCGGGTTGGATGCAACCCAGATCAACAGATCCGACACGGGTCAACGCCCGGGTCGGATCCGTTGACTCGGATCGGTTTCGACTCGGTCCACCCGACCCGATTTTCAAAAATATTTTTAAAAAAAATTTAAAAAATAAATAATTTTAAAAAATTTTAAAAAAATTTTAAATTTTTTTATCCCGTCTTTTTATTTTATTTTATTTAAAAAATTTAAAATTAATAAAAAAAATTTAAAATTTTTTATTTTATATGGTATGTTTGAGTGTTTTTATTTTATTATGCAAATTATATTTAAATCGCATAAGTTGCATGTTTAATTAGATAAGCCTACCGCAGTATTATTATGCATGTTTTTAATACAATTGCATGAGCTATTGTATTTTGAATGTCATCTGACTCAATTAGCATTAGAACTTTAGACTACATGGTTTGTTGTGTTCTTGACTGCTGATCGTTTATGATTATGCGCTTGCTCGATAACCTTATATGTTAGGAGAAAGGTCCTAAAATCAATCCAAGTTGCCTGACAAATATTTTCAAAAAATGAACAGAGTAAAAAGGTACCGAAAGGGCATTAGTTATTCAACTAGTGTAATCAAGTCCTCGAACTCAGTTAATCTCTAGTTCGTAGAAATATGGTGATTCTTTCATCACCCTATTTGGGTTTCTAATCAGCCTACCCCAAATCGATTAGTGGCGACTCCTTCATATAAATCACTTGCATGTTAAAAATTAAACCTTAAGTCGCGATATGGTACGGGCTTGGGAGAGCCCGAGTTAAGTCCCAAACTTAGACTTAGCATGTACCAGGCGTGGCCTCCCGGGAGGTCGGTCGCGACAATTCTTTCGCGAGATTAAGAGATTATTTCGTGAGGAATCGTGAGATTAAACATTGCGTGAGTTATTGGGTATAATTGGAGCTTGAAAAATACCAAGAGTGTTTGAGTGACTCAAGTGTGGTTATAATTTTCGTTGTATCACTTGATCTATAGTGAAATTTCGTGCTGCTCTCCCCATAAACGTAGGTCACTACGATCGAACCACGTAAATCTGGTGTCCAATTTAATTTTTTGTTTTGTCAATTTTACTATTCGATCATTTGGTTTCCGCAACACATTGACTTTTTTTTTTGGATTCCTAAGCCACTCTTAATCCTTTTAATTTAATGATCATCCTATCATATAAAAACAGCTTGATGGATGTTCCATACAAAAAGAAAAAAATTAAGCTTATGAAGAATAGATAAAGGAGAAAAATATGGGTGAAACACGAGTTAAGTATTTTTATGTAAATTTGATTAATCAATTTGTATAAAAAGGAAAATGTGACGGTCATACCTCGTGGCAGTGAACCAACCAATCAAAAGTGATATTGGTACACATAGATGGCCCCATGAGATTCATAATACGTGGGTAATGTTGATAGATCGGTTGCAGCAACTTAGCAATAATAACTACTTTAATGCTCTTTAAACTATAACTCAAAGTGCAATATGATCATTCAACTTTAAATTCGTTCGATATGATACCTGAACTTTAGGTCAATGTGCAATATTATCTCTAAATTTTTAATTTGTTCGATATGATCCTTGAACTTTTGGTACATGTTCAAAATAGTCTCTAAACTATATGGAAATATTCAATATTATCCTCAAATTTAAATTAATGAAAAGATAATATTAGTTATTTTTGTATATTCTAGGAATTAATTTGAACATACCACCCGCCTGGGTGGCACTGCTGGCGCAGGCACTCTTCCTCTCGCAAAAGGTTGAGTGTTCGAATCCCGGGCGCCGCAAGGTGACTTAACCTGTGGCACGTGTGTGGTGGCTAGCACGTGTCGCCCCCAGGGTTTACCTCCCGGCTGTCGGCCGTGCGGGGTTTCCCTGGATTACCAAAAAAAAAAATTGAACATTTACCACATTAAATAAATTAAAAATTATTGAGCTAAAGTACAAAGATCATATCGAACAAATCGAAAATTTAAAAATGATATTACCCATTGGATTAGAGTTCGCAAATTATTTGTGCCATGATTCCAACCCAGAATATACATGCACAAAAGTGGGAAAAAGGAAGGGGGTCGTTTTCCTTCTGGCGACAAAAGACCAAATCATGTCAATTACAATCTGACACCCGACGAGCAGGTCCCACCCAAGAAAGGGTAAATATATGTCCTCATGCAATGGTCCGGCAGACCAATGACCCGAGGCTAGATGCCATTTTACCTTTTCCAATGGTGCAGCGAACCAAGAATTTATTGGTCTTTCGGTCTAAGGATTCGATCTTTGAGAGGGATTATAAATTAAAATATTTCTTTTCTTTTCTCCATGAAGGTGAAAATGAAAATCGGGAACGTCTTTGATTTCAATGAACCTCGAAGGACAATAGCCAAATTCTCCATATTACGAAAGAAAAATGACACAAACAGTCAATGAATTATGGCCCAATATGCAATTTGGTCCCTGAACTTTTAATTTATTCAATGTATGCCTTAACTTTATTCTAATGTTCAATGTGGTCCTTGAATTTTTTGTTTGTTTAATGTCGTCTCTGAACTTTTAATATATATTCAGTTTAGTCCATTAATTATATGAAAATGTTTAATATAGTTCTTCTATTAATTTAATTTCAAAGACTGCATTGAATATTTTCATATAGTTCATGGACTAAATTGAACATGTACTAAAAGTCTTGGGATCACATTGAACAAATTAGAAGTTCATGGACTACAATGAATATTAAGTTAAAGTTTAGGGACTACATTAAACAAATTAAAAGTTCAGAGACTAAATTGCACATTGGGCTAAAGTTTAGATATTGTTTGTGTCATTATCCCTATTAGGAATTGTGAAAACTGAGTAACTAACCATTACTTTATCCTACCATTTATTTCTTAAAAAATGTGACATTCCTGAAAAATATTTTCTAGGAAAATGATAATATTTTCCGATATTTTACTGAAACTTAAAAATAAATTGAAATGTATTTTTCATCTTTTGATATGAAAAATCTTATTTGATTTTCTTAAATAAACAAACTATTCGAGTGCTTGTAACTTGCGCATGAGTAGGCAAAGAATTAAATATGAGCACCAAAGTCATGGGTCCAGCCTCAATGGACCTCAACTCAAGCGCCGGGATCAAGACACGAGCACCTAGGTCCCGGGTTGGCCTTGATGAACTGGGGCGCGAGCGTCAAGGTACCAGGCCCAACCTCGATGGACCTAAGCACGGACACCGAGGTCCTAGGCCCGACCTCGATGGACTTAGGCACGGGCACCGAGTTCTCGAGCCAGGCCTCGATGGACCTAGGCACGGCAACGGGGTCCCAGGCCTAGGACTTAATAGACCCTAGCTAAGGCACCAAGGACCCGAGCTTAAGCATCGAGGACCTAGGCATGGCCTTGGTGGACTCGAGCCTAGGCATCAAGGATCTGATCTTGAGTATTGGGACACCGCACTCAACCTTTATGGACCTGGGCCTGGATGCTGAGGCATCAGGTGTGGGCGTCGAGGCTTCAGGCCTAGCCTCGATGGACCTGGGTTCAAGCATCGGAGGCCCAAGCCCGAGCACTAGGGGTCATGGATTCGATCTCGATGTACCTAAGTGCAAGGGACTCATGAATGGGGGTAGTTACAGGGGTCATGGGCCCCGCCTCGATGGACGCGGGCTCGAGCGTCGAAAGCCTGGTCTTGAACACTGAGGGCCTAGGAACTAGGGTTGGGGTTTCTATGCTCAAGCGTAGAGTGTCAAATCTAAGCACCGACACATATTCACATTTTGAAAAATGATTATAGATTTTTTAAAGTAAAAATCATTTTCCTGAATATAAGCATAGATTTTCCGCTAACTCATTAGCTATGGCTTGACCAAATAGGTCTATGAGTTTTCTTAAAGCCCGGCCCTAGTCTCGATTCTGATCCAACCCTTTGCACACTTCTAGTCAAGTTAAACTAATCTTAAGAGGTTATTCAAGTTGCAAGCATATTCATAATTCCTTTTTCAAGTTTAGAGTTCGAATCACCGCATTTACACATTTTTTGAAGTCACTGTCGCGAGAACAAATCGTGTGCTCTGGTAAGTATTCGATGTGTGCGAGAAATGGAGGACTCCCACACAGAGGAACGAGTTGGGTGCTAAAAATTCCCACACGCCGCATTGTAAGTAAACATTGCATTCGAAATTTAGAGGTACTAGAAGCAAGAGGAAATCGAAACATGATGTCACACGACAGACTTCTTGATTAGATGGAGAGTGTTGTTGAGCTCTATGGAATCTGTGACGAAGACGTTACAACTTAAAAGATGAAATATTTCATAAACTGAAACCTACCTTAGATGCTGACGACATGAATACTCATTTTGGAGGTTTGGTCCACGTACATTATGTATAGAATATGAATTGTCATATCTAGATTTTATGCCGGGCATACTTTTTTTTTTATCGAAAGTAAATATTTTATCCACATCTCAAGATAATATATGAGTGATTCAAAACAAAACAAATCCTAAATTGTAAAATAGAACAACAAAGCATAAACAGCTATGATAAGTGCACTCTCATTTCACAAGAACGGATTTATCTCACTATGAAAATCAAATTAACGATGGCCGATCACCGCATCTCGCATTCTCATTAATGATGAGCACATGCAGTATCCGGGCAGACATAGAAAGGGCTAGATATTACATTCCATCAATGATGAAGTCATTAGAAATTTGCTTAAGACGGGATGATAGAGAAGAAAGAAAGTTGCATGATTAGCTATTTTTCTTAATGGCACCTTTTAAGTGAGACGTTAAACGTATGATTATCATAATTAATGTAGCAGTCACCATTAAGATGGGATTTCAATTACTTTAGTGTCCTCTTTTTATAATTAAACTCTACCTTACGACATGAGTCAAAATTCTAGTGAGCGATCCGTATAAGAGATTTACTAATAGCATGTGAAATCAAACTTATACCATGCATACACTTAGTCCACGAATATTAAATACGTCACTAAAATTGTTTAAATCAATCAATGGGATCACGAAGGTCCACTCTTGTGTCAGCCTTGCCAAATGTTTTCCTTATGTCAAAATATAATTAAGGAAAAATACCACCAAAAAACTCAAACTATATTACTTGTAATAAATTTACCCTGAATTTTTTTTGTGACTCGAAAAACCCCAAACTATATCACTTGTAACAAATTTAGGTTGAACTTTTTTTGTGACTCGAAAAACCCCAAACTATATCACTTGTAACAAATTTAGCTTGAACTTTTTTTGTGATACAAAAAACTTCAAATTATATCACTTGTGACACATTTATCCTATAATACTTTGGCCCATAGGCATTTTCATCTTTTTCTTTTTTCTTTTTTTTCCTTTTTTTCATTTCTTTTCTTTTCTTCTCCAGTGATGGTAGCGCCCGACCAAGAGAGGGTGATCCTCGACAGTGTCGGGCGAGGGTAACCTCGCCCTCCCAGGCGAGGGCAAGGGCAGCCTCGCCCAACGTTGGCGAGGGTCGCCCTCTCCAGATTCTGCGAGAGCAGCCCTCGCTCGACGCCAAATCTGGCGAGGGCGACCCTTGCTAGTGTCGAGCGAGGCTGCCCTCGCCAAATCCAGCATCAAGCGACTTCGCCCGACTCAGGCAAGGGCTGCCCTCGTTAGATCTGGCGAGGGCGACCCTCGTCGGTGTCGTGTGAGGCTGCCCTCACCAGGGCGGGCAAGGGCAGCCCTCGCCAAAGAAGAAAAGAAAAAAAAACAGAAAAAGGAAAAAGATAAAAATGCCCTTGGGCCAAAGTATTGTGAGGTAAATGGGCAAAAGGACACTACAAGTGCGCCATAAGTTATGTATGAAGATCACTTTAGCGCCATAACTTTTTTTCAGATTACTTTGGTGCCAAGTCAAAGGAAAAAAATTACTTAAGTGCTAACTCCGGTAAGTTTAGTTGGAAATCCGACGTGGCATTTTTTATTAATTTCTGACGCCGACGTGGCTCGCCGGAGGATGAGTCAGCATGTACAGTCAGCATTTTTTATTTTAAATAATTTTTTCCTTTTTTTCCTCTTCTTTCCTTTTTCCTTTCTTTTCTCCCCTCACCGGCTGGTTGCCGGTGTCTATCCCGACCACCGGTGAAGCCCGGGAAGGGCTGGGCGAGGGGCAACCTCGCCTATCACCGGCGAGGGTTGCCTCGCCCAGATCTGACGAGGCCGCCCCTCGCCTAGCCCTTCCCGGGCTTCACCGGTAGTCGGGTCGGCCACCGGCAACCAGCCAGCGATGGGAGAAAAGAAAGGAAAAAGGAAAAAAAAGAGGAAAAAAATTATTTAAAATAAAAAAAAAATGCTGACTGTACATGCTAACTCATCCTCCGGCGAGCCACGTTGACGTTAAAAATTAATAAAAAATGCCACTTCGGATTTCTGGCCAAACTTACCGGGGTTGACACTTAAGTAATCTCTTTTCTTCCGACTTGGCACCAAAGTGATCTGAAAAAAAGTTATTGCACCAAAGTGATCTCTATACACAACTTATGGCACTTGTAGTGTCCTTTTGCCAGGGTAAATATGTCACAAGTGGCATAGTTTGGAATTTTTCATGTCACAGAAAGAAGTTCAGGATAAATTTGTCATAGGTGACATAGTTTAGAGTTTTCCATATCACAAAAAAAATTCAGGATAAATTTATCACAAGTGGTATAGTTTGAGGTTTTTGGTTATATTTTTCCTATAATTAATTAGCAAAAAGAAAGGCCAACAAAAAAAAAAAGTTTCCTACCAAAGCACTACGCATTCATGTGCTGTGTTAATAAGTTATGAATTGAAATCGACAATTGAGGAAAAAGTTCATGTTTTTTTATTTGGTGATTTCGTACGAACTATTTTGAGATCTAAACATGTACACATACGAACAATTAGGGGATAATTGCCAGATCAGTTTTAAACCTATTATACGGCGGCCAATTCAGTTCTAAACCTTTTAAATTCTTATTAATTGAGTCCTTCCGGTCAATTTTGGCTGGCCAGCGCTGACGTGGTCGCCGGCTAGCGCCAGCCGTCCGGTCAAAGCTGACGTGGTAATTTTTAATTATTTTTTCTTCTTCTTCTTTTTTTTTGGTTTCCTCTAGCTGGTTCGGCGACCGGCCAGAAGGGAGGGCCGGCGAGGCCTCTGGCAAAGCTTGCCCCACTGGCCACCGGCGAGGGCAAGCCTCGCCTCGCCGTCACGACCCAGGTGACAGCGAGGCTTGACCTCTCCTCATCGTCGCGATCCAAGCGACAGCGAGGCGAGGTCGAGGCTCGACCTCGCGACGGCAAGGCTCGGCCTCGCCGTCGCGACCCAGGTGATGGCGAGGCGAGGCCGACCTCGCCGTCGCGAGCCAGGCGATGACGAGACGAGGCCAACCTCGCCTTGCCCAACCAGGGGCCGGCGGGGCGAGCTTCGCCAGAGGCCTTACCGGCCCTCCCCTTTGGCCGGCCGCCGGTCGCCGGACCGGCCAGAGGGAGGGGAGAAACCAGAAAAAATAATTAAAAATTGAAAAAAATAATTAAAAATTGCCACGTCAGCGTTTACCGGACAGTCGGCGCCGACTGGTAGCCACGTCAGCACCGGCCAGCCAAAATTGACCGGAAGGACTCAATTAGCAAGAATTTAAAAGGTTTAGGACTGAATTGACAAAATTAAAAGGTTTATGACTGAATTGACCGCCGTACAATAGGTTTATGACTGATTTGACAATTTTCCCGAACAATTAGCATGAAACTCTAAGAAAATGGGTTTTGATCTCAAGTCGAATAATCGTGTAAACAAGAACTCAACTAGCTGCGTTCATTATAAGAATTTGCCTAACAAGTGCACTTGAACACACTTAGTTTACTAATTTAGTAAAAAATACTTCAAATTTGAAAGTACAACTTTCTTTCCGTGCGCTAAATTATTCGGTCTTTCGAAATTATAACAATTCCATTTTTCTTGTACTTATCAATAATACTCTTAAATATGACCCTTTTGGCATTCTCATAAACATTATCTTTCCCATAGAAGATACTAGTTGTCTAGCATCATAGGTTTTTTAAATTGTACTTGGGTATATTTATAATAATCGATGTATAAGGTGATACATTGAATGTGACGCGCTTACTTGAATGTGCCGTATTATCCACTCTAAATTTTTTGGACTAGGCTTAGCAGAGTTTGCCTATAGCACAATAAATTGCACGATCCACAGAGTTGATATGGAATGGAACCTAGTATTTGTCAACATCACTCGCGAGGACTCAAACAGTAGGATCCTCTAAGGAAAAAAAGCCACGAAACATTAAATAATAGTGGATCCACAGGTTTATACCAATCGCACCTGCCCCAGTTATTTCTCGATTATGTCTAAAATCGAAAGGCTCCGTTTTGATGGCTTACTAAAATATATGCATACGTACCAATCACGACATTATAATGGGCGTATCCACTCGTATACGCAGGCTGGATTTCAGAAATTATTTGACAGATGCACTGAAGGGGACCCTAACACGCAGGAAGTTATATAAACCGTTCAAAAAAGCTCCTGCAATCCGATCGATTGATGTCCACGTTGTTGTCTGCAAAACCTGCAGAATAATGAATCCCAAGGAAGGGAATGCTCTGTCGTATGCCTGAAACACGGAATTAGTTTAGTCTTAAAAGAGACAACATGGCAGTGATTGAGTTGAGTGCAGCGTGTAGGCACATGATTGTTTTCTTGTTTCGCATTTGGTACAGCAGCGTTTGAGTTTGTTGCTGCCGGGCGGTCTTGCAATGAAGACACTTCGAATGCGTTGATGGTTGGTTAGCATTAGAAGTTTAAGCGGGATATGCATCTTGATCTTAATGTTGCGGGTGAATCGGCCCCGCAAGTTAGATTACTTTTGCTATGCAAATGTACGTATGTCTTGCCTGCCTCATGCGATCTGCGCCCACAAACGTACTTTTTGTCTCAAGTTTTTTTTGCAATAAAAAGATTGATGATATGAAGGGTAGAGTCGGATATAATGCTAAGAAAAGGTGTTGATTTAGGTGGCTAGACGGTTTACTCCTTTATTTATGATCTTAGGTTCAAATCATGTTAAAAGCAGAGCACTCCGCAAGTTAAAATCTTGAATGCATCAAACTGATATTTGGTGTGCTCTCTAAAGATGACTCTAGGACATAGACTAGTCGAGATGTACGAAAACTAACCTGGACATCATTAGACTGCTTAAAAAAAAGAAAAAAAGGGAATGGACAATAGCATTTTAAGTCTACAGTATGGAAGGCGAATGGGTTAAATTGCCCATAGAACGACCCTACTCCACACACTATTGGTTGCTCCTAGCACGACTGTATGCTATAGCAACGGTCGCACCAAACATAGCCTCAGACCTATTTGACTTGACCCCCGAGTTGTAACGGCATAGCCTGTGTAATGCCCATATATAGGGCCGGAAAAATGAGCTAATCTTCTAATTCCTCTAAGGATGTATTTATTTGAGTGAAAGAATTTTGTGCGAATTAGTTCTTTCACACGTTTGGTTTGCTGAAAATGATTAGTCAAGATACAACTTAACTACCAGGGCCCTCAAACAGGCATGCATAGAACATCTATCAATTTAAGGGCTCGTTTGATAAAATTGAAAAATAATTACCAAAAAGTTAAGCATGAGTGTGTTAAGGAGTTTAAGTGCTAAATAAAATAAAAACTTGTTTGATAATAGATTAAAATTAAATGACAAATATCATTAGCTTCTTACGCATAGAATTGTAAACATCATGCACGGATTAGGTAAATCTTATAGCAATATAAAATTCTAACTCTCTGTATTTTGTATTCTTTACTGAAAATATGAAATGATTTTCGACTTACGTCCAATCAATGAATTAGTGTGAACCTAAAGATGATCAAATGCACTTACTAAGTTCGAGTGTTGCAAATATTAACTCTCAATACTTGATAATGTGGTCATCAAACTCATCTAAAGGTTCGTTTGTTTGAAGTAACTTTGTTTAGGGGAAATTATTTTCCGAATTTCCAGTGTTTGGATGATTGAAGACTAATCAATTTATGAAAAACATTTCTCATGGATCGAAAACAACAAATTTAAATTAGGGGAACATAACTTCCCATTCTTACAAGAAGGAAATCACATTCCCAAAGGTACCAAATGAATGAAAACTAAACTATTTTCCTTGAAAATGATTTTCATGGAAATATTTACCGACGTCATGAAATTTTAAGTGAAACAAAGACACCCTGAGTAACCCAACCGTATCGCATGTAGCAAACTTAAGCGAACTCTGTTAGGTAAAGAGTTGCAATCAAGCGTTGGTGTGTTCATTGAAGGTGTGATGTTAATGGTTAAACCCGCTTCCTTCTTTCATGAATATGAACAAAGCTAGAACTGTTGAGGTAACTTGGATGGGGATCGTTTAATGCATGAATTTGATCTAATGTCTCTTTTCTTATTGACAGCATGTGCATCCAAGTTGGGGTGTTTGGAATAGACCAAATCCCCCCCCCCCAAAAAAAAAAAAAGAAAATCGTGATGACAAAAATATTCCCGCTTTTCAAACGATCCAAAAAAAAAATGTTCGACTTGTGGGACGAGAATACACACCATTCAAGTTCCCGTTTGTGCAAGATGATGCGACATTTGATGTAGCTGATGGTGCTAATATGTACAGAAAGACGAAATGACGTCGTGTAGAAAATTGGAAAGAAAGAAACCTTATAAAAATCGGAATCCTATGTTCCTTTCATTACAATATTTCTGAATAGTTTCTTGGGTAACTAGCCTAATCTCCCTCTCTATCTATTCAGGGGAGGGAAGGGCGCAGGCCTTTGGCGTCCCCTTGTCGTTTCTTGCAAACAAAAACAACATTATGGGGGAGGGTAATTCCATCATTTTGTGGAATCAAGGTGTGAAACTTGTAGTTCTGAAAGTAGAGATATGTGTGTTTTTTTTTTTTGATGATCCGGAAACCTCCCTTTCGCCCGACAGGTTATTCGGTACTAAACCCGGGGAAAGGCTAACCCAGCAACCCACCGTCAGGACCCCCCACTTAAATCGCTGACGACGCAGAGTTTCGAACCGCTCACCTCTTGCGATGGCGGGAGGGCTCAAACCAACTGCGCCACCCACGGGTGGGTGAGATATGTGTGTTTTATACGTCTTCCCTAATTATTAACTATGTTCACAAGCCTATCTTCCTCTCTTTGTAACAGCCTCTCCCAGCTTATTGCTGCGCCTCAGCCTCATCATCTGCCATCGACACCAATGTTGCCATGAATGAACCTAAATCTTGTTCTAAGGAAGACGAACTTGCTTACCACTCAACCAACCAAGTTCAATGAAGCACAAAAGTGATTCTAGCAATATCAAGCATGCTCAAAGAACAAATCTAGGTTAAATTTTGCTACGAAAATTTCCACTCATGTGCTAATAATCAACAAATTATTTTGGATAAATACGATATTATATTGCAAATTATTGCAAATCAATATTTGTTTTTATGATCTACAGTTGAATTTTTTTATATATTTTTCTTCAAGAGAAAGCTGGCTAAAGCTCATGAACTTCCGTTACAACCTTCACGTTCGCAATGTATGGAGCTTTTTCACCGACTCCTCCTGTAGGTCCACATAACCTTTGTTCTTCATAATGTAATATATCTTAGAAAACCTACAGCATCACCATCATTATATTTTAATTCATCCAATTAGTTAGCATACAATTCAAAATTAGGGTATCTCGGCAGAAAAAAGATTAGGGCATATCCCTCATCACGTGTAAACAAAAATAGCCTCCCCAAGTTGATCAGCTGGTTTTGAAGTAGCAACAAAATCAAATTTGAATTCGTACTTTTCTCAATTAGGCGACTTTAGTAAATTCAGGGTCACAAAGATCCAATTCAATGTGCTTAACCTCATTATTCCAAGATCTTAATGGCATCTTGATTCATTTTGGCACCATGCAATGTCTTCCTAGTTAAATATCCCTCCATTGATGGACACCCATGTCCTCATAGTCGATTACTCCTAGTTCTCCAAGTTTACGATGTGCGAATGATCCTATTTCGTAACTCTAAGTATGTTCTTGCGGTAATTAAATGAACTCGGGTTAGCTGCGCAAGAGATTTAATTAGTGGAATTCACGTTCTTGATCATAACAGGAAATAGTCTTTTTTCGGTCGATAACAGGAAATAGTTTGATCTACTTAAGAAACTTGTGCAAATCAAGTAGAAGTAGTCACCATCTAAAAGATCGATCTCATCTTATCAACAGCAATTCGTACCAAAAATTCAGAGGGTCGACCGAGTTTTTCAATGTTTCCACCAATAGGCGATTATTTCTTTTCAATTAAATTGATAATACTCTATATTTGGCATTATTATCTCATGCATCAAATCCGACAGTAACACAATAGAATGAGTGATAACTTCTTTTTCTTTCTTTTGTTTTTTGGCAAAAGTAAGTTTTACAAAAGAAATTTCTCCCGACGGTGCCAAACATAAGAAACATGACACGAAAATCTCGAGAAATACTTATTCGACTTGAAAGGTCGAATCGATCGAATCCTAAAACTATCGAAAGATGCAAGTCTATAATGACATATAAACAAAAAAAAAAGAGGAGATTTCTGACAGCTCCTGATGAAATCTAATGGGCCTAATTTAGATGATATTGCGGGATTAATTAGTTGGTTTTAGATAGCAAAACACGGCATAATCCATTCACGTCGGAGCCTCACATGCTTGATGCACGTGCCAGCTGTATGCTGACGTGTAGTTGAATCCTGTCCCCACCATCACCCAAAATGCTCTCAAGTGGAGAAAATTTTTTCCAAATCTCAGTTCTGTTTTTTTTTTTTTGTACACTCTTGTATAATAATATTTAGGGATAAGTGTATTAGAAATCCTAAAACTTATCGTGAAAATGCAATTGAGTTCTAAAACTTTCAAAAAATGCAGTAAAGCTCTAAATTTATCAAATTAGTCCAATCAAGTCCTTCATTTAAAAGTTTTATGACTCGATTGTATTTTCGTAACAAATTTAATGACTTAATTGTATTTTTTTTGAAAGTTTTACAACTCAATTGCACTTTCCTAATAAGTTCTAAGATTTTTAATGCACTTATCTCAAATTTAAATATAAGAAAAAAAAAATTGGCCTAGATGACCAGATCGTCTTCAGTTCTGTGCCCTATCGCTTCCACATGGCGCCACGTGAGTGGTGGGTGTGGGCATGTTATGGTAGATATTCCTCATCTCATCAGTCATCAGTCTATAATAATAATAAAAATTGATTTCCATTCACCTTGCAATAAAAAATAGAGAAAATATCATCAAAAACCTCAAATTATGTCATTTATGATAAATTTACCCTAAATTTTTTTTTGTGACACGAAAAATCTCAAACTATGTTATTTGTGATAAATTTACCTCGAAATTTTTTTGTGACACAAAAAATCCCAAATAATGTTACTTATGACACATTTAACACACAATACTTTGACCTATATGTATTTTCATCTTTTTCATTTTTCTATTTTTTTTCCTTTTTTTTTTCTCCGGCAAGGGCAGCCCTCGCCGGCGTCAAGCAAGGGCTACCCTCACCCGCCCAAGAGAGGGTGACCCTCGCCGACATCGGGCGAGGGTCGCCCTCACCTGGGCGAGCAAGGGCAACCCTTGCCAGGTCCGGCGTCAAGCAACTTCACCCGACTCAGGCGAGGGCTGCCCTCGACAGAGAAGAAAAGAAAAAAAAAAGGAAAAAAAATGAAAAAGACCAAAATGCCCATGGCCAAAAATATTAATTGGATAAATGTGTTACAAGTGGCATAATTTAGGGTTTTTTGTGTCACAAAAAAAGTTCAGGGTAAATTTATCAAAAATGACATAGTTTGGGGTTTTTTGTGTCACGAAAAAAAGTTCAAGGTAAATTTATCACAAGTGACATAGTTTGATATTTTTTGTGGTATTTTCCCTAAAAAAAATCAGTTTCTACAAGTTTAAAAAAAAAAAGGTTTTCTATATCTGGAAATTTCACTTCGCACAAACCCTATAGCACACAATGACAAATCTAAAAGAAAAAAGAAAAAAAATTCGGGCATATTTAACCCAATATTCATAAATAAAGAAGTGCGAAAAAAAGAAAGAGCAAATCGAGTTATATTAAATGGTCCGTCCCATCTTCACAGCTAAAGGCAAACTCCCTCGTGACCATATATATATATGTTCGAGACCAGACCACGTAGAGAGTCCCATAGACGCAGGCTCACCAACACCGAGCTGAGCCCCGCGGCCGCACCACCGCGTCGACCGCGCCCACCGGAAACCCCTCCTCCGCCCTCCTCGGAAGCTGTTTTACCCTCCTCGCCGGTCGTCTCTGCCATGGCAGGGCAGTCACGGAAGTGGATGATCCTGGTGGCGACGATCTGGATCCAGGCGTTCACCGGGACCAACTTCGATTTCTCGGCCTACTCGTCGAGCCTCAAGTCAGTGCTCGGGGTGTCGCAGGTGCAGCTCAACTACCTCGCGGTGGCCTCCGACCTCGGGAAGGTCTTCGGGTGGTCGTCGGGATTGGCCTTGATGTATATGCCCTTGTGGGTTGTGCTCTTCATGTCGGCCTTCATGGGGTTCATTGGCTATGGCCTCCAGTGGCTCGTCATCAGGGAAATCATAACCCTTCCTTATATCCTGGTATGTATCTTGATCCCTCTCTGTCTCCCTCTCGAAACAAAGAAGAAAAAAGGGGGTTCAAAAATGATTTGGGTGATTGAAATTGTGCTGTGAACCCAAAAATTTGGGAGGATTCGAGTGTTTTTCTTATATATTCTTGGGTGTCTTGCTTTTTGCGATCTCCTGGTCCACTGTGTGGGAGTGATGAATTCCATAAAGATTAGGTTTCTCTTCTCTCCATGCCCATACTGCTGTTCTTTATTGTCTTTCTGGTTAAAAAAAACCGTCGTTTTGACCCTAAGTTCATCATATTAACAGTGTCACTAAACAATCAATCAGAGTGCAGAAAATGAGATGGCCCTACAAACTATTGATAGTGCAGAAAGTCTCTTTTCTCATCACTTACGCTAGTCACATGCACTAGAATAACGTCAACGGTCGAACATTTACTAGTTAAGTCACATTGCGTGATCGTCATTGTGCTCGAGCTCATACGAAATTTTCGCCAGCAATGTTCTTAATATCCTGCTCCTTATTAGGGGTTCTGATGAGTTCTTGAGGAATAGAAATGTTTTGAGAGAGCTTTCAAGATTTACCATTCTAGAGGTCCCTATATTTCCATCTGGGTGGCCCGTGTTGGAGATTTTGACCTCTTCCTTAGTTTCAAATGATTGGTTCAGTTTCCTTTCCTCTTAGTCTCTCTGTTTCTTTGTTCTTCTCAATAAATCACAGCCACATCTTTTAGTTCTTCATCTTGTAATTTGAATGCATTGTAAGGGGTGAATTCTGCTTCCTTCGCTTGCATAGATCTTCTAGGTGTCCGGGTATTATCTTTCTATGGCTGCAAAAAAGTGGGCAGTCCAAGGTTTGTTCTTGCAAAGTACAGCTAAACAATAGAATATTACATACGCAGTCGACACGAAGACATAGTATTAATCAAGCTAGGTGGATCGCTCGGCGAATGTACGTCTAGCGGGAATCTCGTTCATTTTTATATAAATTGTCTGAGTAAGTGTGAAATATAAAAAAAAATTTCGTATTCATTTTCCACTGGCCACAACACTTTTTGTTTCCAAATTTAGGAGATTAGGAAAAAGAACAAAATTAGGGTTTTGGCAAGTAGTTCGACCCATCTTGAATCCTTCTGCGTGCAATCGAGAACTCGCACGTCATGCGTCAGAAAATTCTTCAACGATGCAATTTTATGTTATGTATTGCAGTTTGTCATTTTTTATTGGCACTGTCACAGACTAAATCACAAACAAAATTTGGACCCCACGATGACAATAATTTATTGGACTTTTTCAGGTTTCGTTCCCTTCTTTTCTTTTCCTTTCCTTTGTTTTTTTCTCTCCAAGAACAGATTTCTTGCTTCCCATTTTCTTTTTTCTTTCTTATTTGTTTAATGTTGGTGGGTCCTTGAATGGGCTGTGGCTATCAGATTCCATCAGAGTATTCAATTCAATGTCATACTCTTACTTGCTTCTTCTTGTCTCTTTGCAATGGAGCTGCTCTTTGCTTTTGAATTTTATTAATCTCGATTTAAGGGAAACCAGTTTTGAGGCACGTATTTGCGTGCGTGACTATGGATAGAAAAAAAAATCATTTTCTTTTGAAAAAAGTTAGGTGATTATCTAATTAAATGAATGTAGTAACTAGTTATTACATATGTGTTAGCTGGGTGATTATATGATGAAGAATGAAGGAGTCATGACTTTATTTTGATAAAATAAAAAAAAAATCATCCTCATATTTCATCTCGTTACTACTTACCCTCCTCTACTTTGATAAAACACCAATTAACACATTGAGTTTTGTCATTAGAGACTACTTTGTATCTCCACATAATTATCTTATTTACAAAATCGTCGCTTTCTTTTTGAAATTGCACCGCCCAAGCCCTAGATTTCCTACCGCACCAAACACCAAAACTGAACTCAAAAAGTAACAGCCGAACCCTAAACTCAGTTGGGCCACCTGCCCACCGTTGAAGCCTTCCGACGCTGTGCACACCGTCATGGTGGCGGTGGATGGTGGTAGACAATGAAAGAGGTGAGGGTTTGTGGGTGATGGAGGTTAGGGTTTGCAGGGGACTTGAAGGATTGAAAATTCTAAAGAGGGGCAATTTGATCCTTTAGCAATGAGATTTTGTTAGAGGATGGTAAGTGATATTTTCTAAAGCAGAGGAGGTTGAGAGGTAATAGGGTAAAAAGTGACTTTTGGTACTCTATTTATTCTGATGTAAGGGTGATAATGGAATATCCAAGAAGTGAGACAAACACAAGTTATACAGCCATTCCCTCAATAATGCAGATATAGGTGTGGGTAATTAGTTTATGAAGTAAGTGGTTATGAAAGATCTGTGGTATTTGTACTATGTAATGGAAGAGTAATTTATTGGGAAATCTAAGAAGTGACAAAAAATGGTGTTTTGACCAAAATATGTTGATATAGAAAGAAGCAATATTGATGGGTCAATTTATACACGCGCTATGTTTGATCCCGACGACATGCAACATATAAATTCCGGAGAAAAAGTGAGGAGCTTCTCATTTGACATGGGTACTCCAATAATTTCATGCGAGCCATGCTTTCCTAGGTTGATTTGAAACCTAAATGAGCCTAGATTATGAGAATTTAGAATTTCTGCACAATTAGATGAAAGGGGCTGTTCAAGGGGTAATATGTGCTAAGCTAAACCCTGCGTACCTTCCAATTCATTGTCGTCTGTCGTCGTCATCCGCATGTTATGCTTGCGAAGAAGTCGTGCATCTTTCTATTAAGTGGTGATTAGTGTTTGTTTACACAAAATAGAATGCGTATTATTTTTGTAAACTTACTCAATATAGAGGCTAATTCAGTAAATTTGACTCTAACATTTCATTTCTGCTTTTCTCTTTTTGTGTGCCACGCATTCTTTTTATTCAATGTTACATTTTAAGACATCTACCTGTGGTGTTTGGTGGCACGATTCCACCAACCACATGGACTTCCGAAACAATCTTCTACATCAAACCCTTCGCACCTCCCACGTACCAATCAAAGTATTGGGGTGCTTATTTGACAGTAAAAAATTGATATTTTAAAAATCATTTCCTAAAGAGGAAAATGTTTTCATTTTCAATTACAATTTACAGCTGAAACATTTTGAATATGTTTTTCATTAATTAATTTTTGCTACCATAACCGAATATTAGTATATTACCACCTGATTGGCCATGAAATTTCCTTTTTTCCTATCC
Source organism: Syzygium aqueum (assembly GCA_031216185.1). Lineage (NCBI taxonomy): Eukaryota > Viridiplantae > Streptophyta > Magnoliopsida > Myrtales > Myrtaceae > Syzygium > Syzygium aqueum. The sequence goes on from CM062234.1 coordinate 29,588,055, forward strand.
TAGAAAGAGAGAATTTATAGGGTTTTAGGCATTGCTCTCTCTCAAATAAATAACCATTTTTAAGGTGTTATGCGACTATTGAACCAATTCGTCTGTATGAATTTGCTTATTACATGTAGCATATTTGGGTGTGCTTTGATTACTATCTTTAGTTATTCGAATTACTTTTGAAGGAAACTAGATCCACTCTTTGGCAAAACTCAATTACTCCTAGTAGATGCGATTCATCTGTGATGCCATTTTAATGCGAAAGCGAGATCCCCGTGAAGTACACTTACTGAATATATTAGCTCGCAGGTACACGACATAGCCTAGCCATGAACGTCTTATTCTTTGATCTGATGTGATGGATCAGCTACTGAATGATGAATCTACCACAAGCAAGGATTGCATATATGAGTTATTTTTGTCGAGACAAGCTCTTTTTCTCCTTGTTGATTAACAAAAGCTATATACGTCATTCAATTAGGAGGAATTAAATCCTCGGGTCACCATTTAGGGATATGCTTCTTGTTCTGAACAAATGAGTCGTAGATAAGCCGAGACGCTCCAAATTAATCCCTTGTGATTTGCTTTCTGATGACACGGGATATTTCAACATGTCGGTTCAACTAATCTCTCTGAATGCATGTAAAACGTCCCATATTAGTTGCATCAGTTTTATTGGTAAAAAAATGCACAAAAACATCAACATGTCTGGGTTGCAACTACTAACTATCGCATTACAGGTCCATTCCTTGTTGTTGACTGCCTATTACAGCCAATATTTGCTTGGAGTAATAGATATCACAACGTAATCTCTATTACAGCCAACTATTACATAGACCCTTCGTGTAGTAGATATCACAGCCAGGCCATAATCGCTATACCGGAAAGATCTCTGTCTTTTCTTTTCTTTTTTCCACGCGCTCTATACCAATGTTAGATTATTAATTATAATTGTAATTTGTATTATTCTTAGTATAATGATTCCGTTAATTACTAATTATTTTAGTCTATGCTCAGCTTTTTATAAAAAAAAACACCATATTGTCAATTATAGAAGGAATAATATTCTTTTAATCATAAACTTATGAGTATATAACAGTATTATATATTGAATTTTAATATCTCGATAAATTTATATATTAAATCGTAATATCTTGACAATATATATCAGGTATTACACTCAATATTAGCAATTAAAGTGTTAATCACAGTAGATGTAGCATTATATTTTTTAATATAACCACATGCTATGTGCTTAACTTTTAATTATAAGCACACATAAATTATAACGGTGTATATAAATATATGATATACCTAATTATATATCTGAAAATTTATATATGGTGCTAAAATTACGAATTATTATTGACTATTCTTTTTTAATTCTAATTTTAGGACAACTTTGAAATTTCTGATTCTATTCTCCCCTTATTACGTTGTCGCAGGTCTTTCTTCTATGCTTGTTGGCTGGTTGCAGCATCTGCTGGTTCAACACCGTGTGCTTCGTCTTGTGCATCCGCAACTTCCCGGCCAACAGGGCGCTCGCGCTGTCCCTCACGATCAGCTTCAATGGCGTGAGCGCCGCCCTTTACACCCTGATCGCCGACGCCATCAACCCGTCCTCCAGCGCTCTCTACCTCCTCCTCAACGCCCTGGTCCCCCTCATCACCTCCTTCATGTCCCTCGTCCCGATCCTCCGGCAGCCCTCCCTCGACCCCCTCCCGCCCGATGCGGTTGGCCGCAACTCCCTCATCTTCCTCATCCTCAACATCCTCGCTGTCATCACGGGCGTCTACCTCCTCCTCGTAGGCTCGACCTCCGACACTGCCTCGGCCCCCCTCCTCCTTGGGGGAGCGCTGTTTCTGCTGTTTTTCCCGCTATGCCTCCCCGGGATCGTGTACGCTCGGGCCTGGTTCCACCAGGCGATCCACTCTAGCTTCCAGGTCGAGGGCTTGTCGTTCGTCCTGGTTGACGACGGTGACCTCGAGCTGCACAAGGAGTTGATAACCCGCGAGGCAAGCATTCACGAGAACGGGCTGACACACCTGATGAGGGATAACGGGTCGTCGTGCGGGCTGACGAGGCAGAAGGCCGAGGGGTGTTGCAAGAGCATTGTGGGGAGGCATCAATTGGCAATGCTCGGTGAAGAACATCCTGCAAAATTGCTGGTGAGGAGGTTGGATTTCTGGTTGTACTACATTGCATACTTCTGCGGAGGGACCATTGGCCTTGTGTACAGCAACAACCTAGGCCAGATTGCTGAATCCCTGGGTCAGAGTTCAAACACCACGACGATCGTCACTCTCTACTCATCCTTCTCCTTCTTCGGCCGCTTGTTCTCCGCCGCTCCCGACTACATTCGCACGTAAGTGAACCAAGGTCATTGCACTCAATTTCAAATACTGTTAACTTGCTAGCCAACTTGATCAAATGTTGTTGCCTCTAACCCGAATTTCGTCCTTTTGCAGGAAGTTCTACTTTGCAAGGACCGGATGGTTGACGGTCGCGCTCTTGCCCACTCCAGTCGCCTTCTTCCTGCTTGCCGCGTCGAGCAGCAGTGCAGCATTGCACGTGAGCACCGCCTTAATTGGGCTTAGCTCAGGGTTTATATTCGCAGCGGCGGTCTCGATCACATCCGAACTGTTCGGCCCCAACAGCGTCGGGGTGAACCACAACATCCTCATCACCAACATACCCATTGGGTCACTGTTCTACGGGCTCCTCGCAGCCATTGTCTACGACGCGAACACAAGATCCGGCTATGGCATAAGCATGGTCACCGACTCGATGGTGTGCATGGGGAAGGACTGCTATTTCCAAACGTTTGTGTGGTGGGGATGCATATCGGTTGTGGGATTAGCCTCTAGTTTGCTATTGTTCTTGAGAACCCGACCCGCTTATGATCGGTTCGAACACAATCGGATCATCTCTAGTCAACTGGATCTAGGGCAATAATGCAATTGAAATCAATAGGGAAAGTTTATTACAGTTTAACTTAGATTTTGAGTACGTGCTTAACTTGGTTAGTGTTCACTGTATAAATGTATCATTAAATTTTGCTTAGGAACTCTAAGTCATGAGAGAGGGTGAGATTGGACAACTCAATTCTTAGTATGGTTGGAACTTTGCCACTGTTAACAAAATCAAGGATGCAGTCGATTTGGGCATGCCTTTTAATAACAAATTGAAACGTCAAACATTCTTTACTGATTCATCATGTTTCTTTATTTGGTGACTTACCGACTTTACTTCTGATTAAATAACCCAATAACCAAAGTTGGTTGTTGAAATCAATCATATAAACCTTGGTTACTAACTCTCAAGAGAGTCGGCAACTGAGAAGTAGTTCATAATTTAATCTGAGAAATGTTGAATAAATCGCATAAATTGAAATTAGTAATACCGTACGGGAGTTGGTACATTTAGGGCACAATTAAGTAAAGCAAACAATGCAATTGAAATTTATAGGGAAAGTTGATTATAGTTTTATTTAGATCTTGAACACGTGCTTAGCTCGATCAGCGATTGACTGTATAAATGTATCATTAACATTTTGCTTACGGACTCTGAGTCCTGGGAGAGGGAGCAATTGGACAACAGATCAAATAATCAGTTAATACTTCTCAACCTTTACGTACAGATGTTTTCTTGAATTCTAATATAGCCACACTATAAGAACATGTGAACAAGAATCCCTTTTTACTAGTGTCCAATAAACCTCCCTATCTTACCCATAGAAAGAACTCTTGTGATCAAGGAAGTTCAGCACACCTCGCACCTGATGTTAAGTGTTCTAGAGACAAGTGCATAATTACAAAAAATTGGTAGAACAGCTGAAGCGACGGACAGATAGTAGTGTAGCACACAGATGGACAGAACAACATAGTGACACAATTGTTTCTAGCTTAGTCACCCCAAATATCCCCAATGTAAAAACAAAGTGACTTCTTCATGATTGCTATAAAAAAAAAAAAAAAAGACAAGAAGTAGGCAACATAAATGAGCTTTCAGATTCGTTAAACCACATTAAGCTAAAATTGATAAATTCTAATGCCATAGAATGTAGCAAATCTTTTGCTAGGCGCGTAAAACCATAGTTGACAACTAAATTAACAAGAACAAATAATGAGCTGTCTACACACCTGCCTGCTTTGTACTGCCTACTCCAAATGCAAGCTAATCTCTTTAATACTGCACACATCAACTATGGTTAGGTCAGGTACAAAGGCATTTCCATTTGCATCATGTTTAATTTGTACCGTCTGGCGTCTTCCACGTTCACCACGCATCATATCCAAAGAATTACTTCGAACTGACAACACCAAATCACGAATTGTTTCATTATATATATTGAAGCTTGAATTACGCCTCCATATTAGCATTGTGCAAATAAAGATTAAAAAAAAACAAATACAATAAATAGTACTTGCAATTTGTACTTCTGCCTTTGGGCTAAAAAGGTTTGACTAGTCTGGTATATTTGCTCGAGAGAATGCGGTACAATTTTTTTAATTTCGAAGCATTAGCTATACCCAATATGATATATGTTTTCCTCGATCCTATTTGACCATAAGCGAGCATACGGCTCTTGAACCTATTTGTTAACTAATGCACTTCGTGGCCCTTGCCTAGTGGCCAGTGAGGGTCAACTAGCTCTTGCCTATGACTAGCAAGAGTCGGCTAGCAACCCTGCGACCCTCGAGAGGCTTAGAAGGAAAAAAATGAAAAGAAATAAAAAAAATTATAAAAATTGTACATGTCAGCGCCAACCGTGCCACAAAAGACGATTGGCATCCACATAAGCAATTTCTTTCTAAAATTAGCCGGATTGACTCAATTTGCAAAACATGAAAAAATTTATGACTCAATTGACAAAATTAAAAGGTTTAAAACTGAATTGGCCAAAATGCAATAAGATTAAGAGGACTTTTTGGACAATTTTCTCTAATCAAAGAAACTACCGTGCACGCAAGTATCACTTATAGTTATCAAGGGCGCTCTGGACCATCTATGATATCTTAACAAAAAAGTCTTGCTAGGAAGCTATCAAACCTGAATGGATACTTTTGTCCATATTGTGGATACATTTATGTTCTGCTTCAGGTCAAACTAAAGAAACTAGGAATATCTATGGCTCGGAGGCATATTCAACTGAAGCTCTATTTGGTTCGTAAAATACATATGGCATTGACAAGATTTTCTCTTACTTGCAGGAAGTACTTTTTACCACTTGGAAATAATTCATCGCCTCGATCAAGAGTTTCCATCGATGTTAGATAAGAGATGATCGTTTCAATTTCAAGACCATCACCTTGCAACAATGGAGGCACTTGGCAAACACTCTCATATTTCATTTTCTTCCGGAAGTAAGCAAGATCTTAGTAGTTAACAAGATCATATATGTTATGTATGTGCCATTGGACAGGAGTTACCGAAGTGATGGTGTTATCTACACTTTTCCTTAGTCGTTCTACCTCGACAAGTTGGAACTCCTTGCAATTCAGATATCGTCCTATTCAGCTCATAACGCCTGTTATTTCATGTCCAAATCCTCACACACTTGACAGCTGTTCCTTGATCACGAATTCTACACAAGGTGCAACAGAAATAACATCTATTGTGACACCTAAAAAATAGGGAGTAACTGTTGATGCCACTCCTCCACTACTTTAGTGCATACAACCACCCCTCTATTTCTTTGAGAACGTGTGAAGGAGAGAGAGACTGAGAGGGAACAGTTAAGAGTTAATGTGCTTTGAGTTATTCCTTTGTTTTTTCTCTACGTTTTGGATGAAAGAGAACTCGGGGGTCTGGGTTATCTCTTGTAAGGGAATCTTGGGTGTGCAATATCTCTGTGATTGTGAGAGTTGAACTGAAAAAAGATTCACTGTTGAGAGTGCGATCCACTGTTTGGTGTTTGTCGGGTTGAGGGATGTGCGTTGTAATTTTTCCCGTTATACAAACGAGTTCCGTGTGCTTGCCCCATGGATGTAGATAGAATGATCTGTCGAACCACGTAAATTTGTGATTTTCTCTTTATTTTGCTGCACTTGTTTTGCTTATCACATCGTGCAATGTACGTACCGGTTACGTGAGATGAATTAGCGCAACAATTGATATCAGAGCCAATGGTTCGAGAAGCTTGTGCTGCACGTGATAGACATCAACGTACGTGTTTCAGCTTTGTGCGATGGCTGCATCAACTTCTACAAAGTTCGAGGTGCCAAAATTCAACGGATCTAACTATCCATTGTGGAAGCTGAAAATGCAAGCGGTGCTGGTGAAAGATGGTTGTGTAGTTGCTCTTGCCGGTAAAGACGAAAAGCCGAGAGAGATGAAAGATGAGGATTTTGCACAGAAAGATCAAACGGCAATGGCGGATCTACCTCTGGCGTTGGATGATTCTGTCCTCTTCAATGTCTCTGAAGAAACCACTGCTAAAGGCTTATGGGAGAAATTGAAGAATCTCTACGAAGGGAAAACAATGTCAACAAATTTTTTGTTCGACGGCAATTATAAAGTTTTAAGATGAAGGAAGGCTCCTCTTTCCAAGAGCACCTAAATAGGTTCAAAACCTTATTGAGCAAATTGATTTCCATCGGCATCAAAATCGAGGACGACAAGAAGGTAACACTTCTTCTATGTTCTATGCCTGATACATGGGATTCCTTGATCGTGAGTCTCAGTACTGGAGCGGATCTTGACATGGATTCAACTATAGCTATGTTGCTGACGGAAGAGTCTCGCAGAAAAACTCTCGAGAGCACTTCTAGTAATGCTATGATGGCCAGAGGAAGATCCATGGACAAAGGTTCCAGTGGGAGAAAGAAGTCAAGGTCCAAGTCAAAGAGGCGAACTTTGGGTCCTTGTTGGAAATGTGTACAAATTAAGGGTCACACGCGTAAAGATTATAAATCCAAGAAGAATCAACAAAATCGCAAATCTGATTCCCAAAATGCATCAACTTCAACAAATTCCCAAGGAAACATCGTTGAAAATGTAGACTTACCTGAAGATGGCGAGGTGATGACTGTAGTTCCAATAAAGAGCGTGCAACATCAATGGATTTTGGATTAAGGCGCTTCTTTCCATATGACACCACATAAAGACTGGTTCCATACGTATTAGTTATGTGATGGAGGTACAGTATAAATAGGCAATGATAACTCATGTCAAATCGTGGGGATTGGAGATGTTTGTGTTACCATGCTTGATGGCATCACCCGTACAATATCGGGTGTACGACATGTACCAAATATGCGAAAAAGTCTACTGTCACTGGGAAAGTTTGATGAAAATGGCTATAAAATTATTCTAGAAAAGGGACGAGCTAAGATCGTCAACAGAGCACTTATTGTGGCGAAAGGAGAATTAATAGGCGGTTTATACAGGCTAATTGGAGAGGCGATAGTCAATGAAGCCATAGTTGCCAATGCTGTGATAGAGTCGGCAACTATCTGGCACAGGCGTTTGGGACACATGAGCATGCAAGGACTAAAAGTACTTCTTGATCACGGTCTTCTTCTTGGTTTAAAGACTATTAATTTAGAATTTTGTTAAGATTGCTAGTTTGGAAAGTTTCATAGAACTCCCTTTCGTCGTTCCACAGCAAGAAGTCATAATATTTTAGACTTGATACATTCTGACATTTGGGAGTCTCATGATGAGTCTTTGGGTGGTGCCAAGTACTTTATTTCATTTATCGATGATTTTTCCAGAAAAGTTTGGGTTTACATCCTTAAAAGGAAAAGTGATGCTTTTGCTTCTTTTAAGAAATTTAAAGCATTGGTAGAAAATCAGAAAGGAACAAAAATAAGGTGTTTAAGAACTAATAATGGAGGAGAATATATGCTGCAAGAGTTCTTAGATTTTTGTAGCGAGCATGGCATTCAAAGGCATTTCACGGTCCCCAGAACTCCACAATAAAATGGAGTGGCCGAGCGTATGAATCGTACGCTAATGGATCGTGTTCGAAGTATGTTGAGCTGTGCTGGTATGAAGCAGAGTTTTTTGGTTGAATCTGTATGTACGGCATGTTACATAGTGAATCGTTCCCCAACAAGTGCTCTTAATGGACAGATTCCAGAAGAGGTACGGTCTGGAAAAACTGTTGACTATTCTTTCCTCCGTACTTTGGTTGTGATACTTATATGTGGGTTCCTAAAGAGCAAAGGACAGAGCTTGAAGCAAGGTCCAAAAAGTGTATTTTTCTGTGCTATGTAGAAGGTGTAAAGGGGTACAGATTGTGGGATCCTGCTACCCACAAAGTCGTTATTAGCAGAGATGTCGTCTTCAATGAAGATTTGTTGCAAAAAGACAAAGAAACACCAAATGCTGACTTGCCACATATATTTGAACTTGAATCATCAAAAGAAGTTCAAAATCAATTTGAAAAACATTTGACCGATACTAACGAAGCTAGTGGAGATGAAGCTGATAGAGAGCATATAGACAGAACTGGTGGTGAAACTTAGGGTGACCAAGGACCTCATAGGAGGACTTCTAGACCTCCAGTTTGGCTAAATGATTATGTGACAACTTTTGCTTGCATAACTGAAGAGAGAGAGCCTTGTACATATCAGGAAACTTGTGAGTCCAGCAATGCTCCTCAATGGAGGGCATCTATCGAGGAGGAAATGGAGGCTTTACACAAAAACAAAACCTGGGATCTTGTCGAGTTACCTGAAGGACGAAAGGCTATTGGTTCCAAGTGGGTCTACAAGTTGAAACGAGACACTAACGAAAATATTGAACGATATAAATCTCGTTTAGTGGTGAAAAGTTATGTTCAGAAATCAGGTATTGATTTTAATGAAATTTTTTCTCCTGTTATTCATCTAACTACTATTCATACTGTGTTGAGTGTGGCGGCTGTGCTTGACTTAGAGCTTGAGCAGTTGGATGTAAAAATAGCCTTTTTGCATGGAAATCTTGATGAAGAAAGTTTTATGACTCAACCTAAAGGCTTTATTGAAGAGAACAAGAAGGGTTTGGTTTGTCGACTAAACGAATCGCTTTATGGCTTGAAGCAGGCGCCAAGATGCTGGTACAAGCGATTTGATTCTTTCATTGTGAGTTTGGGGTTCAAAAGATGTGAAGCAGACCATTGTGCCTATGTTCGCAATCATGGTAATGGTGGCTTTATAATCTTGTTGTTGTATGTTGACGACATAATAGTTGCGGGTACTTCGAAATAATGTATTGCATACCTCAAAGCTCGTTTGGCTAGGGAATTCGCTATGAAAGATCTGGGAGCCATAAACCGAATTCTTGGGATGACCGTACTCAAAGATCGTGAAAATAGGAAGATTTGAATAACTCAAAAGAGCTATGTCGAAAAGGTTCTGTGGCACTTCAAAATGCAGAACGCCAAATCAGTTAATACTCCACTTCTTATTGGTTGTAAATTGTCTTCTGAACAGAGTCCTAGCACTGAAGCAGAGAAGACAAAGATGGCTTGAGTACCGTATGTGTCGACAGTAGGGAGTCTTATGTTTGCCATGATCTGCACCAAACCAGACATTGTGCAAGCAGTGGGAGCAATCAACAAGTACATGACAAACCCGGGTCAAGATCATTGGACTGTGGTGAAATGGATCCTTCGGTACTTGAAGGGTACCTCTGATATGGCTATTCATTATAGTAGCCAAAATTTACAGTTGGTTGGATTTGTGGATGCAGATTTTGCAGGAGATCGTGATAGACGAAGATCTACCACTGGGTATTGTTTCTCTTTAGCTAGTGGAGCAATCAGTTGGATGTCTAAGTTACAATCTGTGGTGGCATTATCTACTACAGAGGCCGAATACATCGCAGCAGCATATGCTTGTAAAGAAGGCATTTGGTTGAAGAGATTGCTTGATGAGCTAAGAATCAAACAGAAAGTCATCACTATTCATCGTGATAGTCAGAGTGCATTACATTTGGCCGTTAATCCAATGTTTCACTCTCGTGTGAAACACATTGATGTCAGGTACCATTTTATTCGTAATGTAGTGGAAGATGGAGTCATCTCTTTGCAGAAAATTCACACCAACAACAACGTAGCAAATGTGCCGACAAAGCCTATTGCGCTAGAGAAGTTTTTATGGTGCAGAACTTCTCTTGGGCTTGTAGTTACCACTTGATTGGTGATGGTTGGGCAAATCGGAGCTATGAAGCTTATTCGAGAATAGTCTTCAAGTGGGAGAATGTGATACCTAAAAAATAGGGAGTAACTGTTGATGCCACTCCTCCACTACTTTAGTACGTACAACCACCCATCTACTTCTTTGGGAACGTGTAAAAGAGAGAGAGACTGAGATGGAACAGTTAAGAGTTAATGCGTTTTGGGTTATTCCCCTGTTTTTTCTCTATGTTTTGGATGAAATAGAACTTGGGGGTCTGGGTTATCTCTTGTAAGGGAATCTTGGGTGTGCAGTATCTCTGTAACTGTGAGAGTTGTACTAAAAAAAGATTCACGGTTGAGAGTGCGACCCACTGTTTGGTGTTTGTCGGGTTGAGGGGTGTGCGTTGTAATTTCTCCTGTTATACAAGTGAGTTCCGTGTTCTTGGCCCGTGGATATAGACAGACTAATCTGTCAAACCACGTAAATTTGTGATCTCCTCTTTATTTTGCTGCACTTGTTTTGCTTATCACTTCATGCAACGTACGTACCGGTTACGTGAGATGAATTTAATGCAACATCTACAACTACAAAATGATCAATGCTTTTATCCAGCCATCAAGACTTCGCACAAAATCAACAAATCAAAGCGGGAATAAAGACCTAGAGCGATAAAGTGCGTTGAAGTTGGGGTGGTTAACTAGAAAACACCTCTGCGCATGTGAATGATTGATTGTGGTTGAATAGGTTAAGTGCTCCTATTTATTTGTGATCACTGACCTATTCTTGTGTTATAAAAAGTCTTATTAGACTATTGATAGCAAAATAAATGCTCAGGACTAGGCTGCGACCGCTGAAAAAAAAAGGAAAGTTCCATCAGGATGTCTCGACCTCGAAAGAGAAGTTCAAGCAAGTTCCCCTCTAGTAAGTTACAATTCGGTATTGAGCCAAGAGAAGGCTGTTGAATTTTGAAATAACCTGTACCAGAACAGTTTCACTCGAGTTCTCTAACGTGGTGACAGCACAGAAAATCCCTGCTTTGATCCTTGTTGCATTCCTGTCTCTCTACCAAAAAGGGGGATAAAGAAGGGTAAAATTCGTCATTGGAAAGTATCGGGGGAAAATAATGATAAGCAATTGTTGGAAAAGAGATGTTGTCGATGCATATCCAACAAATCGACTACTGTAGTTAATCATAATATATTTTACAAAAATGGCATGAAGAACAAGATTCCTTCTCGCAGGTACCCAAATTTAACTTATACAATGCCATATACACTTAAATTTGACAAAATAAATACCCGAGGGAATCACAAAAAAGAAAAAAAATCATGAAAAAGAAAGCAGGGGGATGAATTTATGACTTGCCACAAGTGGAAGTTTTGTTGACGTGGAGAAACAAATTCGGACCGCATCTGTGCAAAATAATGACGCCACAAGTCTTGCTAATGCTTTACCAAATGCTCAGAAGTCGAGGGAGCCCAGTGGCAGAGTGTTTCTGATCGTCCACCTATCCACTTAAAAGAATGAAGCCAATTTGGAGAAGAGAACCGCTTGGACTCCTGAGTTCCCTCTCACTCCATCATTTGTTCACCAACTTTACACTCGTGGATGTGAATCTCGATATATCTGTCTTCTCATGAGGAAATTCAATCGGAGTTGGAATCATATAAATCACTTGGACAAGGGGTCATGACCTCAGACTCAAGTAACTGGAGCACCCTGTGCATGGTTGGCCTATCCTCTGGGCTAGAGGAGACGCACTGAATTGCGATACCAAGCAGAGCATCAAGACTTTCCGTCTGCACACCTTCACACTGTGGATCGACAATCTCTCGTTGCCTATTTTCTGCGAGGAGCAAGTTTAACTGCCAAGGAAAATGGATCACTACTACGCCAATACTAATCACAATCACACACACACATGCATGCATGTAGAACACAAGCACGGGCATTGACATCAATCAGGGTGGTTTCCGGAAGTAGTGCAATTATTTACTCAAAAAAACCTGAGGCATTTCAGATCTCAGACGAGAGGATGCACCAATGAGACATTATAAGGGCATCCAGCTTTCATTCATTTAATAAATGGGACTAGAGGATCCCAAAAGTATTTTAGAAGGACAGCAAAAAGCGAGACATCTAGATAAAGTTAATCTTCTCTGCAGATATGAACAACACAACTCAGGTCTTGATGAGAAACTAGATCAGGTAACAAATACTAATAATCACAATAAGCTAGAACATTCCAGTAAGCTACATAGCAGGCAAAAGGATCTTTGTAGTGTTCCTCTGCATTAACTAATTACTACAGTTTCTCATATTCAGCATCTTGTTATAATGGGGAGAAGTGAAGCAAACGTTTTATACACTCAGCAGAGTCAGCATCAAATACATCTGACAGAGATATGTAGACTACTACAAAGTTCCATATCCCATTTCAATTTCCTGTTAAGTACACTACATAGCCTTTGCTTTCCAATTCAATTAAGTAAAGGAATCATGGCTTTCCATGGTTTGTTGACCATGGTTGATTTAATGCAAGTGACGATGAAAAGCTCTTTGCTAATCCTTAAAGGTTTTATACACCCAAAAAGCATACTCAGAGAACATTCTCGCATAATTCTTAAAAAAACAAGAGATCCATAGGGAGTGAACTTCCTGTGTTCAGTAGCATATCCTTCAACCGATCTTCAGAAAAAGTTCAGTAACTCATTTCAATTTCATTGTCCATGTCTCAACCAGAACCCTATGCAACTCCAACAATTCAAAAGAATTGAGAGCCAGCAGAATGACCATTAGTTTATACTTACCCAGCCAACAATGTTAAGGCCTTTCTCTATTAGTATAGCATCAGTCGGTCGCTTTCCACTCAGTACTTCTAGCACCAGGACTCCAAAACTATAAACATCACTCTTTTCAGTTGCTCTACCACTTTGCATATACTCTGCATGTAGAATAGTCGAGGAATTCAGGAAAGGTTAAAGCTAAAAACCTTAGTATATAAGAAATAAGCCAGATCAGAAAGATCCCTTGAGAGAGTTAACCTACAGACTAGGACTAAACCATAATCAACAACACAGTCCGTAACTTACCGGATGCTATTATTAGAAGTACAAAGAAATATAAGACTACAAGTAATCACATCTCTGGTCCATCCACTCTGGTGCTGGTTCGTTTTGGTCATTGTAGTTTTGTCGCTTGACATATAGTTAAACTTATCTTCACAAAATTGGAGACCATCGGTGGTCCAATCACACTTAAAAAGTGTGACAGAACCAAAATGGAGACAACAGGACTGGGGACTAACCTAGCAAGGCATGCGCTTCAAGGACTAAATGTCAATATTATTCCTACTGAATGCTATTGCAATTATATCCATTGTCTTACAGTTGGCTGATTCATTCCCTTGCAATTCATTATGTTACAGGTTGCACTTTTGCTGCCTCATTAAATGGATTTCATGTAATTATTTGGAAAGGACTAAAAAAGGCCAAAAACCAACAGTGTAGGGGTGAAATATCACAATGATGGGCAAAAATAATTAACATATCATTTTGCTGAAACGTTAAGTGAACTTCTAAAACCATAAAGTCTTGTCTGACCACAATGACTTCCAGTCAGAGCTAACATCAAGGTCTATTTAGTCAGTCAGTCTCCTAATGTTAACTGCTTCTATTCACTTTGTCGATTTGGTTTCCTGCCAAACATCCAAGAGAACTTAATGATTAGACAGAGTCGATGCCTTGAATGCTTTCTTGATGGATTATTTTGGTTGTTCACAAAAGTGTTTAGTTATTAGGTCACTTCCCTCATTTTAAGGCAACTGCATGATCACTGTCAAAGAATGACATGCTTTGAGCAGCGAAGAAAGGATTTTGCTTACAGTAGTAGCACCAAATGAAAGGACCGTACCCTTCAAATAGCAAAGTTAAGGTATCTTACAGTAAGACAATTTAAGACTATGGCAAGCAGAACGTCCTTTAATACAGCTATTCATGGTTAGATGTTACAATCTTACCTGGTGCTAGGTAACCAAATGTTCCAGCAACAATGGTTGTAATGTGAGACTCCTCATCCTTCAATAATTTAGCCAGCCCAAAGTCAGATACTCGTGCCTCAAAATTACCATCAAGCAAAATATTGCTCGACTTTATGTCACGGTGAATGATTCTTGGGGAGCAATCATGGTGCAGATAAGCAAGTCCTTTAGCTGCTCCTACAATGATATTACAACGTGTCTCCCAGTCTAATTGCTCTGACCTTTCTGCAAGAGCAAGCACATCAAGTAATTTTTTATTTCTTTGGGTCATAAGCACATCAAGTAATTGAAAAGTCCAATTTACCCAATAAATGACCAGTGCTACAAGATGCTTATGTTAAACTTAACTATAGTTTACTGGACAATAATGAGGCTATATGTTATCTATTTAACAGTAGATATTACAACAGCTCTTTCTATTGCCATACAAAAATATGAATGAAACGACCAATAGTCTGATACAGGTCATATCACCATGCAAGGGTAGCACCTCTCCCAAATTGAAAATGATGCTCAATTGACATAGTCATGACTATCCTTCAATTAACAGAGGTAAAGAAGACAACTTCTACAAGGTAAGTAATTCATGGACCACAAAGTTAATTTCTACGGGTTTGTTCTATTCCACTACCATAAAAAAAATCTTTATTTGTGCTGGTAGTTGTCTCCAATTAGGATCTGGTGGACTATTCTGCCCCCCCCCCCCCAAACCCAGTCAAATGGACCTAATTAGCAGTCATAGAACAATGTTAGACCTAGAGTATGCTGACGCACCGACATCTGAGATACTATCTCTAGCATAAAATTGATCCCCCTCAATCACCCTGCTCTTCCCATCTGTTTCTATACCACAACCAATAAAAGGAAAAGGTACTTCTGATCAGCTTCCTGCCTTGTTCAGAAGGTAATACCATATTCAGCACGTCAAGTCACATCACATCATCAATAAGCGTTTCCTGCCTATTAGACTAATCTAAATGGCAAAACCAATAGTGTGCTATTGGGTGCCGCTAGTACACAAACGGCAGGACTAACATTGTGAGTGTGCTGCACAGCAGCTTTCTGTAAAGAGAACTTAGAAAGAGATAAACACTCACCATGAAGTGCTTCATCAAGGCTACCACCAGGTAAGAAGTCATAAATCAGTAATTTTGCCGTAGGAGAATTACAGTATCCCCTCAAATTCACCAAGTGCCGATGTTTTATGCTTCCAAGAATCTCAAGCTCCCTTTCAAAGAAGCGGTCAAATCCATCATTTATTTTGACAATTTTTTTCAACGCAAACACATTACCATCATCCATTGCAAGCTTGAACACCATTCCAAAACCCCCACAACCTATTATGTGTTCCTCATTCAGTGTCTCCAATTTTCTTATAATGTCTTTCGAGGAATATGGCAAGTCTCCATGAAACATGACAACTGATGCACCTGAAGCAGCAGGATTATGTTTGAGATTACAAAAGTCAACAAACTTACATGATAGGAATAGCAAAATAAAAGATGCTCCACAAATATCTTGCATTTTTTTGTAACAGCACGCACCGCCATTGATATTTATAGCAAAACCTTTGGTGTCATTTTTGCCAAATTTCTTGTACAGAAAACAACCCCAGAAACACATCAGGGCCACCAAAAGCAGTGCACCCACAGTAGCAGATGCACTTATAAGCAGTCGGCCAGAGTTCTTCTTTACACCTAGACTTTGGGCTGAAAGACATAAAAACATCATGAGGTAAGCAATAGAACACGTTCAACTTTCAGAAGTTCCAATCAGCACGTCCAGCAATACCTGATGCAGGAGATTGGGAATTCATAGAAGGTCCTCCATTACATGCTGCATTGATCTGTTTTCCACACAGACCCTTGTTACCTGTAAAGCTGCAAAAGTTTTTCTTGTCAACCAGTAAACTGCAGCAGAATGCTGTAGATTATAATGCATTAAAAGAAAAGGAATAAATATGAAAGATCATTTGACTGCAGAGGTAGGTTCTCACGAGCTTTCTGGAAAGTTGCTGAGCACACCATCAGATGGAATTGCTCCAACAAGAAAATTAGCAGACACATTGCTTCACATACAATCAAATCATATTGAGAATGTTAGAGTGACCTTTTTCCAATAAATTATGATCAAACTTTCACTGTCTAACGTCAACAAAAAACTCACAAGGTAACAAGTTTATTCAACTTTCCAATAGAAGGAGGGATTACGCCGCTAAGAGAGTTGCCTGAGATATCCCTGAAAAGTCAAAGAGAGAACTAAATAATTCAAGAGAGAACAAATTATTGGCATATTTTAGATGATTCGTGCACTCTCTCCCCCTCTATGGGGGTGAGTAAAAGGACAATCGCATAGAGCTCAGGCCCATTGCTAGTAGAATTCACCTACAAGATCCTCAATAAGGAGAACAAATAACTCACAGATTTCGTAGATTGGAAAGATTTCCCAACTCACTGGGTATTAGACCACTTAAGTAGTTACCCTGCAAAAAACTGCCCAAAAAAAAATGCTTGCTTGAACATTAAGTAGACATAAACAGGACAATACTCAAATAAAACTTCCAAAACGGAAAACTAAACCACCACACATGCATGATGACTAAGAATTTCATCTAATACAATTCTGTGATGTGGCGAAATAAAAAGAAGTCGCGTCTCCGTAAAAGAATCAAAAGAAAAACGAAATAAAATATCCAAATTCTATAAAGGAAAACAGGAACAATAAACAAAGCCATCCTGCAAATGAAGAGCTATTTCAATCAATAGAGAATCCAAGTACGAACTTACATTCCCTGCAACTCTGTGCAGTTTCCCAACTCAGAAGGGATCGCCCCATAAAAGTTGTTGTCATGAAGAGATCTTTAGCAAATTACACATATAAAGCATTAGATATAGAGGAAAAGAGGAAGAGACGAAAAGGCAGAAGGAAATTCACAATACATACAGATATCTCAAGTGCGCAAGCTTCCCAAGATCAGGTGAAATGGATCCACTCAATTTGTGATAAGAAAGACTCCTGTGATCAACATAAGGGAAGTTTTTTGGCAAATCAATATAAGGGAATTTACTTTTGCTTGTTTCAATCTTTTTGAAGCATACATATTAAATCTATCAAAGAAAGGAGAGAAAGAAGAATAGGACAATTTATTATACCATCGACACACTAATGAATCTTAAGGACTAGTTTAAGGTAATCCGATAGAAAAATGACGCAGGTTCCGTTTCTTTGAGATGGCAACCATAGGAGATCAAACCATATGCCAAATGCATCCTGGGAATCCCGTCATCTACGCAAGATACGCATGCAGAGGAATCATGCTTAACTTAACGATTACTGGCAAATTCCAGACGGTATACCATCCGATCTCAACCCATTTCTAGTTGAGCAAAGTCCAGCCGAAATTGTAAACCTTTTTCTGGTTATGGCAGTGCCCTAAAAGCAAACCGTTCGAAACACCATAAACCTTCTTATTAGTGAAAAGAACCTCAAAATGATCACCCGCAAGCTGCAAATCCCATTACCACGCAATATTCCAAAACACCAAAGACTACAACCGCCGAGCCTTACACTGATTGGCATCAGGAATATAGATCCTCTTACACTATTTCACTAGATTTTTTTATTTAGTCTTCAATGAGATCTGGATATTCAAAGTGTTTTCTCATAATCTCCTTACACATCCAATTAAGGTCTCAAATAGCCTTGCAAATATAAGATATAAAAGATATCTTTGAGTTTTGAAAGAGATGTAACTTTAGTAGAGACACGTACACTTATCTACCATTTTCAGGCTAGATCGACGATCAGTTTCGAGTCCTCTTTCTCTTTACTCTTGCATTAGACAATCCCATAAAGACTATTCAGGATAACATTGTCCAGTGTATGCCTTTGATGTTTATCTGTATTGCATGTAATAAAAAAACTCCATTGTGCAGTTCCGGTGGACACTTAGAAGTGCACTGGGCTATCATGGGTTATAGGAGGATCTACTGGGGGTTTTCACTCAAAATATAGTATGCCAACTAGTTAACTCACAGCATATTTAAACAATATACAGAGTGGTAGGTAATACTACCGAAGCGTATATAGGCGGAGGAATCTTGTAGTTGCTTCTTGAATTGAAATTTGAGACAGCTAAGTACTTTATAGAAAAAACTACATGTTAGGATGTTCTTTTCATTTTGAAAAGCTCAAAGTTCTTCTACAAAAAACCTGCATTCTTGCTCTAGATTTTAACGTCTCTTGCTAGTATTTCCCGATGGCCTCACCATCCTACCAAGCACTCATCTTACTCATGAAAAAATCGAAGGCTAAGAGACATTACAGGAGCGTAAGATTTTCTTAAGGCAACACCGCTAAGCAATGATGATAACAACTTCGACAAAGCGAAGATAAGCAGGTACGCCATTGATAAAGTAAGTTCCCTAAATTTCACACACAAGATCTTCAACACACAAACATGTCAATTGAGGTTTGAGCTCACAGTGCTAACATAGTATCTGCTTGACACACCCTTTTCAACCTGATAGAAAGTGAATCAGTCCAAAGTTTCGTGAACCAAACTAAACTTGACACGTAATGGAGAGGTCACACATCAAGAAGAGCTCGTAGTCCACTCCATCTCCAAAAGAATAATCACAGAAACAATAGGAAGCCACGTGCAAGAGGATTAAGAAAAGTTTTCCAGATAGGTTTAGAGCTTACAAATAAATTACACTCTTCGATACAGAATCACAAGTCACTCCTTTCCATTTACATGGGTCAGGATCCTCCGGTCTCCACTGAAGAAGGACGTTATCTGAAGTAACGACTGCAGATCTAAAGCTCAAAAGCGCCTCACCTATGAATGTATGAGTAAGATGTCTCAGTAAAAATGCTCATGTAGATCCAAGACGATGTCTACTACATATTCCCACTCTCAATGAGCACATTACTCCTAAAAGGAACTTTTATATCTGCTTTTTTATGCATGTAGCCTAAATTGCAAAGAATAAAAATTAGCATGAATGCCAAAGAACGAAATTTCAACTTTCACAAATTAGACCTGATAAGGAATGTACAACTATGAGAGATCTGATCCACAGGAATAGTAATTCAACTATAACGTGATTGAATGATACTATCTCCAGTGAAAACGATATCAAAATGGGTACCACTTACAAGGATAGGGCAAAAACAATGATACTCTAATGACAACACTTTGAGTAGAGATTTCACATCAGCATTCAAAATTTTGTTTAGTGAAGAGATCAAACCAACAGTTCACCGTACCATCAGGGCTGAGAGCTGTACTTTTGTTGATTGAGCCGTAAAGCAGTAAAAGGCAAAGCAACCATACTCCTAGGAGATTCATTTGACAAGTGCCCATCATGGCACTGGTCAAGCATAATAAAGCTACTCCAAATCATCTGATGTGCCAAGCTCGGGAATAATTGAATTGTACATATAGCTACAACTGCAAAGATGCCATCTTGAAGGAAAGATATACGATAAAATCCTGAAGGACAGAAAAAGAAGGAATTAATGAAAGGCATTAAGAAACCTCGTTAGTCATTAAGTTTAATGAGTTTAAATTAAACTGATGCGCAAATCACTCGTGGCGGAAAACATCGATTGTCCTAAACAAGTAAAGAAATTACATTGTTACAAAATAAACACCCACACGGACAACCAATTAACCCTTTAATCATTTAAGTGCACTATAATGTAGCAAAAGGCAAGGGGAAAGATGTACATCCCTATTGAGTAATCCCATCATGAAATGAGTGCCTGGATAACAGCAAAGACCAAAAAAACAAAATTGCTTTGACATTTCCAAAATGTCCACACCAAATATCAGTAACTACAATAGTAAGTACCTAGCACTAAATATTGGAAACCGAGAGTGACAATTTAAATCGTGCGAGTGCATGGAAATACTTTGGATTCTCTCAGGGCATGGCAGAACCCGGAAAAGTCAAGCCACAAAGACGGAGTTTCATAGTTTTCTTCTCATTTCCGGAAGCTGTCGACGTTAGCGTTTTTCACTAAACAAAATTGTACTGCAGCGAAGACACTCCTAGGGGAGCCGATTCATCACATGCACACAGTATCTAATCCATGCCCAAGAGTAGAAGAGCTTCATACAAATCTTTAAAAAGGCAAAGAAGTCACGACTGATTGCACGGCGCAAGAAAAATTCCAAAAGAAAAAAAAAACCCAACTCCAGGATCAGTCACGACACCAAACACCCAATAAGAGCATCTCGATCACAGAAGCTGCATTTCCCCCCAATTGAGCACCATGGCACCAAGGACCACCATGATTACCCCCAACTCAGCTTGCTCTCCCCAGAAGCTACTCGAAATGCTCCACACGCGCGAAGCTCGGAGCACTGACTAGCGCTTCCAGACACGCGCCGGTCGACCCGTTTCGCCGCCAAACACGAGGCAAAAGACTAGAATCGACCGGACCGAACCGAAAACGAACGACGACCAGCATCCGAGCTGAAATCGAGCTCGGCGCTCGACATCGCGGAAGGGAAAATCGAACAGCGCGCAGAAATCAGAGAGAGAACAACGCCGGAAGCGCACCTCGGCCTGATCCGGGGGCGATTGCCGGAGGAATCCGCCGGGAAATGCCAGGGGTCCGCAGCCGCGAGACGGAGGGCCGGCGAACGGCGAGGAAATCGTCGCTTCTCGCCGGAGATTCGTTCGATTGCGAGAGTGTAGAGAGAGTGCTTAGAGAGAGAGAGAGAGAGAGAGAGAGAGTGGGCGTGAGCGAGTGAGTGTGTGGATGGGCTTGGGGGAGGTGCGTGTGTGGGTGGGGGAACGGATGCTTTGGAATTTCAAAGGTGGGGCATCACGGCAGCCAATGAGCGCAGAGCGGTGTCGCCCGTGCGACGGCGACCCCTGGTACGTGCCACCGACGCTTTCGTTTTGACATTCCCCCAATTTTTCTTTTTTTCAAACTGTTTTTTTTTCCTCACTCTTGCGCGGAAAACTCAATTTTTTCTTTTATAATGAAGACTAATTCTTCGTTTTTGGCCAGATTCGATTTTAATGAAAATCGGCTCATATGTTTTATCCGTCGTTCTAGAGCCGAACCCCACCCCCTCCTCCACATCGACAGCCTGTCATGTACTCTCTCTCTCTCTCTCTCAATTATGCAAAAAACCAAAGTTCATGCGGCTGTAGAGGTCATCAATTGGCGGGCCCGCGCAAGGGCCGGGGAGACATGCACTCATGTGAAATCACCGTCGCTGAACTCGATGAATTTCCCCGAATGACATGACATTTGTTAAGACGAGGATATTCAAAGACTCGATGTAGAAATTGGAGGTTGTGTCCGCTCTTACATGTTCCGTTCGACCTCTCGCACGCTTAAAAATGACGACTCTAATCAAGAGCAATACGACAGCGCTGTCGTGATGCTTTTTGTAGGTGCTAGGTTGGTCAAGGGTTCGAATCCCGACTCTGGCGCCCCTGATTTTTTTGAAAAACCACGATACAATAAGCACGTATTTTCAGTAATTCCTTCCTCGACACATCTTTCCCAATCTGGGTCCAAATTTCTTCTTCTTTTTTTTTGGGTCTAATGGGTCCACAATTGAAGACATTGAACTTGATGAAGTTGAGGGGTCGTAGATCTTTGACTGCGATGGTCTCTCTGATCTTTCTCTTCACCATATTCTTCTGCGAAGCACTTGAATAATACCATCAGTGAATACGCGGATAGCTGAAGCATCTCAGGCAAAGGTTTTGTGGCAGCTTGTTAGCTTCCGCTTCCGCCAAATGCGCATCCTTCAGAACCACGCAACGCGAGATTTTGGCTGGCGACTCAGCCACCACAGAGGAATGAAGCCATGGTAGCGATTGCGTGTTTGTCACTGAAGTGAAGAGGACGCGAGCGCCTTCGAGCCGTCCGCCGGACTCTGAACAAAGGCCCCAGGAGCGGCTTTCGCACCAAGGGGCGCGAGCCTATCTGAAGCCGAACCAAGGCGCTATATTGGGCACGCAGGTGGCAGAGATGGACACAAGATGCTGCCAAAGAGAGGCACAGTTGGAGGACCTGGTGGCAGTTTCTGTTGCATAATAGACTACACAGGCCACGGAGAGAAATAGAGATGCATAGTGGGACTAAAAGGTAGAAGCAGAACTCCATCAAATGATTGAAGGCAAGAACATACTGTCAGATGGAACTTAGTGAACAATATCCAACTAATATTGACGTGACAAGTTTTAATGTGCAATGTCAATAAAAGCCACATATCATCTCCTTGTTACATGTTAATGATATGGGAAGCGTTTTCATATAATGAAAATAGATGTAGTTGACCTGATTCAAATGAATGCTAATGAACAAGTCGTCGGTTAGTAGACGGTAATGTGCAATCTTCTTTTTCTTTTTTGTCAGGGAGGTTTCCTTGAGTCAACATCTACACATCTTGGAAAAGTGACCTGACTGTTTAATTGTTGATTATATAATGGTATTATAATCGGTTTAACTATCATCGCCTCCGACTTTACAGAGTAAAGAACCAGTACAATCAACAATGCAGGGAATACATAGAGTTCACCAGTATGAGGTAGATCTCAATTTTTTAATAAACAAATGAAGGAACAGAAATGTGATAATCAAAACTTGTTTTTGGCATCATACCATTCCATGCAATTAGCTGATAGAGAGAACAGAGCGAATTCAAGAGGCATTTCCATAATTACCAACTACAAATACTCTACGAAGGAAAAGGTTTGAAGAGGAGATCAGGGAATATGCCGTCGTTCTTCTTAAGCTGTACAGCAGGCAATTGGCCTATGCTACATGTAAGGAATCAATGGCCTCAAACTAGGAAAATCGGAGAAGCTCAAAACATTCCCATTGGTTCATCCAAATGGCAATGGAAATAGGCTCATACCAAAACCTGCCGATGAGTCGGAGCGATACTTCCAATTCGTTAATTGATAACGACGACTGTTGCAACTAACTTGACCATTCTGTGCTATGGTCGAGCCCACTATGGTGCCTGCAAAGCGATCCTTTTGAGGATGTGACAGTTCTGTATCAACAACAAAACCACACCATGTTGCTCACACATGCTTTCCTATAGTGGCTTCCTTCTGATTTATCATCATCATCCCCTGAAACTTCTCACGTTTAGCGGCCCTGATGTCGAGTATACTAGGCGGCATTGGTTTGAGCAAGCCATGCAGCTCGACTAGTTGGAAAAACTCTTGCTTTGTTAAGCTTTTCTTCTGAACCAGTTCATCAACCACCGCATCCATAAGCTTCCGATTCATCTGAAGGATCTGATAATGCAGAGAAACGTTAACAGGACAAGGACAGAGCAAAGAGGGGCACAGAACATTTCACCAAGACCGTATGTTACCTCCTTCGCGCAATGGTAACATTCATTCACAATCCGTAGAGCCTCCAGATCAATTCCCTGAAATTTCATAATTTGCTTATCAGATGCACCGTGATGCACAAAAAGCAAGAATAGTAATCTAGACTAGACGACTTATTTGACTTA
This sequence comes from Syzygium aqueum, assembly GCA_031216185.1. NCBI lineage: Eukaryota > Viridiplantae > Streptophyta > Magnoliopsida > Myrtales > Myrtaceae > Syzygium > Syzygium aqueum. Next base: position 29,611,702 of record CM062234.1, read on the forward strand.
ATCTACTTGGACCAGTAGTTATGACAGTTTTGGATCGCTCTCAGAAGTCATATAATAGCAACGGGTAGCACGCAAAGAGAACATGCTGAGGGATGTTTCAAAAGGAAGAGTTCCACTAAATGTAGTCTTCAGCTATATTTATCATGTAACTCCATAATTCAAAGCAAAAAAAGTCGAATCTCTCTAATGGGAGATTTCAAACCATGCACCGGATTTCAAACATTATGTATCAAACTCTCATTAGTTACAAAAAAACTTGCAACATGAGCTATAGGACTTTGCCGAGCATATCTACTCTATAAGGTTGTGTGATGTCCCATATGATATTCATCGCATGCACTAACACAGTCTTCAGCCCAAAAATCATGATACCAAAATTGTTAACTAAAATCTAAAGAATAAAATAGCTGTGCTTACGTTAATATGATCTGCAACCCACAAATTGGAGACGCCATAATGTTTCTCAGAGAGACCACCGAGAACATAAGTCCTTGCTGCTGACCTAGCATTGTCTGCTGTTTCTGCCCATATGGTGCTCAACTGGATAATTTAATCGGGAAGCTCATCAATTAATCGGCTGAGATAGCTCAATGGAGATAAAGGCTACGATACAGAAATATATGCCTGACAAAGAATTAGTACAACAGCACCATACATGCAGCAAATTTCAACCAATAGTCGAGCCTTTATATTTTCAGAGCCAGCTCAGGGTGCAGAGCAATTATGGTTGTAACTGTCTAGCTTCTGATGTGCTGCACTCTATTTGCAACTTATATTGCATATTTCAGCTATTTTCAATTGCTTAGGTTATTTCTATTTCTGACAAAATAACAAAATTCAAAACAAAAATATATTCCAGATGATTTCTACGTGGAGATCACAGAAGTTTCTATTTTCACTTCCACTTACAGCAAGCATGCCAATGGACCCCACAGATAACATACTTTATCATGGAAAGCGGATGCGCTTCCCAGCTTTAAAATAGTAGTTGATTATTAGATGAAAAAATATTCACAGATGGAGATGGTTTTAGTATGATACATAATTAAACTGTAAGTCATATAGCACAGAAGCTTTTCTAACCTGACCCTCGCCATACCAAAGCTCATCAGCAGCACGTGGAGCTAGTTGAACAGTGATATGATCTAGAAGTGACTGCCGACTGCATAATAATTAGAACAGAATTGGATTGAAAAACTGCTCGTACTCCACAGTTAACAGTTTGATTCACAATGACTTTTAAGCCAGATAAGCTTTAATGCTGTTATAACAATTCATAAAAGCAACAAGTCACAACTTGGAACTAGAAGAATTCATACCTCAGCATTCCTTCTTTGAATTTCATATGATCCATTTTCATTCTCACATAACCCAACTCCCTACCTGCTCTAGGAGCTATAGTGACCTGCTCAGAACAATATAGTGTTAAATAACCTTTCCCAATTTTGCAATCAATATATAGCAAAGCAGTGAATGCACAGACAAGAAAAGCTCCACAGGAATTGTGTCCTACTCAATTTTGAAGAAATAATGAAGGCAGCATGGCTAAAAACATGAAATCGGTTCTATATGTAGAGCGATATACAGATAATAGGAGGATATATCACCTAGAAACCACTTTTTAATAAGAGACTACAACTTAGTGTAAATTCCAATGTCCAGACCCATTAAGTACTCCACATACCCTACACGAACAAATATACTCCTCCTATTAGCTTGGGAGCCTGGGACTCATGATCGAATATGTTCTCTAAAGTCCTATGCAGTGACACAAGCACAATACAGCAGTGTCCAGTATCGCATCGGATATGACTACATAATTCAAAAGGAAGGTCAAGTTAATTCTTATAACAAAGGGAAAAAAAATTCCAGATTTTAATCGGCCTTCTATTTGGCCCACGAGGAGAAAGTTGGGTTTCAAACGGTCTGTTGCCATTCTACTGCCATCATCACATACAGTGGACATGACACCAAGAAAAAGCTACATTTGTAAAGTTGGAATTGGGATATCAAACACACAGGGAGGCAGGAAAAGATAATAAAACAGACTAATGGCAATTGAGACATAGGCAGGACAAGTTTAAATTGCTCAGGGATTTGCACAGATATTAACGAAGAAGAAAGGTGCTTAAGAGCCATACAAACTCAATATTTCTTAGATCAGGGAAGTTGACAGCCACGACAGCCATAGCCGCTTCATTAATAGCCACTTGCTTCCATGTCTCAGGGCTCCTCTCTTTCCTGTCTAACATCCCTCTTTCTTCAATTTGTGCCGCTTGTAACAAGTCATCAGTAGTGATCTGCTTGAAAGCAAAAATAATACCATACAACATATCAATGAGAATCCAGAAAGCTAGCACAGAAGCAGCAATTTCTAGCATCAGGTTAGAAAATTCCGTTTACCGTTAATAACAAGAGAAAGTATATGGAGTAATCTTAATTTCCTGAGTGAGTAATCTTAATTTCCAGGGTGATCAAGACTAAAGGGCCTATATGGAGTTCCATTAAAAACTATCAGGAAACCAATATCAGAAGAATTCGTTGACGAAAACATTGACAAGATGCATTTTTAACAATTGTAGATTTTTCACAAGTAAAGGCACGAGGAAGTTAGGGGTAGGCCAAGGAAAACATGGGCATGGATGGTGACTAAGAACTTCCGTTTTTTGGATACGATAAGAGATTCTAAAAGAACATGAACTCTTGCTAGTACTTATTAGAAAGTCCAACCCAAAAGCTTAAGCTATTAAGTGGAAGGAGACCACATGAATATAAAGAGCATTTAGGATCCATTGTCAATCGACGTGGGATAATACTTCAACACCCCCACTCATATGCAAGCCCGTGAGTGCAAGCCGGATTACGAGCATCACGTGAAATTTTGACTACGCAGATTCACATGGAATTTTTACCGCGCAAATTCACGAAAAGGATAGCATTGATTCTGATACCATGTGAGATTTTGGTAGGACCACAACCAACTGTTTTAAAAGCTTAAGCTAATAGATGAAAGCGCTGTTTAATATTTAATTACTCTAACACTCCCTTTAGTCTGGTCTTTTTGCCTAGTACTAAGCGTGGACATATTTAATTGGGGAGCCAAATGGGGCCTAAAAATATTTGAACTCAGGACCTCCCGCTCTGATACTATGTTAAAAAGTCCAATCCAAAAGCTGAAGTTATTAGATGAAGGGAGACCACATGAATATAAAGAGCATTTAGGACCGTTGTCAATCAATATGAAATAATACTTCAACAGTACTAATGAAGGAGAGTTATTTCTGTATTTATGTCATGTTCTATTAAGCTAAGCTAAGTATTATCTTTTGAGTACTGATCGACAATTACTATCCTTCATCCAAGAATAACTAGCAGAACAACTACAAGCTGTTTTAAAAAAGTATCAATATGATGCAGAACATTTTGGCCATAGATGACGACTTCAGCTCTCACAAAAAAAGCACTATCGTCAGAGGACTGTCTCATCTTTTAGCTTCAAATGAACTCAACTACTCAACAATTTCGATGGGATCGATCATTTTTCCCAAAGAAAATTTCCCTAAAGCACTCTCCGCCAATTAATTGCTTCTAGAACTAGTAGAATACCCAAATGGAGTTTGCAATCCAATCGTGGACACTGTCTCGACATCCATTCCTCTTGCTCAAAAAGTTGATTCATCAAATAGTCCTTATTCACAATAATTTGCACTATTGATTTCACAAGGGAACTACAACCACAATCAAGACAAAATAAGAAGTTTCACTCCGATTGAAGCATTACCTCAGTTCTTCCATCACGCATCATATAAATAGCGGCAACCTCCACAATGTTAGCTAGCTCCGCACCAACCATTCCATCAGTCATGCTAGCAACAGCAAGATAGTCCACATCCTCGGCCATTGGCTTCTTCCGAGCATGGACCTACATTGAGACCATATTATGGTCCAAAAATTAGTATTAGCCAATGAGATAAAGAGTTGAAAAAGAAAGGACTTCAAATGACACAATAGTAATAATAGCTCATCTTCATTCAAGAAAGTTGCCAGGTGTAAATAATCACCTTGATAATTTCCTCACGACCAATCAAGCCAGGTTTTGGGATATAGATCTTCCGATCGAATCTTCCAGGTCTCACTAGTGCAGGATCAAGAATGTCGGGCCTATTTGTAGAGGCAATTGTAATAACTTCCCCTCTTCCTTCAAACCCATCTAAGCATACAAGGAGCTGAAGCGCATTTGTGGTAAACAGCAACAAGCATTAATTCTCATATAGGACTTGTTATAGCTGCTGATTCATGGATATTTTGCAACAGATTCATGGATGTTTAACTCAATATCACAACTGACCTGATTTAGAGTAGCATCACGTTCTTGTCCGCCAGATCCCTTGATCAACCCACGTTCCCTTCCAACAGCATCCAGCTCATCAATGAAGACAACAGATGGAGCCTACAAAGATTGACGTTTTAAACTACTGTGCCTTATCAGCAACAAAACTAACAGCTCAAAGAAGAAACTGAACCAACTATCAAGATCTGAATATCACAGTATCCCAAAATGAAGTATTCCGTTATAAAGAAAGAAAGATCAGCCAAAGCACAAATGAGTTACGATGATAAAATGAAATAAGCGACTCACGGGCAGATAAGATGAGTAATCAATAAATAAGCACCATGGACAAAAAATGTAGCGGACCAGCTAAAGATGAAAGTTACATTTTCTCTCGCTTCCTGGTAAAGCGCACGGACACGAGAAGCGCCGACACCAACATATATTTCCACAAATTGAGAAGCGGAAATGGAGAAGAAGTTTACGCCCGCCTCACCAGCCACAGCTTTGGCTAGCAAAGTCTTACCAACACCAGGGGGACCACAAAGAAGTATACCACCTGGTTATTAAAAGAAGACGATGATTGAGAATAATATATTAACTGAGAGGAAAAAAAGGGAAAAGTTATGAGAGACAAACCGGGAGAATGAAAGGGTCGAAATGATAATGCCGTTAGTAAGCCAACACAACCGATGTAGCAACATTTTTTTATAGGATGTATATCACATTAACATGACTAGAGCAAAAAGTTTGCATGTAGTAAGATATTGATACACCTGCCCTTTTACTAGTTACCAATACTACTGTGTCGTTGGAGATCTTTTAGAAACTAACCTGGTATTTTCACTCCTCTTCTCCGATACATCTCACCATGCGTGAAAAACTTAACAATCTCCTCAAGCTCAAGCCTTATCTTCCCAAGACCTGCAACATCAGAAAACTTCACATCCACGCCTCTCTCAAGATACTGGGGGAGCCTTTTATTATGTGCCCTTCTAACTCTAGCACCTGACTTCATGAACTGCATTGCCATCTTCATATACGGATTCTGTTCTCCTCCTGCTCCTCCCTCGGTCTCCTCATCACCACCCTCTATTCCTTCCAATTCTCTCTCCAACTCCCTCATTTTCTTCCTCTCCTCCGCCTCCGCCTTGTCAATCTTCAATCTGTCCTCGTAATCCTTCTTCTGCCTCCTATAGCTAAACACCACGGTTCGATAGAAGATCACAAAAAACACCAAGCCGAGTGCGGTTGCAACATTTGAGTCCCGCGCCAAATTCGCCCACACAACTGCCATGTGCTGATAATTCTTCCTCGCTTCACGCAAAGACTCCTCATACTTCCTCTTCTTAATCTCCCTCTTCTTTCGCCTCTCCTCCTCTTTCTTCTGCATTCTCATCGCCTTCTCAATCATCTCTCTCTCCTCCCTCATTCGAGCCAACTCCTCCTTCTTCTGCCTCTTGAATTCCTCCCTCACCTGTCTCAACTCCATTGCCCGCTTCGACTCCTTCTTGGGCTTCATCAGCTTCAACATAAATCCCGGCACACTCCACAAGAACCCCAAATACGGCGCGGGCACATCTGGCTTCTTGACCGGAGGCGTGTACGCATTAACACATACAGAATCAATACTCAACTGATCCCACGCATCCCAAAATTTCCTATTCCCATCTACAGAAGGCAACACAGTCCTCAACACTCTAGAATCCTCCAGAACTACCAGAACAGGCTCTACCCTTTGCCTTAAACTAACCCCAGGTGGCTTTATCACATGCTTAAGCTTGCCCTGTTTCTTTAGTTCTACAATGTCAGTATAAGGAATTCTATCAGTAACTAAAGGAAGCCCTTTGGACCAAGATTTCAGCTGCTCCGGGGTCAATGCTTCGGGGGCTTTCTTGGCCAGCCTCTTCTTCTCCGAAACCTTGGTAGCCGCCGCCGCCACGGGCTGAGGGAGGGAGGCGTAGATGATGGTCAGGGTCGCAGGGATTGAGAGGAAATGGAATTGGGGTCTCATCGTTTCGTCCTCACGATTGTGCCCCTCATCCCCATTTTCACGGGCGCGAATCCGGCATGAAGTTGGAGGGCGAGCGGGGACTAAAGATGGGGTTTTGGGTTTATTCAAATTGGACTTGCGAAATGCGCGAAAGGGGAGGGATGGAGAACCAAGATCGCAACGGAAGGCCATGAATTGATAGCTTTTTATGCGAAGCGTGTAAGCGCTAGCTACATCGTCATGAAGAGTGCGTCGGCGTATAGATTCTTGAGTTCAAGAACGTGTATTGGACAACCTGCGCGAAGCGAAACAAGAACGGCTTCCTTCAACCTTCAGGGGCGATGTCGCTCTGCACGGGCCGAGCACCAGAGCAGCTTGCGCGCTTGTTGTGACTTGTGGGCACACTCGCCCCGTAGAATCAAGATGAACAGACGCTGGAGTTCCTGGAGAAAGGGAAGAGAGAAGCGAGGCAAGAAGAAGTTTTCCTGATCTCACTTTGTTTAGCCCAAATAAACACAGACATGCTTTTGATGTTCTTTTTATAGTGAACGATCGACAAAAGAAAAACAAGAATCGCGCACTTGTTAAGGATCCTTAACTAGGAATATTTCGGTCGTCCAAATAGTAGTTAGTAATTACACGTATCTAAAAAATATAAGGCATCGAAAAATTATAAATTTTTCTTAAGACTTAATTAGCGAATGCCCCCGAAACAATCGTTAATTAAATCCCAAGAAGAATGTCCGTTCAACATCGTTTTGACTAAGAACAAATCCACATAACTTGTGGCGATGCATTTTTCTTTGTTTCATTTTTTTGCAAATTTAGCGTGGGAAGATATATCAAGTAACTATGTGTCAGCAATTAACATTAGCATTGATCAAACCGAGTCCTGTCCAACCAAAAAAAATTGTGTTTTGAATATTATCGAGTCGTTTGGAGTTTGATAAATAACTAAATGTGCTGCTTTATTTTATAACTATTTTGATTGAGAAATTTGCGAGAAACCTATCTGTTTTGGTCGATCAAAAAATTTGGGTGAGAAATTTGTAAGAACCGAGCGTATGTTAAACCAAATAAATACATTATCAAAGAAAAGCAAGGTACAATGTCTTAGGTTACGTTTCCGACTGAAAAGGAGGAGTTTATCAGCCATATTTATGAAGACAAGATGTCTAATACCATCCGGTACGACATGTATTAATCGAGATACATTTATTTTGTAGAGGACAAATCTGAAAATGGTAATTTGTGTCGTTTGTAAAAATTAATAGATAAAATATATTTTCATCGCTTATGAAAATATTTGAACTAAATTGTCGTGGATAATGATAATATTTTTTATCGACTAATTATTTCAAGCGATATAAATAATTATATGTTTAAGGAAAATATTTTACGAATCAATGATTTCTTTGGGAGAGTTCAAATTGTTTTTCTCAGTTTATTTTATTAGTAATTTAATTTTTTAAAAAAAATAAGTGGAAGAAAAGGTGTTAGGTAAAATAACAGGAAATTTCGTCTCCTTTTTGCGTCTATGTTTTTTGTCTGGCCCGGGCAATCCCGCTGCGCGAACATACAGCAAGACTCTCTCTCCTCTCTCTCTCTCTAGGGTTTGGATTGGTCGCGGCAGCATCTGCGATACGTTCTTCGTCTTCTCCTCCGATCGCTGCGTCATCAACTCGTTCATGTCCGCCCCGATTCTCCTCCAAATCGCACCAGGTCTCGTGCTCGTCCGACTCTGATCTCTTCTCGACAGCGCTAGGGTTCCGGCGCGCCCTGCAGAATTATGTACATGCCGCCGCCGTCTCCCCGCGTCCTCCCCATCGCGGCCTATGTGAATCTCCGCGCGTTCGGCCCCGGCTTGAATCCGTTCGCCCCTTACTGCGTCGCCCATCACTCCCTCTCTCGCTAAATCGCCTCCTCCTTGCCTTCTTGTTTTTGCTTCTGTGTTTTGCCTCGAATGATGTAAATTCGCCGGTCGTCGTTGATTGTTCTTGGGCCTCTCTCTCTCTCTCTCTTCCTTTCCTTTCTGCCGGGAGCTTTACGGTGTAATCCGCTCGCGCTTGACGGAGCGGGATTTATTTGGTCTTTTGCGCTGGGTTCCTGTGGGTGATTTGATATTACCCGCGTGCTTTGTATCTGATCATCATGCCTCAAGAGGAAGTGGGTACGATCCGGAGGAACCTGTCGCTGACGAGAAGGCGGTCGTTTAGGAGCCGGGTTGATGGGGATGACAGGGGTTGGACTCTGCTCCATATTGGTGCTCGGAAAGGCGACCTCAGACAGGTCCGGTGATCCGATACTCTTTTATTGCTGTTTCTGTTTGTTTTGGTTGTTTGCACTATAATCGTGTTTGGCCATTTTGTTTTTGTTCACGATAGAAGATCATGCTACAATATACCTTCTGTGTATTATACTCGTGTGGGAAAAGAGGAAAACAATATGTTGGGAGATGGTTTTTTTAATCTATAATTGGTCTTAGTTGAATTGTTGTCATCGATGACGTAAGTTTTTCTACTCTCCTGGGGAAGCAATTAGCTAAAGGAAAGAATAAAGCTTCGGCTATTAAAGGGTTTTAGCTGATGTCACTACAACTCAAATTAAAAAATATTGGGAATTTGTTGCTCTTGTCGTGGTAGTTTAAAAAAAATGATCATAAAAAAATGCATTCTATTGACAAGGTTTTCACAGAATATAGATAAAGTTAGCTATGCCCCTTATGAAGTGTTGAACTCGGTGAGTTACTGCTGGGGTATCTGAAAGTACATGCATATAGTTGGTTCTCGCAGAACCTGCTCGAAGACTTGTGTTTGACCAGCCTATTTCTTATTTGAACAATGAAGATTTTGAGACCTTGACTAGCGATTTTCAATGAGGCTCTTGCTGTGGATGACCCTTCTGCCGAAATGTTGCAAATGTCCCCTCGCTTGTCTTACTCTCTCTGAACATTGGTCAGCAGGCTTAGTCCCTTCTGAACATGTTTGATTAGTGGGCTTGTTCCCCTTTCTTTCTGGTGATGTTCATAATTTTGAGTAGCGATGCTCCATATGAGTAAAGTGGACAAAAAATAAGTTGATTGAATGTCTGCTTATGTAGGGCTGTTGGGATTACCAAGGTTGGTGGAGTAAGTTTGAGTGATTAGGGAGCTAATCTGATTTTTCTGAAGTTTTATCTTCATGGTCCTGGAGAATCTGGTCGTATGATGTTCAACATCAACTTAATAGAAACTGTTTTCTTCACAAGTGTGGAGCTATCCCTTGAAGATGGGGGGTCATTACAAGTAGGAAATATCTGAAGATGAGTTGCATTGCAATAATTTGGAGTGAAATACGTGGCTATTACAAATAAGTAGATTGAACTTAGTAGTAATTATTTTCAAAGACTATGATGCTCGATTCTCAAATGCAGGGAGATTCTACTTATTGTGTTGTTTCATGTTTGAGCATCTTAGTGACAACAATTTATGTAATGCTGGAACTGCTTGTCTTTTGCAGTTCATGATTTCATTTTTCACATATATCATATATTTTACTTTCATACTTTTCCTTTGATTTCCACTTAGTCCTGTTTTCGAGAAATTTGTAGATGAATTTGAATTGTGTATTGTTTGTCTTTTCGAAATGCAATTTCCTGTCTTACAGTTTTTGGGCATTCTTCTTATCTAATCGAATCCTTTTTTTTTTTTCACGAAAGAAGTTTGATTAAGCTTTTTTTGGGAACAGGTGAAGCGCCTTCTTGATGAAGGAATAGATGTGAATGTGGCTGCTTGGGGCCCCAAATCAAAAGGGGTAACACCACTCCACCTTGCTGCTGAGGGTGGCCACGTGGAAGTCATGGATGTCCTGCTCGAGAGAGGTGCAAATATTGATGCTAGAACAAAAGGAGCCTGTGGCTGTGAGTGCCTTCTCCTATGTTCCCACGCACACCTCAAACCTACTTAATGTCTGATCTTCTTAAGAGGAGGCAGAATTAATCCCAATGTTCCTTGATGTTTGTTTTTTTAGCGAAAGAATTTGGTCAATGAGTGTGTCCGTAAGGCACTTTCTTTCTCGCCTGAACACAGGGAACTTTTGAAAGAAACCAAACAAGGGAAGATTACAGCTTTCTAGGTTGACTTTCTTGTGATGTGTATTATTAGTGCTTTGGAATTGGAAACTCCCTTTGTCAGGTATGCTTGTAAGGCACTTGTTTACATAACCCTCGACAAAATATTTCTCTTTATAACCACAACAAAAAAAGCCTTTCTTACTGATGGGTGTTGGTTAAAATACTTGTCTTTATTGAACTAAATACTTCTCGGGAAACGGAGGGATCCATAGCTTTGCATTTAATTGCACTTGTATCCTACGTGGTTCGCTGATGTTTGATTCAATGTTGACCCAGGGACACCTCTCCATAGTGCGGCCAAAGAAAGAAAACGGGAAGCAGTCAAATATCTGATAGAAAATGGAGCCTTCTTGCCCGATGACATAAATGATTGCAGATTCAACCCACCACTGCATTACTGCCCTGGCCTCGAATGGGCTTATGAGGAGATGAAGCGTCTTCAGCAGGAGAGCTTATCTGCTGGCGAGGGCTCCTCCTATAGCTCGGAAAGCTTATGACGAGTCTTCCTACGCAATCGGGACTCAGAAGCCTCTCTAATGAGCTGTGACATATTCACCATAGGATGAGGATTTCATTACCAGTGAAACATGCCATTATCCCACTCTCGCGCAGCCGTGTCTTCATCTCGTTGTCTTTATTCTGATGTTTGCAGTTAAACACGGTACTCTGGTGTGTTTGAAGACGATGAATATCTTATGTGCATGAGAACCATTATAAGGGTGATATCTTGTAATAAAGCCTCGACTTTGTCCTCATTCCATGTGGAGTTGGGACTGGAACAGAAGGCGGTTCCCAGTGCAGCTTTAATTGCCTTTTTCTGTTTGGTGTGGACTACTGAGAATGAATGAGCAATTTACTTGTCTTGTCCATTCCTTCCATAGAAGAAAATGGCGGTATTTTCCCTGATGAACTGCTTCTCATGTCGTGAGTTTTCGCGACAATGAACAATTTGTCGTAATTTCAATAAAAGGAGTTGGTTACATGCGGAACAATTTGTCGTAATTTCAATAAAAGGAGTTGGTTACATGCGGACGGTCGAGGTGATTTCTGTAAGTCTTTGGTTCATTTTGCCTCAGAGAAGGAAAGGGATTTATTGCATTAACGTGCGAATGCTCGAAAAAGAGGATGGCGATTTTTCGAGTAAGAGTTTTATTTAATCACAAAGGGAGTTTAAAAAATGTTGGAAGCCACGGGGGTCACGAGAAAATATATGGCCATATTCACAGTTTATTCTTTAAAGCTTGGACAAAAGGACTGCCTTCTTCATTTCCCTACGCATATGTAAGTCTCGAAAAACGTGCTCTACACATATGGAAATGGGTGTATGAAACATATGAAACAGTACAGATAAAAGTCCTTGGTTTATTGTTTCCTCAATCTGTTTCTATCAGTCCTTTTTCTTTCGGCTGTTCTATTTGTTTCGCCGAAGAGGTAAACTACAATCAAATCCAACTGCTTGGTGCGCACAATCTTTAGGAAGAGAAAATTCTCTGGAAAAATTTTGCGCTAGATAATGGAATATGGACCACAACAAGAGCTTGTAATGCTTGTTCAATTGGTGAAGAACTCTGTTTTTCCCATTTTATCGAAAGTACAAGTGAGGGGAGCCATACGTGATTAACCCAAATCGCAGCTTTTGAAAGGGGAAAATCACAACAAAGATTTTAAGAACGTAATTCGCAAATCTACTGCCGACCGTCCTCTAATGCATCGCAATTAGAAGATTACCATGATTGGCCTGTTAAATATAAGGGTCAACTAGTATAAACAACAAACATTTCCTAAGACTGAAGGATGACCTTCAACCTTCAGTAAGACAAAATTATGTAAGTGGGCAAACCTCTCAGAGACCATTGATGTAATTTCCTCCTTTTGGCAAACGCTCGTATGCATATACTGATAGAATGCAAACAAGAAACTCAGAATATCCGAATAATCCTTTGTTTTTTAAATTCAACATGAATTTCTTACTTCTGCCTCTGGTGTATCATTAACATTGCGTATTGCCACTCAAATTCATTGCCTACAAAAATTTAACTTCTACGAGCTATACAGGACTTTCAGCATGACACCCAGTTAGCATCACACTAAAGATGAAAAGCAGACATGACGGCGCTGTTAATATGCTGCATCCCGCCTTAGCAGAGTAAATTTTTGCAAAAGTTCTCCGTCTCAAGGTGATTTCCACGTGCCGAAGTTTGCTTTGATGCAGCAGTGGAAGCCCAAGGGACGTACCAGTCAGTCCAAATTGACTGTTCAATAAACCCCGAGCATTTTGGGCACACGACAACTAAGCTGCGCTCCAAATCCACCTTTGCGTGTGCTAGGTAGTTTCGTAAGCCATGTCAAATCAGGAGGTTGTTTAGAGACATTTGCAATATTGCTTCTCTTGGTTTAGACAAGCCCTTTTATCTTCTCGCAGTCGAATTAGCAGCAGTTTTTTCTTTCATAGCTTCTTTCTCTTGTTTCTTTTTCTCCGCATCAGCCTGCCTTTCATTCTCTTCACGTGACTTATTGAACATCTTCACGAAGACGGCCAAGATTTGAGTCACTGCAAACACAAGCAGCGAAAATACTCACTACTACCATACACAGAATGGAGGAAAGAGTCAGTCGGCACAAAACACCCCAGATAGAGAACACTATTTATCTGACCAACAGACAATTTAACTTCTTTCAAATGGAATTTTATGAATGATGAATCTTCAAGTGATGGTGCTAATATGACTGCAAAGAAACATAAACATACCAACATGAGGCCTGTTGGTGAAAAAAGAAATTACTCATGGCAAGTGATACATGTAGTCTCACCAGGATGTCAGGTGATGTATACAAGCAAATAAATGGTCAAAGAAGTAATTTGACTAGGCCACAATGAATTGAATATGTCGATAAGTATGTAGTAAAAGATAAATTGTACCTTGTTCAAAGGGACAGCGAGCTGGATCCTCTCCAAAATATTGACATAGAGAATCGGCATTGCGGCCCTGCGAGATAGTGGATTCATGTAAAAACAGAGATATGGTATGTTGAAGTTGAGTCGAACCCAAAGAGGACTCACCACTTCAGAGTACAATGAAATGAGTGACCTCACTTCAGCTTCAGCAGTATCAAGAAAGCTCTTCAACACCTGAAACAAGAAACATCCCATAGGTGTGTAAGGAGGAAAAAAGGCCAGGGATTGGTTCATTCTGTCTGACTTGTACATGCAATGCAATTAATTAAAAAGTGATTAGAGTAACTCAACCAGTGGAGCTATTTAAGATTGGCATACAAGCAGACAGAGACAAAATGACAGAACAAAAGGGACCTCTTGAAATTCCAGAACTCAAGCAAAAAATGCTTGAAGAAAAACAAACTCACTTGCGACAATATTACCATCCTTCCCTGTAATAATTTAACCAAAAAATTTGATTTCACTGAAGCTAAGAATTGGAGAAATGCCAATACAGCCTGCAATAGTTCCGTCAAGACCAGCATGAGCCCCAACGGTGATGTCAGTCACTGTACTGGGTCAATCAAAGTAGACATTCCCTACTTATTCAGAAAGCTAAACCATCAGTTAGCAGCTCTCCATGATTCACAATTTTTCATTACTATTTGTTTAGTATTCGTCTCTATTGGAAGCTCACGGTAGAAGCCCGATACCTTCACTCAAGGAAATCACCAAGAGAGAACCCAAGTCTAACCTCGTTAACATATCCAGTAGAACTCTGACCCAAAAAAAAAAAAAAATATCCAGTTAGACCCACCTTCACTCAAAAGCTTAAGCCAATGAATTATGAGCCAACTTGGATATATTAACTCCTCTAAATCACATCAATTCTGCAATGTGGGACTTCTCTAACACAACTCACATGCGTATCTCAACAGTTTCTTGAGTAGTTACAGAGTAGTGTCAAAAGTAGGACATGGACAAAAATCTCGTGATGAGGAAAAAACAAAGGAAGAGGTTAAAAGACAAATAACAATTTGAGATAGTCAAATCATCAGCAAAGGGGAAAGGAGGTATTGACGTGGATCCATTTACAAGTTAAGAAGATTTACAAAGCATTACTCACTTTCTGGAAGCCAGCAGATATGGCACCATCATTTTCAGAACCAGCAAGTTCTTGCTCAACCTTTTCAAGACCTTTGCTCACAGCTTGCATTTCCTCTGCCAAAGATTTCAATTGGATCTAGCCATACGGTTAAGAAGCAGATTGAAAAGGCAACAACGTCAGTACATGAAGTAGGGCTAGCAACAAGGGATAATATGCAGGAGCAAATCCAAAGTAGTATCTTTATACCTTAGAAGCAGCTTCTAAATGAACAAGATCCTTGCCAAAATCCAGCAATTCTGGCATTTTTTCAGCAAGAAGCTGGAGAAGACGAGGAAGTTCATAAAATTCACATTCACATTAGACTGCCATATGAATACATGTTCAAGAAAAGAACCAACTAAAGGACAAGCAAAGAGCTGGAAAATCAAAATTAACCAATGACAAAGAGCTGGAAACTTTCGAGGATAACTTATCGATTCTTAAACTATGAGAATAGTTCCGTCAATGAGTATACTCCACATGATCTTAACCAAAGAAACTTTCATTCAATAGCATTGCCAGAGATGTTCAGAAGATAGGTGATGTATGTAGTAAAGAAGTAATAACATAAGACTGTATACACAATGTATCATAAAAAATAAATACGTAAAGTGCAATTAAATTAAAAAAAATAGTAATGAACCATTTCATGCAAAGCTGTTGTTAAGATCTAATAAATGAAGAACATCCAGTTGCACAATATAAAGTTGAAAAATAGGCTAATTGGAAAATGGAAGTATCCACAACAGTCTGTTCCCTCTACTCGTGTGCATGAGGACGCCAATAATGATTTCAATTGGCATGCAGTCTTCAATAAGATTAAGACAACTTATCTCTTGCAGGTGAAATTCATGTTCATCTTTCCTTATCAATGACGGCCCATTCCTTATAGCAGACTGCTGGTTAGTGGTGATAAGGGAATCCCCCCAAAACTATTATTTACTAACTGAGTCTAAAGTATTTGGACAACAATTTGCAGTTCAAGCCATTGCACAAAGATATAATCATGAAATTCATTGCAATGTGCCATGAGGTATGATAAGTTTGCATATTTGAATGCAATCATCGAATAATACATTAGCAAATCAATCTCCATACCTATTGTACCACTTCCAAGAGACAATGATTGACCTATGAGAGAGAGAGAGAGAGAGAGAGAGAGAGAGAGAGAGAGGAGATTTACTTTCTCATTGAATTATTTTTCTATCAGGAGATTACCAAGATTTACTTTGACGTAATTTTCTTTGTCCTTACACTGTTTTAAGAGGCAGTCTTTTAATTCTCGCCTTGCACATTTCTTCCATCACTCATGAAGTTTTACATGTATACAATAGCAAAAGGGTCTCAACAATGCTCCTCCAACACTAGAGCTCAACTTACTAAGAGTACCTATTTTCATATCACTCTTAATCATGTCCAATTTCCCGCCTTCCAGGGGTTCGAATGTGTAACAGCCATCTAGTCCATTAATATCATGAAATCTTGGCAAAAGTTCACAATATTTTACCTTGCATAGGTAATGCATCAAAGTCATCTTGTTGTTTCTTGCACGAGTATCAGACAATTTAAGGAGGCTGTCCAGCTTGAAGCCAATAGCAGAACCTGTAATATGAGAACCAATATATGTCAACCATGACTCGCGGTAATTAAATCTGTCAAAAAGGATGGAATGTCACCTCGTGCAGTTCCTTGGTTCAATGCATTGCCCAGAGTGAGAATGGTTTGCATTATCTGACGTAGTTTGACTGACTCTTTCACCTACGTTGACATATAAGAATGGATGCTAAGTGTATTGAGTTTTTCATTGCAATGAATAATGCTTGATATAGACGGTACCTCTTCAGCTGCATCATTAATGGTACTGAGGTTAGACCTTAGGTCATTAACCTAGAAGCAGAAAAAGCATGTGACCGCTGATATATTTCGTAATACTAGGAGATGGATCTAGAAATTTACATGGCAACTAAAGCATGGGATACACACCTGACTTGAAAAGGTGATCCTGAAAGCAAACACTCGTAACTTGGATTCAATGCGGGGAACCTTCATCAGTTCCAAGAAAAACTGAAACATCAACAGCCAATTTCATCAATAAAAAATGAACTACTGAAGAGAATATAGCTTTCTGACATGTGGTTAGAAAGAAACCTGTTCACACCTCCCTAGCGATCCCTTGTCACCAGCATAATTCTGGAAAAGGAGGAGCAATCACAGAGTACTTTAGTAAAAGAAAGGCATCCGACAAATGTTGACTAAACATAGAACAGCTGACTAGAAAACACAATTTCAAGAACTATCACTTTGAACATGAAATAGAAGTTTACTAACAAACAAACACTAAGATACTGGTGTGATCAGTATGGACCACCCCAAGCTACTGTACATTGCACTGAATGCGTTAAGGATTTTGTACAGATGCCACCAGGTTACCACTCACCAGCACCAAGTAGGAACATCACTTTATCATGTCAACCCAAGAAACATCTCAATTCTTTCGTTCTCTAGAAGAGTCAATATTTCAAATCTAATCGGCAGAAGCCAGTACCTTAGGCAGATGTTTTCAAAGGAAAGCTCTGAATATAATCTTGTCTCATCAGTCCAAGGATAATTGGTTAAGGACACTCAGAAGATGCAAGACACCTTTAGATCAATGGTGCTAATTTTTTTTTTTAAATTTCAACTAAGAAGGTTCCAAGAAGGTACTGCCCCTATACAACTTCAGATGTAAGCTACCCATATACACAATTATGCACAAAAGATTATTTCTAGCATTTCCAACAAACAAGATGTATGAGATTGAACTCTCCTGCTATACCAAAAGTTAAGACTGTAAAACCAATTATCCCTGAGAGAATCCCCAGAGGATTCAACTCCTTGAAATCCACCCTTGTTCCTCTCTCTCCAAATGAGCCAAAAAACGAGGAGAGGAATCATCATAGCAATTTGCTTCTTTCCAACAAACGAGCAGATAATCCCTCCCCAAGCCCAAAATTCATTTTACACCATGCCTGAAGTCACCCAGTTTACTCCTAATTTGCAAAACTGTAGTCCAAATCTTTCTATTCCAGCATAAAAGTAGGTGATTCCCATACTCCTCTTCAATATTGCACAAAAAAATCGATTAGTCAACCAGTTTTTTTTTCTGTTCTAAAGATTATCCAAAGCAATAATATGTTCCCAAGCTGCTTCCGAAGCGAAAAAAGAAACCTTCAAGGAAACTTGACTTTCTAGATAGGTTCCTAAAGAAAGAGAGTGCTCTGTTGTAATTGCTTCAGAGTACAGTTGAGATCAGAATAACAGAATTTGGAAGAAAAAGTTTCGCAAATACAGTAGCCTACTATCCCCTCTCATATCTAACATAGCCAAAAGCTATTCCCTTCCATTTCTAAAGGAATCTTCCATATGACTGTCATTCAGGTAAAATTCACACTTGCAGGCATCAGCACATAATACACAACTCTCCCCTGTTGACGACACCACTCTTGTGCACAAGCTAAAAGAATTTACCTATAGATGCTTTTCACTTTACTAGTCCAAAGAAACAAAAAAAGGGACATGTTACTGTATAGATGTTCTCAAGAAAGGCTTTCAAGCTATCAATCCAGGGACCAATTACATCTTGTTATTGAAGAATCATTATCAACAGAAGAAAATATGTACTACCAGGAAGGTACAGCCAGTAAAAATTCAGACAATTGCCTATACCATCAAGGACATTCCAAGTAGGGAAGCACACTCCACAAGAAAGGAGATATGCAGAAAGAGCATGCCTAGCAAGGAGAATGCATGAGCACGAATTGATTTGTGATTGGTGTGAGCAAGTGCATATGTGCACAGGCATGTACGTGCATGCATGTAAGGCTGTGTGTGCGTGCGTGCGCGTGCATGAGAGAGAGAGAGAGAGAGAGTAAATACCTTCAAAGTCTCCATTTCTTCCTTGGTAGGACAGAACTTGATGAGATTTTCAACCTGATCAATGTCCAAAGCTGAAGAATCCAAAGCCAGAACTGCATTCTGGGAAAAAATGGTACTACTTAGTGTGACCAACTCACATGAGTAAACTTTTCAAAGACAATCCCTTTTGAAAAAGAAGAAGGTAGATAATAGGATAATACGAATCATGAGCCATAAAAACAGTGGAAATAATACCAGCTCTAGCTGTCCACACACATATTTTTTGTCTTTATAGGACAGTGCATGATGCAGAAGGTTAAACATGCTTGTTTGCATCTCATGCAGGCTTAAAAATAATCATGAATAGATGTTACATGATAACAGAAATTTTCCTTCATCTCTATATTATACTGCATAAAAGTGATCATTTGTCACACTTAATCTATCAAATGCTTAGCAAAATATATAATTTGTCCAATAAATTGCATTTAGTAGGTTTACATCGACAAACCCCTAAAATTTTAAACTCCAGAACTCCTTTAATCGACCTACATAATTGTTCTACCATCCTAAAAAAGAAAAAAACAAGAAAGCAGATGATATATTTCAGTCCACCATCAGTAAAGTTGCTTTTTTGCCAGCTTTGGTGCATATATAGAATTATATCATCCTCAGCAATGTAATGAAAAATCCCAGATTAATGCAGGGATCAGCGAGAAGTTTTTGTGGTCTCTAGGGAAAACACTTTTTTGCCCACGAACTTTTCAAATAGCCTCATAAGAAAGCTAATACAATGCATAGCACTGAATAAAGAGAGCTCAGGGCCATGATACGACACCTATACCCATCCACTTAACTAATGCTAACTAATATGTCCAATATATATTGCAGATCAATAGCCTAATAGCTAATTTTTTTGGTAGAGATGGTCATGCAACAACTAATAACCATAAATCACATCAATTCTTGGGAATCAAGATACGTAGATTTCCAGTGAATATTAACAGTCAAGTCAAACTAAGGGATGGAGAAAAACCTAACGTGTTTCTTGCACTTTATAATGATAACAAATTTAACTGTAACCAAAATATACAATATAATCAAATAGTATAGAGTAAAGGAGTTTAGTTCAGTAACAACATACGGTACTGGAAGCCTCCAGGAGATACGAACTTAGTAAATTGCTCTTGAAACCTTCTTATCTCACTTTCACATGAAAAGAGGTAAATTTTTCCAAGATTACCCATGATATGGCAAAATTGCAAAAGATAACAAGATCCCAACTCCCCGGCTGGAACCTAGTTGATCTATGTAGCTAAAATAGTACAAAAAGGTAGAATCAATGTGCATTTTCTTATATAAGTAGACTTATAACCTAACTTGATAGCCATAATAACTTTCTTTGCAATTGTCTGATAACGTGGATTCAAGCCCAGTCATTTCCGTAGTCTACTTGAATTAAACAATCCAAAACCAAGCCACACCCTCATCACAGTGGGGTTGGAGGGAAGAATTGTACCGCATCCTCTTTTAAAATTGAACAAAGGCTACAGAATTGAACCACATGACAAAGAGAGAGTAAATGAAAAAAATTTTAAAAGAAGCATGTAAGTTGGGTGGCAGCAGAAAGTCAAACCCAATGCGATATCCAGATTCTTCTAAGTATTCGACAAGCAATAACAACTTATTTGCATGACAAATTAAAACAGGAAAAACTCCATACATATGCAACTAGAATAAAGACAACTTACCATCATATCCGGCAGAGGAATTTTTATCTTTGAGAGCATTATTTCACAATTATATGCTCTACGCAAGTCAACCTGGCATTTGAAAGTAAAACATATTATTCTTGACATAAAAATTTGAATAACAGAAATTGCCATCTGATCCCCGAAAAATATATTACCACCGATAATATAAGGAAGGCACCCGTGATTGTCTTACCGAATTAGAAAAAAAATTAAAAAAGACTTATAACAATAAGTGGCTTTCTTTAAGCCTGTTGAGAAAGGTAATCCAGAAGCCAATCTCTCTAGGCTATTGCAAATGAAACGGTTTTACCGCTTCTGGAGGTTCTTCAAAATTGACTTATTTGGTTAAGAATACTTCATGTGACTCCCAAACTAATACTTTACCCAGATAACATGCTTGTAGCATGCACTAACATCCTACTGGCTTCTACTACATTCGCAAATCAATTACTGCTTCTGTTCCAAGGACTATGGTCAAAAAAGTAAAACACAAGTAGGAGAGAAAGTGTATATCTCACCAATTGCACTTTCTCAGGTTTATTGATGTTAGAACGCCGACCACCAGCTTTGTTACTCCCACTTCCATCCAAAGTAGCTGCCGAGAAGAGACTCTCAAGTTCTGATATGTCTATTTCAGGGGCCCTGTCAAGTATTAATGGTGACAGGAAGCCTATTATTGGATAAACTTTATTACTTCTCAAACAATATGAAGTGCAGAAAGTATAGGCAGCATCTAAAAGAAGATTCAATGGTGAAAATATAGCTATATCTCCTATATTGCGTATCAACGAACCTTGATTGATTTTCCTGCTCCTGAGAATCAGCCCATAAACTTCCTTGCATCGCACGTGTTACTTTTACCCAGTGTAGAGGTTTAAGAGAGGTTTTTTTAGGTGGGATAGAAGTCCCACCAGCAGATCGACCCCTCCCTTGATTCATTGACCCTAGAGTTCTTCCCCTTCCACTAGATGGCAGAGGTGGTGGCGCTACATATGTCCCCTTAGCTCCCGGAAATGGAGGTGGACCAGGAGGCTTTGGAGCAGGCGGTGGAGGTGGTGCACCGGGAGGCTTTGGAGCTGGCGGTGGAGGTGGTGCACCGGGAGGCTTTGGAGCTGGCGGTGGAGGTGGTGCAGAGGGAGGATTTCGAGCTGGTGGTGATGGGGATAGACCTGGCCGCCCAGGACCTGAAGGAGGCGGCGGCGGCGGTGGAGGAGGTGCACCGAGAGGCTTTGGAGCTGTTGGTGATGGGGATAGACCTGGCCGTCCAGGACCTGAAGGAGGTGGCGGCGGCGGTGGAGGAGGTGCACCGGGAGGCTTTGGAGCTGTTGGTGATGGGGATAAACCTGGCCGTCCAGGGCCTAAAGGAGGTGGTGGCGGCGGTGGAGGTGGCTTGGGAAGGTTTACTGTGGAATTGATATTTGCCGTGGAAGGTGAAGGAGATTCTCCGGGAACAGCACCTCTTGTGGCAGACTTTAAATACGATAATGCTGGGGGAGGTGGAGGAGGTGGCGGCGGCGGCAGTCCCCGCAACTTAAAAGTTCCAGAGTCTGAAAATGAAGGTGATAGCCCTAAAGATGTCTGGCTATGCACAGAGGAAAGTGAGGAAGTTGGTGGAGGGAGAGGAGGACCTTTAGAACTAAAGGTAGGAGGTGGAGGAGGCGGCAGTGGCAATGGTGGTGATTGCATTGGATTAGGCAAGGATGATTGACTTGGGAAGGATGTGAAGAAGGGAGGCGGAGGAGGAGGAGGAGGAGTAGGAGGAGAAGGAAGGGTAGATCCTTTAGATGAAACAAATTGGGACGGTGGAGGCGGCGGCAGAGGTGGAGGCGGCGCCATTGCAGATAATTGGCTTGATCTAGATGAAAATGGTGGAGGTGGTGGGGGAGGTGGAGGACCTAGTGGAGGGAGTTTAGATGTTGGAGGTGGGGGAGGTGGTGGCGGGATATTAGGGGATGGCATAGAATTAGAAGGAAAAGAAGGGGCATGAGGCAGACCTTTTGATGGCAATGCAGCTCCATCAACAGTAGAAGTTAGCATTGATGAATTTTTTTGGTGACTGACATGTGGGGGTGGGGGTGGGCATGGGGTATGTGGCCCTTTAGCAATGTTACTGGAAAGAGGTAAAGGGGGAGGTGATGGTGGATGAAAAGTTGGCAAAAGAGGTGGAGGAGGTGGTGACGGCGGAGGTGGCGCCTTAGAAGCATTACTAGAAGGAAGCGAAGGGGGAGCTGGTGGTGGTTGATGGGAAGATCGTACAAGAGGAAGAGGGGGTGGCGGTGGTGGTGGCTCTACTAGTGACACTGGTGGTTGGGGTAGACAATCGGAGACAGGAGATGCCATAGACGAGGTTGACTCAAGCAAGTGAGTTTGAGCTGTTCCGTCAGCAAGGCATGGTTGCTGATCAATAGGTGGAGCATCAACTGTATCTGATTCTTGATCCACAAGTTCTGAAGTAAATTTTGCATCCAGCACATCATCGCTATCAAAACTTGTTTGCATCACAGAATTTCTCGGATCTGTTGACTGCTTTGGCAAAAATTCGAATGCTTCATCCGAACTATCTGCTGCACTGGAGGTGTTATTTTCATCCTCGGAATCAGCGGGTGAAGTGTACAAACTTGCTTTGTTTTGTAGCCTAGACAGTTCTTTCACATCAGTCAAGACTGAAAGTTGTTTAAGCAACCAAAGTGCAGCATCATCATTGCTGTCGACCCATTCAACACCACTGAAAAGTTCCTGAACCCTGGAGAAAGCTTCTAAAGGCAATCCGCCTTTTTCCTCTCCATTCAAAACACTGATCGGGGCTCTCGGTGGAGAGACACTCTCAACATCCCCAAACAATACCTGATGTCAAAAGTCAATTCTAAGGTTTGAGAGACCATCAAAAGAACATAGGCACAATTCTATAACAAATCAATCTGCAAAAGGGATAACAGTAATTTGTCTGGTCATAAAAAAAATCTTATTCTTTGGCCTTCTCTAACACTTACACTTTACTTTTACTATTCTAGCAAGGGGTTGCTTATAGAAATATTCACCTCTGCACGAAATCCCTTTGGATACCGCTCCTTTGAATCCCAAAGAATGTCCAAGTTCTCAGAGTTCAGCATCAGTATGTTTGATCGGATGAATGCAGTATTGAACAATATCCGGAACATCATAACTTCCCTTTCTGAGTCCAAGTCCAAGTGGACGCACTCCAGGACCACATCTCCTTGCACGAGACATTGGATGTCAATTTTAATGATATCACAGTCCCCCTGCAATAGGTCATGTATTAGCACCCAATCTCCATGTCAAAAACCTCTTGTAGACACTGTAAGGACATTTTTCCTATTTTAATGACATGGGCAGGAAAGATAAAAGTGGACTTAGCTTGCTAAACTAGCTATTCTTCAGATAAATCTTCTATATCTGTCTCTTTAAACAAGCTGTTTTTGGAAGACATTTATGTTAAGAGCTTTCCCTGTTTCATTTCAGGAAACACATGCAATGAAAATTTCCATAGGATGATATTATATAGATTGGTACACAAGATAATGATTGGTGGGAAGTGTTTTACTTCCAAATGACAATCGAACAGGAAGTTGAAAAATGTGGACAGAAGAAATCCTACCTGTCGATAATGTCTAAGGGCCTTTTTCGTCTTGGACATGGAGAAAAGCATCTGCGTCGAAAGGCCCCCTCTACTGAGGAGATTCCTACCGAATATACGGATAAGTGGCCTGCAACCGTTCTGCGAATCAAAGCTAGGAATGGCTCTCAAGATTATACAATCCAAAGAAAGTGCTCGCTCTGGAGGTGGCCACTCAGGAGACATATTCCTCCTTGCAATATACTGAAGGTACCGAAGCTGGGAAGGCAACGGATTCAACGGTGAGAAGAGCTGCAAAAATCCTTTAGGAGCCTCTCTGTGAACAATTTCGAGTGTTCTCCGTTCTCCACCGTACAATTTTCTGAAAATCAAGAAAGCTGCCAGCAGGAATGCCAAGAGTGGCCAACCTCCTCTCTCGCAGTGCAGTAGAATGATGTTCTGCTGATTCCCAACCAATAGCCAGCTCTCGCAGACGCGAAGAAAATGTTGAATCAATGACAAAGGTAAGAGGGGACAACCCTCATACTGGCGCGGATAATCCATGACAGTGACGTCATAGTCGCACAGAGTTTTGGCGAATTGGCTGCGTTTCTCACCTTTGCGGAAATTGAACGCAAGAAATGCCGAGTCCGGAAACTCTTCATGTAACTCAGCCAAGATCTCATGCAGGTAGACTTGGTACATTTCGTCCGGCAATACCTCCGTTGAGAAGCAGGAATCGAAAACTGCATAAACACTTAGTAATTCAAATTGCTGTGCGCATCAAAAAGAAGGGGAAGCGGCAGTTGAGAACTGAAGTTAGGCAAATGAGGGATGTTACCGTAAACCCGGTCGACAAATTCGAGTAACCCATCTGGGGGTCTTTTGTAGAAGAATCTACTGAGGAGGGACATTTCTGTCAGCCAATTCTATCACATTCGGAAACCCACCTACCACTTCACACACAACGAAAAGAAGAACTCCTTTAATCAAGATCAAACTAGGCTCTCATCGGCGCTCAGATATCAATGATGGACCGACCCAAATATATAACAATGATCGAAATTCATTCGCTGCAGACAAACACTGGGCAATCAAAAAAATGCAAAGCGCGAGCTCAGAATTCCAAACTCCCCAACCCAGGAAACCCCCAACACAACGCCGAACGCCCCCACTTAGAACGGCGACAACGCGCATTGCCAGAAATGCTCGAACAAGAAAGCACCATACGAATTCAAGTTACGAATTTGAAGACAACCCAGAATTCTGGGATTCATCGATCGGCTCGGGACGCACCTGGAGTGAGAGGAAGTTACCAATTCGTAGACGAACCAGTGAAGTCACAAGCTCTGCAGCGACTGGGGAGGCTCCGAACTTCACTCCTCTGATATTTTGAAACTTTGAATTTGGGGAAGAAGACGAAGGAGGAGGAGAAGTAGAAGAAGAAGAAGAAACAGCAACCTGATTCTTCGAATGGGCGAGATTGACGGATTCATTTATGGACGGCCCAGGGGACAGAAAACGCCATGAAAGCCACAAACACGCTTTTCACGGTTCCAACGATCTTGCTGCTCGTTTGAAGTGGACTTGGACACGGACGTTTCAAGTCCCCATTTAGCCCAATTCGAGGCCTCTTGGCCCAAGCCCAGCCCTTCCATCTGATCTCTCTCCAATCCCGAATGGCTAGTGATGTTGGGTCCTATCCTATCTACTGTTTGGTGAACTGCGATTTAAAGTTGGAAATTTATATATCTTATCATATTCATTGCTTGGTTGAAACTGGATATCAATGTAAATAATACGTATGCCCTTACGCAATGCCTAATTATATCGACCAAATGCTACAAAAAAGGAAAGCAAGATAGTGGCACACGCTTAACTTGTACGTCATAAGCAAGGTTTTGGCTTGTTGACGAAAAGTCATGCGGTTTTGAACTGCAATATAGGTTGATGCAAAGTAAAAACATGATTACAATATGCTTAGGAAAATCGCCAGTCCTGAATTGTGAAAACACGTAAGGGTCTCATTGTAGCTTTATTAAAGTTTAACAAGTGTCATGTTAATTTATCTCAGTAAAATTTGGGTGAAATTACAACAGGAGGAATTTAGTTGTGGTTACTATGTAATAAGCTCGATGGTAAATTGCTCTTTTGTAAACGAACAGAGAACATATACCAAATCATTTAAATGGCAACCTTCCAATGACAGATAGGATACACTGCTTGAGCTTTCTATGTTTCCTTTGTCTTGCGGATACTTCCATAATGTCGTATTCAAAGTGACTGAATAAGCGGGCTCATATGCCCGAGGCAGACTGCCGATGTTTTCAGGCCGATGAATTCTTGTTGAGCTTGACGATCATATCATGTATCACCATGTAAGTTAGGAAGTCTAGCCTGTCGTTTATTGCCTTCAAGAAATCCTTAACATCATCCCTTCGAGAAATTCTTGCATTGCCGCCGATAAATTCCCGGTTTCCCTTTCTAATTTTTTTTTGTCTAGACTTGGATTCATAAATCGAGTACGGTCACAACGTGAATGACAGGTAATTGTGATTAAATTGGCCCATGTGACGCGGCTCGAAACAAGTACACGGCCCTCAGTCTCTCGCAGCCACCGGCGGCCTTCCACGGTGGCAAGTGCTGTCTGTTTCTTATCTTTCAACCATGGTGGTCCATATAGTTCATGTGAAGGTAAGAAAAGACCTTTCTACCTATTCAAACCCTCTTGGGATTTGAGACGGTCCTTGCGTTTCCCAACCTGTTTTTATGCATGGCAGCATCTGTGCAGTTTTCAAATTGTTCTTTTCTCTCCTCTTTTTCGTGCCATAATTTTTAACTTTCCCCTGTCATCATCTGAGCTAAAAAGACGACCCCCTTTCAAGGTTTCACCGGGGCCTGAAAAGGGAAAAAAGTTCTGTGAAAGGAGTTGCCAGAAAGATGCAAAGTTTGAAATGGGCATTGCAATGATTTCAGTCTAGATGTTCACAGAAATGCCATCTCCTTTCCATGGTTTTAGTCATTCTAGAACTACTGCTGCTAAATGAGCACTGTCACTGTGTCAGTTGCTCTCTTTTTTTTTTTTTTCTATTATATGATTTGATGAGAGCTGAACATAGAGATGCAGAAATTGTTTTAGCTGGCTTTCCTTATGGAAAAGCCTAGGACCAGCAGAACTCACTCGGTTTTTTTAACTTTATTTTAAGACAGGTGGGTCTACAATGATCTGGAAATGGATTCAACTTATGGCCCAAACTGTGGTCTACAATTTACTCATTTAAAAGTTTTAGTCCTTTTAAAACGTGTCAACACATCCTCAATCCCCACTACTTTCATCTTAATTCCTCGATCCCCACTACTTTCATCTTAATTTGATTTCACGGTCTCTACTCAACACTGGAATCACGTCATTGTTTTCTAGACAAGCATCTTCTTAGGACCTTTTGGGTTAAAGGTTCAGACTTTTTAGTTATAAGTAAATTGCTAAAAATGTAGCCAAAGGTTATGTAGATTTTTTTATAAGCTTGAAAGATTGCGTTAAGTTTTTTGTACTAGTAAAAAGGTTGTGCATTTTTTTGATACCTTTGAAAGATCATGTCAAACGCTTTTTAAAAGATAAAAGACCATGCATTTTATTCTTGGTATTTACCCCCATAAAATCACAAAGGGCAAAATCCTGATTAATTCCCTAGTAGTAAAAGGAATGAATCCTTGTGCCATCGTGCAGAAAGAAATTTGCAAAGCGCAGTTCATAATATGAAGTCAACGGGCCGACAAAAATAATTGAAATCCTGAAATTACAGGCCAGAAATACAATAGTTATCTACTTAATTTTAAGATCTCCACCAGCTCTCTGTCCGGATCCGTAATGTCTGAAAAGGACCGTTGGTTCGTTCCGTCATTCACATCCAAGTAAATCCCCAATGCACAAGACCCAATCTTTTTGTAAAAATCAAAAACTGTGCCGCTGCATTATTGATCCATCAAAACCAAATCAGTTCAGAAGAAAAACCCAACAAGAAAAGAACCAGTGTCCTCGCTCTTTCCCCACTCAAAGCGCACACGCCCCCAGTTTCATGTCCCAGTAATGGCCACACATGAACAAGAACAAGAGTACCAAGAACACCCGCCAGAGCAAGAACCAGACAACAGGAACGAGAACAAGAACGAGAGCCTCTCTGTCTCCACCTACTTGGGCCTCAGCTTCTCTTTGTTCTTGGCGCACTTGCCCAAGAACTCGCTGACCCTTTTATCTAACCTTAAGACCCAGGTCAAAGACCTCTCCTTTATGCTCCTCCAAGCCGAGGACCAGCTGAGGCAGATGAGATCAAGGAGGAAGGAGGACTCGAAGGCCAACGCGAGGGTGGTGGAGATCTTCGCCAGCCACAGGAATGCGTGGCAGGAGGAGGAGAGGAGGCTGATGCAGCAGCTGGACGAGGCCAACGAGGAAATGGCTCACTTGAGGGCGAGGATGGAGGAGAACGAGAGGTTCGAAGCAGAGTACAAGGCTAGGGTTGAGGAGCTGGAGAGGGAGGTTGGGGAGAGGGATGAAATGATTGGGTTCATGTCAAGGAGGGTTGAGTTTGGAGAAGAGAGTGACCGGAATGGTGGTCATGGTGATGTGGAGGAAGCGAGTGAGTATGATTATGGTCAGCAGCAACAACATCATCACCATCATCACTACCAGTACTTGAATCGGCAACAAGAAGAGCAGACTGGGAATGGGTTTGGTTCTGAGTATTTGGGGTCTGCTTCCAAGTTATGGGCTGAGAAAACCAATGTTTGGCAGGTATGGTTTTTGCTTTTTCCTTCTGCTTTTTGGGTTTGTTTTTGCAATGCTGTTTCACTAATGCCCATAAATTTTTGCGCAATCTTATATTGAGAACACGTGTGCTGATTTCGATATTGGGAATGAAAAGATTCTGGTTTTTCATGAGTTTTTGAGTAATTATGATAATGGGGAAAGTTCGGGGGCGGTTTCTGGCCTTTATTTCTCGTTATAACTTTTCTTGATATTCTCCGTTTTGCTTTTTTTTTTCACGATTAATATTTTCTTGAGTTTCAAGATGAAAGTGAACTACTTTCTGATGACTATAACTTATTTGAGTGCCAGTTCACCATTCTCTCTCACTTTGCTCCGGGAACTCGGTGTGTTGTACTGGAGTCTTCATCTTTTTTCCTGGTAAAACAATGTGAAGTCTCTGTGTGTTGCAAGAATCTCTGCATCGTGTACGGATTTACACTGTCTAGCCATATGTCTTTACCTTTATCTAGGAATCTTCATAATCAATACAAACAGGGAAAAGTTAATAAATGGGTTCTCAAGATTCTTCTGGTTTCATGTCTATATCTGTTAGATAATGCCTTTAATCTGTAGTACTAGTGAAAAGTTTGACTAGCATGAGTTCAGGTGTTAAAATCAAATGACGCAGTTCTTATTAAGTTTGGTGGATAAATATCTTTCTCATGGAGTTTATCCACCTTTTCCGGTTTGGTAAATTCTTTTTCCTTTCACTATGCGACATTTTGGTTTTAGTCATCAAAAGAGACATTTTATATTCTGGTTTATGTTGGTTTGGTCGATTTGCCTGGGCAGTTTGGCCCATTTCCTTGTTCTCCATTCCCAGTGGCATTCTCGTTATTTGGCTGGGGACCATCCTTATCCCATCGATAAGGATGTATGAGAAGATCATCTATCTACATCCACAGTATGTATGTAATGGTAATGCCAAACATGTTTCTGAAGGAACGTGAGCTCCTTCAGCAATTACTGTTGGCTGATACCAGTTTAGAGCCACAAATGCTAATGATAAAAGAAAAGGGTCAAAAGGTTGTAATTGTACAAGGAGATGCTAATGTGGTGTCCCTAGTGTGAACGACTAAGTTGCCATGAAAGCAGAGCAAACATATCGGTTCTTCCAGCCACTTGTGTAAAATAGAATCTACAGGGACAACTTTTGATGCTTCATCAGATCTTGAAAGTTCGATATCGTAAAATCAATTGTTTGTATAGATACTTGATTTGAGTCGTTGGATGACTAACCCATGTCTGGAATAAGATCAAACCTGATGTAATGTATAGCTCTAATAATGTGCTTCCCGAGCTTATTAAACCTTTGGTAAATGTGAAGCTTGTTATACTTCTACTGTGGAATGAAACTTCTACTGTAGAATAAGCTTCTGAGATAACTGTTGGGTAGGAGATTACTTATTTATGTGTTGGAAATGGGGTGACCTGGTATTTCTGGTGAAAACTGGGTAGGACATTACTTATTTACGTGTTGGAAATGGGTGATCTGGTATTTCTAGTGAAAACTTTCTTCTCCAAAGATAGGAGAAAGTGAGATTAGAAAACTTTTATTCAACAATCTCACTTGTTGACTCTAATTTCTACTCAAAAATTCTCTTTTGTTGAAATTTGTTAAAAGATATGAAGGATGCAATTGCTAAGTACTTTAATATAGCTTGGAATTCATGGTTCAGCAGACTATAGCTGTCATTTTGATGGTTTCTTAAACAAACACTACTCGGAGGTTCATTTAGCTTTGCACAGGTTATGATTTTGCACAGAAGATTGAAATGTTCATTAGGTGCACTAACAGCAGATAAATGATACTTTTACAGGGGCCAGAAGAGTGAAAACATGTAGCGATTAGATTGAGACAACTTAGTGTTATACGAATGTTTCATCAACGAATTTGTTGTGCTCGTTTCTCAGATGGCGTTGTACACACTGGAATTCCTAAGGTGACGATACTGATATCTTACCTGTCTTTTTTATGGGCAGGATGTACAGTATGAATCCCTCGAGTCATCACATCATTCAAAGCATTATGTGACAAGGTATGTGCAGATGGTTTATATGTTTCCTTTGACCCTTTTCATAATGCTATTTTCCTGCAACTCATTGGAGGCAATTTGTTTCCTGCTCAGAAGGGAGTCTCCTTGGAAACTGAATGGTGAAGGGGTTGGCATCTCTTCTAAATTGAAGTTACTTGAACAAGAATTGTTGAATTTGGAAAAGGCTGGGGATGGTGATCCTTCGAAGGTTCCTTCGCTAATGAGGAAGCAGGCTAAAAGATATCAAGCTCTAGCAGGAAAGATTGACGATCTGTGCAGAAAGATGGTATTGGCTATTTAAGTTAATATTGTTGCTTACAAGTCTTTTTGAGCTGCTTGCTATTGGGAGATGCATAAGACATTCTAGTTTTGTTGCGCATGAGGCACCGATAAGCTGATTAGAGTTTCTTGTCAGCATGAGTGAAGCAACAACGCATGTGCAGTTGATGACTTAGATATGGGGAAATAACAATGAACCTAATACACAGATATTAACCAAATGCTAGGTCTAGATTGTGCTTAATTCAAAACTTTATATTGGATCTTATTCCACTACGGTGACATATCAATCCTACTCGAGCTGATGTTCGGTACCTTATCAGATCGAATCTGATAAACTTACCTTCCGTAACATGCTCATAAATGTTAACAGAGTAGTAGCTTCAGTAGACATAACAAAAGGTCATCTTAAGCATTTCAAGTCTATTTTATATTTGTGGCCTGACATTCCTCTGCTAGTTTTTAGGTTGATCACGTGACAACCATCTGGGTGTCATTATTACTGGGAGGCATCGGTATTTTCAAAATCTACACTTAGGCTTCTAAAAAGGAACAGTTTCGTGAACACTAACATGTTTTGTTTGTGACACCAAACCTGACTTCTTCCTTTAGTGAGTTACCGACTTCAATAGGGTGTATAATTTACCATGACTAGTAGTCACTGAAGTTCAATAGTTATTTTCCCTGTTCTCTTAATTTAAAAAAAAAAACACTGTATAATGTGGAAGTAGGTAGCTGAAGTTGATACCCTTTTGTTCATATGCCACAGCAAGCTAGCGATCCTTGTGAACCGACTTTGAGTTCGGAGTTTAGGACTCAAAGGCAGACCGAGTTCTTACTAGAAGCGTTCAGGCTCCAACAGCGTGCAACTGAGACAGGACAAAAACTGACAGCACTACACGCTGAAGTTGGGAAGAGCTATTACGAGGAGGAGCTTGGGGGCCATGCCAAATTAACCACAAGACGGTCCATGGACTCGATAAGGAACAACTTCAAGGAAATCCAAAGAAACCTGGAGATATGGTTGGCTCGAATAATCGGGGACTTGAAGGGGATTATTGCCAGAGATGGGGCATCTCGCGTGAGAGAATATTATGTTGCTAGATATCCTTTTGTGCAGTAGAATCTCTAATGCCGTATGAAGCTCTAATCTCTAGAAACGGTTGTGATTTTTTGGTAATCTGATCTGAAACTTTGAAAGTGGCGATTATAAGCTGCATGGCACTGAAATGGAAGCTGTACATGATGTTTTTTGGTGGCATCAGAGTTAACTGACTTGCGTAATTAAAATCGTAGTGACCATAAGGATTGGACAATGAAAACAGAGTTTTTAATCTAAGTCTCGGCTATGTCGAAAGCAACCCTACATGAGCATGATATGTCATGATGAAGATCCACTGGAGAGCCCCGAGATTGAATTGTCTTAAATGGAAAGTGAAGGCTCTGGGATATCCTGAGCATTGAGCATTTATCTGTCATTCAGCTCCCGGTCGGTATAAAAGAATAGAGCATTTTGTTTCTGTTTTGTGTCTTCTTTCTTGTTCCTTTTTCTGTTTCTTTAGTTGTTCCTTCTGCTAAATATTGAGCTCGTCCGTCTTTGTTTTGTATTGCATCGATGGCAATTACACCTAGACTAATAACTTCTCTCGTTTTAAACTCCGGCTTCGCTCGGGGTTCTGGCAGATTTTCCTTTCATTCTCGATTTGAAACCCGTCCTCTGTAATTTCTCGGGAGTGGACTTTACCAGATTGACTATACTCAACCATGGCTGCTCTTATTAGATTGAAGAGCAACAGCAAAGCTAGATTACACATGTACTTACATGGCTTGTGTGGGTGTGATCTACATCCAAAGATGTGGGGGGGGGGGGGGGTGGTTTATGTCATCAAGAATCTCATCAACAATCTCAGGCCTTTAACCAGTCGATCTATTTCCACAGCGCATCTGTTGAAAAAGATCCAACTTCGGTTTTCCGTTCCTTCTGTCAGGTGGGTTTACCAAGTCGAAACACAAGATTTACGACCCCTTGAATTCACAAAAGGGGCTATAAGCTCAGATGCACAAATAACCAAGGCTTCTAGGTTTCTTATCATTCTAATTAAATCCAGAACACCCCTGATAAAATACCACATTACACTGTTCTTTCCATGCACAGCAGCATCAGCATGTGAATGACAACCTCAGTAGGAATTGCCTCTTTCCGTCGCTCTTTAGACCCTATCTCTGTTAGGCCGGGGTGAGCACATTTTAATCTCGACGAAACAAATTAAACTGGTCCCATTCGACTCGAGAAAATTGAATCCATGTTAGAATCCGAAATCTCGACCTGTACTATTACACTGTTAGTCTCACAAAAAAAACTTAAATCATTGCTTGAATGGAGACTATGTGTATATAAGACGCATCTTAACCACGTTTTTTTAGCAACGTGAAATTATACTTAACAATTTTAAGATATGAAAGAAGGTAAATATAACTTTTGTCTGTATTTTTTGTTTTCCCAATACTCCATATCTGAGACTCCACCCTAGGTGGCAAAATTCCATAGCCATGCTATGGGGGCACCTCCGACCAATCCTCTTAAGGCTGACCGGAGGCATACACACCTTGTTTAACGTTCCGGCAGCCAAAAAACCTAGTGCCACCTATTCCTCCCCATTATTTTTCCTTATGGGGAGAAGGGAGTATCCTCTTGAGGTTTTACGTCCCTTATGACTTAAGATAGAGACCTTATGAGGTTAAGCCTTTTAAGGATCTAGTCAAGTCTAAATACCCCAATAGAGAAATTCGTGATAGAGAAGTACTACACTAAAAGCAAGCTTTTTTCATAAGATGTCATTGATAAGCTTTCTTGGAGTTATTTCTAAATAATTTGTATATTGTTTTGTCGAATTGACTTCAGCTAATTATAATGGCTTTGAGTCAAACAAACAGATGTGGAAAGCTCAACTCAACTTGATTATCATCTGACCAGAAAGGTTATAGGTGGCTGCTACTAATGCCTAGACGCGTTAGATTCTTATTTTTTTTCTAGAAAATTACCAAAAACTCCTAAACGTATTATGTTTGTATCAATTCAATCATAAATCTTTTAATTTGATCAATTTAACCATAAATTTTTTGACAATTTGCCAATTAAATTCTTCTAGCCAATTTTGGCAAGAAATTATTGACGTGGACGCCGGTCGTTTTACCTAGCACAGCTGGCATTGACTTTATCGAAGGGTTATTAATTCCTTTCCAGTTGTCGATTATTCTATCCAAACTGTATATCGACTCAATTTGTCACTTGTCAATAATAACAAAAAATTGATCATTTTTTTTTGGATAAGCATATGCTCCCTTTAGAAAAAAAAAATTAAATGATGCATTGGTCATTCAATTCTTTTAAATTAGATAATCAAGGGTCATCATATGCCCCCTTGTCATCGGCATATTTGATTTTTCCTAGACGAATTTTTTCTTGAATTTTTTTTAAAACAATACAATTAATTATGTTATGACTCCACGGATGATACCACTTGCAAAAATTTTTGTTTACTAAATCTTCTTTAATCGGGAGAACTTGGCCTTCTGTTAATTTTATCAAGCTATATTTTAGGAGTAAATTGAAGACTTCATCCAACTTATGAATGTTGAACGAATAAACTTGAGTGTCTTTAGCCCCAGCCATTAAAAAAAAAAAAGGCCACACCATCATCATTGTCAGCAAAATTGGATGAAATCAATGGAACTTTATTGCACCTATTCAACAAGTTTTGAAATTTTATTATTTTTTTTAAAGCATTAGGACTCAATTGCATTTTCGCAATAATTTTAGAACTTACGATACACCATCCCATTTTTAAGGATAAGAAACGAACATATAATTTTTTTTTAGGTACTCCAGATCAGACCACCACCTTAGGTGGCAAAATTCCGGATGACTAAGTACCCCACTAAAAAGAAGTCTTTTGATAATTTGTCAATGACAAACTCTTTCAATGTGCTTGCTTCTTATCCTTATCACCTACAAACACAGTGGCCAAATTTGATACTGATAATTGCTTTAAGGCTAATGAAGAGTTTGGTAGGAAGAGCTGAAGTCCGGATCGGTTCAAAGTTATTTGTATGTTGTTCGGTCGACTTGGCTTCAGCTGATTATCATGGCTTAAGTCAAACAGCCAAATGGGGAAAGCTCAAGTCAACTTGATTGTCAAAGGTTATAAGTGGGTTGCTACTAATGCCTAGACGTGTTACATAATCATAATTTCTTATTTCATAACGATTATTTGTTATTTTTTTAGTTCATTTATTTTTACCCTTTATTATGAAAACTTAAATATCAACAATACCTGTTTTATTCTTGTATATCAACCATTTGCCAAAGGCAAAGGTCAGAACTAGGGAAAGCTGTCCTGTTATTGCTGGCTTTTGGGTGACAGATGAGGACATTGATCAATCTGCAAGTAACCATCTGAATTAGGCACGCACTACATGTTTGACTCTCCTGGCCATCTAAATGTAATTTTTGCTTGAGTCATCTACTTGAACTTTGGCTTGCTTGTTATGCAATTCGCCACTTAGTAACGAATTGTAACCAACTAACTTAATTATAAGATAAGGAATTTTAACTCCAAAAAAAAAAAATTGCTAAGTGATAACCGTGTTTGTTGGCCTCAGTTAACATCCGAACTCAAATTACCACACTTGCCGTGTTCTTTTGAAAGAGTGCAAACTTATACATCTCCAGTAATTATTCAGTGTATTTGGGAGGGAGAGATTGCCACACCTTATACAGATTTGTCAAGTGCTCAATGAGTCATTGACATTTTATCAATATAAAAAAAAAGAGAAAAAAGAGGATAAAGGAATTTTAAGATTCTTTTGACACAAGCGATGTGTCCGATAGATAGCGAGGCAACTGTCGTGCAATCATACACAACGAGAGAGGGACACTTGTTAACAAGTTGACTTTGTAGGACATGTGATCAATACAAAGCGCATCATATCCTACCACATTTTGTGACATCTCACTCTAAACTCATTGCTATCATGGCTTTTAGGCATACAATCTCTCCCTTGCACTTTGCTCTCTCCTTGATTTCATGGCTTTTGATTCCTTCAGTTGTGATGACGACAGCCACAGCCACGGCAACCACAAAGCCCGGCTGTTGGAGCCAATGTGGAAACCTAACAGTTTCATACCCTTTCGGCATCGACATCGGAACCGGCTGCTCATTAGACTCTTTATTACGAAATTAACTGCACCACTTTATATGACCCTCCAAAAGCATTCACAAGCACAAGTAATTCGGAGGTGGTCGACATATCCGATACCCAGGTGCGTATTAAGAACTTCATCGCGTTCAGCTGCTATTCCGATATCGGTTCCATAATTGGGCGAAAACCGACGTGGTATCAGTTAGCCGATTCTCCTTACGCCTTCTCTAACGTCACCAATAAGTTCACCGTCATTGGATGCGACGATTTTGCGCTAATTCAAGGCTCGGACGACCTTATTTTCACGAGTGGATGTGCGGCTCTATGTTCGAGAAAAGAGAACGTGACGGGTGGCGATTGTTTGGGAGTAGGTTTTTGTCAAACGCCTAGTCCTAAAGGTCTGAACTACTTTACGCAAGCCTCACAAACCTGAAAAATCACACAAATGTCTGGTCCTTCAATCCATGTAGCTATGCCTTCTTGGGTGAACAAGAGCAATTTCATTTCCGCGAGGCATCCGATTTCTTGGACCCGACGTTCATCAGCAGGACTGCCTATTCCGTGCCCGTCGTGCTCGATTGGGTCGTCGTAAATCGGACTTGCGACGAGGCTCTAAAAGATTTGAGTACAAGATTTGAGTACATATGCGTGCAAGGAGAATAGTAATTGTTATGATTCAGACAACGGTCCCGGATACAGATGCCAGTGCAATCAAGGTTTCAAGGGAAATCCCTACCTCAGTCCTGGCTGCCAAGGTCTGTTTCCAAACATTCAAAAGCATATATAACCATCGTTTGCATGTTTGTATGCATGCCTGCGTGTATGTGCATGCGTAAAGTTATTGAGTAAATTCCTAAGGCATTGATCAAGTGTAGATTTGATTATTAGGCAGACCTAGAAGCGCCTATCCAATCGCCTGTCCAATGATCAGGTTAGCCGAGTAGTCGAGCATTTCGATGGGGTTGCATCAGATGCGGTGCTCGAATGACCGCGTCTTCCGCTCAAATTAGTCTTAGGGATCACGCCTGCCACCATAAATATGAGTGAGGTTTTACCCGATTCACGCTTTAATTGAGCCGAAACTTTGGATTTTCAGGATTTTTCGGATTTTGCTTATGCTATGACATGCTGAGTAGGATAATTATGTTGTGAAGTTTGTGTTTCAGATGCCAACGAATGTGCAGACCCCAACAGCAATCCTTGTGAGGGAGTATGCACAAACACAATTGGAAGTTACAATTGCTCGTGCCTTGAAGGATTTTATGGCGATGGGGAGGAAAGATGGGCGGGGATGCATTGCTAAAAATTCTCAATTTCCTGTTATCAAAGTCGCTTTAGGTGAGCAAACTCTTTTGATTGTCTATACATACATACATACATATATATATTAATTTGAAGAAACTCCCAAATATTTGAAACTAGTGAGGTGTTCTCATCGTCCTAGCAATTACACAAAGAGAGTATGTGACCCGGCTGATTAATAATACTATAATGGAGGAGATGATTCGTTCGTCCATTCGTCCAATCTATCTACTGTCTATGAAAATAATGCACTAGAGAAATCTGACAAGTTTTCCATTAATATTTGCTATTTGGCAGAAAGTTTTCATTGATACTAAAAAGTATGTGACGAACACAGGAAGGATTATTCGAAAAATCTTAAATCCATTTTATTATAGCCAATGCAATCCTAAACTTTTCAAATTGATCAACTTAATCTAATGTAGTCCATCTAACCAATTTGGACTGGAAATTGCTGACGTTGCGATCTAGTCAACGCTGGCTGTGATTTTTGCAACGGTTTAAATTTTTTGGAGCTTTTCTTCTTTTTTCTTTTTCTTTTTCCTATTTTACTGTTCATCTTCTTACTTTGCTGGTCGCCGAAGCTCTACAATGACCGGCTACTTCGCTAGCCATAGGCAAGGGCCACCCTCACCGGTCACCCCTGGCCCAAGTCTGGCAAGGGCGTCATGGCACCTGCTAGATCAAACAAGAGCAGCTCTCGCTTGTGGGTAGCAACCTTCATAGACCATTACTAAGCCCCGATGGCCGGCGAAGAAAGAAGATGAACAGTATAGGAAAAGAAAAAAGAGAGAAATGAAAGAAAAATAAAAATAAAAAATAATTAAGAAAAACATAATTTTTTAACAAAATCACACAAATCGTCCACTTCAGTCTCGATCGTGCCACGTAAGATGGCTAACGTCCAAATCAGCAATTTCCGACCTGAATTAGTGGGATGGACTACATTGAAAAATTATCAAAAAAGTTCAGGCTAAATTAGCCAAATTGAAAAGTTTAAGATTAAGTTAACCCCTACATAATAAATTTAGAATTTTTTGGATAATTTTCCCAACGAAAACATGACGACAGCAAAACCGCAAAAAAAATTACATAATTATTGCAATCCTTTCATTTTCAAGGAAAAAAACGACCATGGGGCAACATTAATTACTAAATCCCTTTCAATGTTTTGTCTCTTGAAAACGACAATGAAGCAAGAAAAGACATCGTTGATGTCTGCATTTCGTTGG
The DNA here is from genome assembly GCA_031216185.1 of Syzygium aqueum. Lineage (NCBI taxonomy): Eukaryota > Viridiplantae > Streptophyta > Magnoliopsida > Myrtales > Myrtaceae > Syzygium > Syzygium aqueum. The sequence goes on from CM062234.1 coordinate 29,650,294, forward strand.
AATTGGGTTTCTCTCACTCCATTAACTAAACTTAGCAAGTTGCTTTTCAGGGACGGCCTTTGGCTTCTTGTCCTTGATAATGGGTACTACATGTTTATATCTCTGCATAAAGAAGAGAAACTTCCTAAAGATGAGGGAAAAATATTTCCAGAAAAATGGAGGAATGCTGTTGCAGCAACGGCTTGCTCCGACCGAAGGCGATGTGGATTCAACCAGAATTTTCTCCACTGAAGAGCTCATATCGGCAACCAACAACTACGGCGAAGAGAGGATTCTCGGCCAAGGCGGTTTTGGTACGGTGTACAAGGGAATCTTACCCGACAACCACATCGTCGCCTTAAAGAAATCCAAAATGGCCGACGTGGATAGGTCGGACATAGAGCAGTTCTTCAACGAAGTGGTCATCCTCACACGGATCAACCTCCGGAATGTCGTTCGACTCCTGGGGTGCTGTTTAGAGACGGAAGCTCCCCAGCTAGTTTATGAGTACATCTCGAACGGTACCCTATTTGACCTTAGCCACTATAGAGCCCGAAAGTTCTGGCTCTCCTTTGGGCACCGCCTGAGAATCGCCACGGAGACCACCAGAGCTCTTGCCTACTTACACTCCGCGACTTCAACACCCATAATCCACAGAGACATCAAATCCGCCAACATACTCTTGGATGACGATTACGTCGCCAAGATATCCGATTTGGGATTTCGAGGTTGGTCCCCTTGGATCAAACCAAAGTAACCACAGCGGTGCAAGGGACATTCGGCTACCTCAATCCGGAGTAATTTCAAAGCAGTCACCTCACGGAGAAGAGTGATGTCTACAGCTTCGGGGTGGTCCTCGTGGAGCTCTTGACGAGCAAGAAGGTCATGGATCAGCAAAGACCGCAAGAAGCAAGCAGCTTGGCCACGTACTTCGTTCCTAGCATGGAGGAAGACCGGCTGAGCGATGTCCTCGACCCTCAATTGGTAGAGGAAGGAACTTCGGATCAGATAAAGGGGTTGCCGAGATAATAAAGAAGTGCCTCGACTCCAGAGGCGACGAGAGGCTGACGATGAAGGAAGTTGATACGGAATTGGAGGGTTCGAGGAAGCATTCAATGCATCCATGGCTGCACGAAGATGTTGACAGCAAGGATAGTCGCGAATGCTTGCTTAACGGAACATCCTCGGACCTCTACCCTCTGCCATCAAGCCGGCATGTCAATGGTTGGGATGAAGGATGATTAGCGAAAGAGTATGGAGGGAGGAGCTATGATAACGTCGATGGACTACCACCTCGGTCGATTTCGCAGTTCGCTGGCATGAAAGCTCTCAACCACAAGAGCTTCGTCATCTCCGCTTTCTTATGTTTCCAGTCTTTTGCTTAAAATCAAGAACATCTTAATTGTCTTTAATATATACTCTTAAGAGTGCCATACGAAGTGAAACAAGTTTGCGTACAGAGGCTGATCTTGGCTAGTTTTACAAATCCCACTTCACGACATTAAAATCACATTACGGTTTACGAGTCTTCTCTGTTACCAGCGTATAGACATCGGGATGACACCCGTTCAAGCACAGAGATTCCGAAACACAAGTTGCATCAGGTCAATCTGCTATCTTGAAGCCTGAAGTTCATAAAAATTCAACACACTGAGTTACAAGCAAAGCACCGATACCGGGTGCATACTATATTGACCCACATTATAACGAAGCTAGTATAATATCAGCATTTCCTGAGTTACAGGCAAACATGGAGGAACGGCAGTTCTAACAGATATAGCAGCCTTCTTAAGATCATAGCATCTCTCTAAATACTATTTTCATCCAGCAATGTTAAAGCCCCACAAAAATTACATGAAATTTCAGCAATTAAAGCAGCTAGGCCATAGCCAAAGTGTAGAATAGGGGAAGGGATGCATATATCGAAAACGTAAGTCACCGCTCACCGGTCAGGTTTGAGCTAATAAAAAATGTAGGCATTTGCAGCATTCCATTCAGAGTCTCAAATAGATATGCTCAAAATTCCAGATTCAATCAGGTCTTTCCAATGTAACGAAGCAGAAAGATGTCTTGGAAAGCAATAGCAAAATACAAATTCCCAAAGGAAGGATATCCTAACCACCTTTCTATCAGCGAGCTGGTATACTGACAAAACGCTCTACTTCTTCTCTTCCTTCTCAGCTTCGGCCGCCTTCTTCATCCTTGCACCGATGTGGCGTTTGTTCATCCGCTCCACACGGAGCTTAGCATAAGCGCTGAAGGATTTCATCTCCTCGGTGACCTTGACAAGCTCAACCGCTGGCTTCTCCCTCACAATCGGCATGTAGCTACCTTGGACTTGAGTTGCAGATGCCAACTCTTCTGGAGTGGAGTCACCAGCCTATAGAAATGAAAGGCAAGTATTCAGCAACCATAGAGGTTGGACTTGACAAAGTACAACGATGATTTGATGAAAGTCGTTGATAGACCGGGTTTACCTTGAATTTGCGAGCTCGTCTTGGGAAGACAACCAACTTAGCCTTGTAGGTCTTCAACCTCTGCACATTAGCTTGAAGGCCTTCTAAGGATCGGTTCTTCCTTCGGTGATCCAAAGCAATTCCAATGGTTGGAGCTAATTTCTTGGGGATACCTGCTGCCTGAAATACCAAAGAACCTGTGTAAGTAGGAGAAGAAAAAGCATTCGGATTTTTTCCACACACACAAATAAATAGATAGAGCCTCAGTTAAAACAGCTCAAATATTTACAGTAATGAGCATTCAATTACCCAAAAAAGGCACATGCAGAGCCCAGAGTAAAAAAAAATGACAATCAGCAAATAATGATCCAAGACCGAAAAAGATCAGACAAGAAAACAAATCAACAAGATTGTTTCTTTTCCCACTTTCACCGCTACAATACATAACTTTCAATTGTAACCCTACGTACCTACCTACTTTGCAGTGTAAAATGAGTGGTAGACAAGAAAAGCTTCCTCCACAACTAATTAGCACAAGTTAAAATGGATAAACACATAAAAACTTAACAAACAGATGGAATCCATAACAAGACAATTAACTTGACCTTCAGTTCTTCCAAGGAGAACCCTTTTCCAGCCCTAACTTTCATGTTGTACTTCAGAGTTTGACCGTGAACGATAGGTCTAAGAGGTCCAGCTGTAGGCCTTGGAAAAATCTTCACGGCCTTCTTTTGCCTTGCTGGAGACAATAACAGGATATGTAAATAATAAAGGTGGAAAAAGATGCACGCGAGAAACTCAATGGTAAGAACTAAAGCCACGTTTCTAATCAACATATCAGCAACTAATTTACCCTGGCGTCTCCTCGATTTCCTTGCAGGCTGGTTGAACCAGGTCTTGACATAGTTCTGCCAGTGCTTCCTGAAGTGCCCATTTGGCACAACATTGTTATGCTTAACCATGGCTTACCTGCAAAACAACAAATCACATGAAATTGGTATCCAGCAAGAAAGATATAATAGGGTAAGAGAAGGTCAGATATCTACAAGCAATATTTAATTCTCAAGAGGAATGAGTATTTCAGAGGGGATCAATAGTCGGCAAGCTTAAACGTCAATACAACACTTTCTCCAAAGAAAAGAAAACATCAGTGCAACCCCAGATCGCGTTCAATATGCCTCCTGATGAACAAAAGAAAAACCCAAAAGACCAAACCGAGCGTTCTTCAAGTATTTCGTGCAGAGTTATGTTGACCCATCAACTAATGGCCGATGAACAGCTCGCACCTCAAGCAAAATGACCCAACGAGGACGACGGGACACACACCTCTCATGCTCAAAACATCGCACCTTCCACATATCAAGTAGATGAGACTGAGATACATAACAGGCCACACTCATCGCACCATTTATCAGCCAGTTACCAAAACACAAGCAGCATCAACACGTGAATAAATGTCCGAGTTGAACAAATATTCTGATAACTTACGCAGTTTCAAACCGCCAGATTCAACACCGCGACTCAGAGAAAAGAAAACAAAACCGAGCCACCGTAATTCCAAGTACAAATGAACAACCCACGAGCTTAATCCATATCAACAAGAACCCATGTACATTCACACCCAGAATCCGATAACGCCCGTCCAAACGCCCCCCCTAACCCCCTAAAAAAAAAAAAAGCAACCTCGTCCTACCGATGCTCCACAACATAAAATTCGAAAAGAACCAAAAATACAAGTACATGCTTGGCATGGTTAGCATTCAAAGAAGACAACGAACCACTAATCAGAGAAACGCAAGAACAAGAGTCTGACGGCGGCGGAGCAGACCAGAAAGCTCACCTGAGAGAGGAGAGGGAGGCGAAGGTCGAAAGGAAGACCTGGCTCTATGTCTGGGACTCGGCCGCCTCCGCGCAGGAGCACGTCATTATGTACCGAAACCCTAGGCCTCAAGAGTGTGCCAAATTACGGAAATGTCCCCGCTACGTAATATGGGCCGGGTCAACTCTCCGAAACGGGCATCCACTGTACCCGACCAATTCGGGTCAGCCCAGATCTTTCGGTAAGCCCATTTTGTCGATTTTCTTCTCGGAATCCGACTTCACCGGTAAGTTTCAACAATGGTCACTTGAGCTTCCATAATCCAAACATTAAGGTTGGAAAAATATAGCTTTAGGCAATGGTTCTGTTTAATTTTGTATCCAATCGATGTGCATGATACACTAACACCACGCAATCGGACGGTGATGATAGAGAAGGAAAATATATTTTCAATAACGTGACGTATACGTCACGTAACAGTGACACGTGATGTAATCGACCAATCAAAAGCGAAATGCACACACGTATGGCATCAATTAAAATGATATTCATTGGCTATAGATCGGCGACACCACATTGTTACCGTCATACTATGATTTCGTTAAATAAAGACTTTCTCAGTAGTGAGAAGGGCTATAGACAATATCTGATGAAAATGAGCACAACTCTAGTCCCCACGCAGTAAAGAGAGCCGCTGCATCTTGCCTTGACATTTTCAATTGATTTGATGCAACCATATGTGTGCCGCAAGGGGCATCGTGAACCATATGTGAGAAAAAAATTCATTATTTTTTTAAAATTATATATTATAAAAATATCTAATCATTAATTTTTTGATAACAATAATGAATTATTCTACTTAAAACTTATGCATGGTCTGTAATTGATAAAATAATCACTGTCTCATGAGTTTAACTCTACTTATCTATATTAATGTGAATGAATAATTCACTTAACAGCAAATATTTTTCATTTTACTTTAATTGTAAATCAAGTGGGTAATAAATTATAACAGGTTATATGATATGGTAACTTGAACTTTAAAATTTTACTGGTAATTAATATATCTTCATAAAGGAGTAATTACCAAAAAAAATATTAAATCTATTACACGGATGTCAATTCAGTTTTAAACTTTTTAATCTTAAACTTTTTGACAATTTACTAATATAGTATTCCTACCAATTTGGATCAGAAACCATTGATATGAACATTGACCATCCTATGTGGCACGATCGATGCTGCTGTGAACAATTTGTTGAAACATTTTAATTTTTCTAAATTATTTTATCATTTTTTTTCTTTCTTCCTAGGTCAATCTTCGGGCCTTGGCAATGGCTAGTGACCGATTACAAGTGAGGTCAAGCCTTGCCTAATCTGGCAAGCTCGATCTCCCCCAACCATTGGCGAGAGCAAGCCTCGTCCAAGGCCGAGCGATCGGCGGAGGAAGAAAAAAAATAAAATTCAAAAAATTTATATACAAATCAAAAAAAATTAAAAAGAAATTTGTGCGTGTCAACGCCGGTCGTGCCATTGTAAGATAGTTGACATCCACGTTAGTAATTGCAGGCCAAAATTGATCGGAAAGACTACTTTGAAAAATCGTCAAAAGGGTTTGGACTAAATTGGTCAAATTAAAATGTTTAGGACTAAATTTGCATCATACAATATGTTTAGAACTCTTTTGGTGGAAATTATTGAGAGAACAAAAAATCATAATCTTCAAATAAAGGATTGACAAGATCGCTTATTAAGAGTTCTTTGTGTGTTATAATTACTCAAAAAAAAAACAAGATGGTAAATATTTCTACTTTTAAAAGCTTTCCAAAAAGGCTGCGAGATTGGGTCGAAGTCCTTGTAATTTCCCTTTTTGTCCGATGGGAAGCGAAAGGTTACATAAACTCGGATACCTTTTCGTGGCTTCGGCTAACGTGGTAAGAAAAGCACTCTCCGTCACGAATTCTTCAAAACTTTATGTAATGAATTCAAACGGAGAGAGGACTTCGGTGCAAAGTGACAAATATGTTTGTTAGTAATATAAAGTCTAAGTCATCCATTAAGTTGGTGTTGAAATTATGCAGCTCATTTTGGACTCGAGAAAATCCCAAAGAGGAAAAACACAGGTTAAACTTAGAAGGATATAAGGAAAGATGAGACAAGCTCCACATGTGAATCAACATCATCAATAGTGCATTTTGATCGAGCGATTGTTACATGTTTCCATCACTTATGATGAACAAACGATACTTTCTCCTTTTTATAATTTGTTGAATTACTGACAAGAGGTCTTGGGCCCAAAGATTTCACTCGCGGGCTTCATATCAAACCCCGACAATTTGTAACACGCGAGCGCTTACTATACTATTGACCCGTTGACTTTAAGATGTGGTACAATAATATGGTCCATTGACTTTAGTATTCTTGGACCGCCGGATTGAAAATAGGATTATAATTACAGAATCAACCATTTCATTATGAGTATCCCTTAATTTCATCAAGTCCTCTCCTCTTTGCTTAATTTCACTTAGAGATAAAAAATAAATAAATTTTCACTCAATGTTGTTACTTAAGTGAAAGATCAACCTTAACTGAGATTAGAAGAGCGATGAGTGTTCTCAAAAGTACAAAATACAAGAGGGGAATTTTTTTAAAAATAACATTGGATTTTCCATTAATTAAACTGATAAAACTTAATTGAACTATGTATTATTCTTTATAATTATTAGAAATTTATCACATTACGTAAAAGTTCAGGGCTTGCGATCTACGTATCCTACTATAAAGAGAGTTTTAAAGCAAGACGTGTCAATTTCTCGCATCACCTCGTAAATCCCTCTTTCTTCCCGGCCTCTCTTCTAAGGTCTAGACCACCTCGAGGACAGCAATTTTGTCATACTCAATCCAACGGTTGATGTGTTGACGCGCATTTGATCAGACGGCTGACCACAGGCATCTGTCGAGTGGCTGGCATTTACAATACGCAGATCCAGAGGCTGACAGGAGATATAATGTTTGACTTTTCTTATCATGACCAATTGACTTCTATGACCATACACAGCAAGGTTCGCTTTTGGGCGAGGGAGAAGCTGAACTGTGGCTGTCTCGAACTTCATTTGTTGGAATCTCCCAAATCATTCAACGAAGTCAGATCAATTCGACCTGCCAATACCCAAAACCCCTTGAGGTTGAGAAGTGGTAAAAACCATGGTCTCCTCGTAAATACCAAAATCTCTCGAGATCTGCCTGTTAAGACTTTCCTCAGCAGGATAAACGAACGCAACTTGCAGAAGGAGAACCAAAAAGCTGGAGCATCGTTCGGTCCAACGCCAGTTTAAGAAAGACTTATACGTTCAGGAGTATAGTTTATTCGGACAAGTATCATTGGTTGTCAACGCAAGGATGAGACTAGACGGGGGTGTCTGATATATAGTAATCCCATAGCGATGATCACATACAGACCGTCCATAGCTGAAGCATCTTGCAACGACGTCTAGAGAGATGAAAGAAACGTTGCCAGCCTGTTGTGTAAAGCGACCTGTCCAAAGTCAAAACACTCGATGATAATGCCAAAGTTGCTCTGGAGCCTTTTCAATAATGGCGACCCATAGCAAGGCCAGACGGCGATCAAGGGTTGGCGAGAAGCTACTATCGACTGTTCCTTTGAAATTTGAGGTTTGTCGTGCTCTCCTGCCCTTTTTAATTCGCATGACGGACTTGCTTTTGCAAATGTAGGAATCCGAAAGAAGAAAGAAAAACACAGGAGACCGAAAGGAGACGAAACCCGATCAAGGGAACCGCCAATTTCAAGTGCAAAACTGGTGTGGTGTCGACTACAATTCTCAACCGAAAAGCAACTATTCCCGAAAACAATGGGGTTAAAAGAGAGAGAGAGAGAGAGTGAAAGTCCCGTTTCCAACTCGATTCACACGAACTGGACCATCCCGCGAAGAAAACTGCTGCTAAGAGTAGCTCGATCGTAGCATCGACAGACGCGGAATATCAAGCTAAGAGGTCGAGATTGAAAACAAGAGAAATATGAAGAATGAGAGAATATGAAATTTTCAAAAATTCGTGGAAGACTAAAAAATTACGCTGCAACGCAAGAAATGCTCTTGGGGCAACTGGCGTGACGTTTTCGTCGCACGGTATTTTTTTCTAGTCATGTCAACATATTCAAGGAAAAAGTACCAAAAAAGTTCTAAATTTATTATATTTGCGCCGATTTAGTCATAGACTTACTGTGAATTCAATATGCCGTGGATGCGTATGCAGTCCGATATTAGTTGGCGCGATTATAATTTAATTACTCCATGAGAAAAACGGAGGACAAAATGGTATTATAATCATCGAATCGGTTAGTTTGGAACTTGCATTTAAGTGATAAGATGTAATTCGGGGTGGTTTTCAAAAGCAGAGAACGTTGGAAAGGTATGGGAGCGAAAAGCGGTGATGGTCTTTTTGGTATTCTTCTTTGAACATGAACATCAGACACACCATTCTATCGGGAAAAGTGTCAAAAAAGTCCTAAATCTTTTGCATTAGTGTCAATTTAGTCCTAATTTTTTTTTATATCAATTTAGTCATAAACCTTTTTTTGTGCCAATTAAGTTCTAAACCTTTTAAATTGATGCCAATTTAGTCCTAAACCTTTTGTTTTTGTGTCAATTTAGTTCTTCCGGTCAATTTTGACTGGAATTTGCTGATGTGGACGCCTGTCGGCCGGCGACCGGTCATCGATGCCAACGTGGCGCCGACATGGACAACTTAAATAATTTTTTTTTTTTGAATTTTTATTTTTTTTCCTTTTTTTTCGACTTTTTTTTTTGGGTTTACTCTGGCCGGTCGTTAGGACTGAATTGACATCGATTTAAAAGGTTTAGGACTTAATTAGTATCAAAAAAAGGTTTAGGACTGAATTGGCATCAATGTAAAAGGTTTAGGACTGAATTGACATCAATGTAAAAGGTTTAGGACTAAATTGGTACTAATGCAAAAAATTTAGGACTTTTTTGGCACTTTTTCCCCATTCCATTCAATATGTTTTTTTGCTATAAATTTTTGGGGACAAAGAGATCCGGTTACTTAAAGAGTCTACGAAGTACCCCGCAAGCCATATTAATCGGTTAACAACATGCTTTTTGACATGCGTAGGTGGCCTCAGGGATCGGGGGGTTTAGCACATGCCATACGAAAATGACAACTCACTCACACTATCGTTTTCTTTCTCTTCCATCGCACATCCGAAATTTCAACGTAAGTCCCCACCGTATACACGAGGGAAAAAAAAAATACCGCATCACATATGGAAAAATAGAGGCGAATAAAAACGATGGTGTCAACAAAAAATTAATATTCGAAAATGTGATTTGTTTAGAAGCCACGCGATGCAGACATAACAATCTAAATCTATATAAACGATAGAGGTTGACCAGAATTACACTATTGTCATCTTGATTACTTCTTTTTTTGGTCGATATCTTGATTACTTTTGAATGACCACTTTATTCCTAATATGACATATACATATAATAATGATTCTCATTGATATCGTGCGCGAGCTTTGGGGAATTTTAATTATTAATTATTAGAGGTCAAAACTAATTTTCTTGATTTTGTTCTATGATGAATAGATGCAAATATGCATCATAGACATGTGTATATAATAAACTCTTCTCCCCCTCTCTCTCTCTGTCACTCTCCTTGTCTTCCTAAAATAACATCTCTCTCTCTCTCTCTCTCTGTATGCTTGTGCGGTGAAGATGGCCATTGTTGGGTTGCTTCATCTGGCTTTCTCCCCTTCCTAATAGCGAGAAGGAGTTGAGAGGCGAAGAAAAAGACGACCCATCACTGAGTCTTGGGAGTAAAACACAGGAGATATGAAGGCAGATGCAGGAGGTTCGGGTTCGGGTCTGCGAGAAGCGGCCGACTCGCAACAGAGCACCGATACTGCCACCGCCACCGCCACCACGGCCGTTGTTCAGCGTTCGCCACCTCATCCAGCCGAAGCCGCCCCGAACAACAACACCGATCAAGACATCGAGGTAAGGGCATCGCCGAGCCTCTCTTGATCTCTTTTATAGCTTCACATGAGTCGAAACATAACAGTCAAATCTTCATATATCCATATATCAAGCATAGGCAAAGTGCAAGAACACAGTAAGGGATGGTGATGTGTTTTCATTTGCATCCCCAAGATGTGTGTTCATCATTTCCAATTTTGTACTGTTATATTGAAAGGGATTGGGGAGGGGGGTGGGGGCCTGGTTGAAAGATGCAGATTCGTTGGGAAGACTTTTTGGGTAAATTTGGCTGCTTGCATCTTGCACATGCCTTGACGAAAATATCGCTCGTGCGTACTGTAACCTGGAGTCAAAACTTTTGATTTCCAAAAGATACAAAAAAAAAAGTCATGAATGTCCAAAATATTGCATTATCTTGAATCCCAAGAAGGGTAGATTCTGAGCATACTGCATAGACCAAGTTTCAGATCACAAAATCACGCTATCATCCAAAGATATGGAGATAACATGACCATAAGTTTTCCTTAAAGTTATTTGAAATATAAATTTCCTTGATTTTATTTGATGGGAGATTCCATTTAGAGCCGGCATTTTGGCTGTCGTTCTTGGTCTGGATTGAAGATCAACCAAACAAAACCCTAAAGTTTTACACAGATCAGATGCCTAGAACTATATGAAAGAGTTCGTGCAATAAAGTTTTCAAACTGTACATCATTTTCACTCCAAAAATAGTGTCTAATTTGTTTAATTATTAGGTCACATTCAGTGCCCTCTCCAGCTTGATGTAGATTACGGAATCTAAATGCCCAGAACAGTCAACTTTAGAAGCGTCAGCAATTCGATACTCACCCACCAAAAAGAAAGTCCCATTCAAACTTTCAATTTACAAGTTTGATTTTTTTTTTTCTTTTTGGGCCTGACATTCGAGTTAGTTTATTGGACCACGCGATGAAGGTGTGACGATCATTGAAAGGACAGGATCATTTGACGATTCGATGACGTCAAATGACGTCAGCCTAGCTAAGCCTTTCTTATATGTACCAAGTGGGTCGAGACAATTCGAGCGAAAAAACAAAAGTGGGTCGAGACAAGGAAAACTATTATTATATGAATAATTCATTTGCCAAATTATAGAAAACATAAAACATGAAATTCGTGCTTCTTGAGTCTCTGACTTAGGAATAGGATCCAACTATTCCCTTTGATAAGGTGGGTCTGTACGCACATGCTATTATAAAAACAAAAATTGATAATGTAAAATTTATAAAGTACACAAATAGGGATTTCTCGAGTGCTTGAATCTGGCTTATGTTTTTAAATACCCACGAAAATAATTGATGCTACCATGCAACATTCTCGCCTTTAAATTAGATGGCGATGAAATTTGCTTCTCTTCTTGTGATTTTGAGTTTTAGGATGGATCCGGAGGTCGAGAGGGTGGGTTTGGAACTTTACGGCAACAGAGGCCCAATTAGTAGCAAGCTTTTGACCTTTTCAACAAGATCACCACAAAAATTTATAATCAAGATTAACTTGTATTTATATATAAAAAATGCATGTGGCAGGCTATGCATGAGTCTGTTTTAGTGAAGTAACTAACTTAGATTACGTTAGCAAAATGGATTCTGTGTGGCTTAACGCGACGTGTATCCTAGCTAACTTAGATTTCTGGTTTTAGTGAAATAAGTTACAATTATAGTTTAATACCACCTTAATGATTCTATCTAGGTCACTAATTAACATTATGGACCTTAGTAACAAATCTTGGCCCCTTAGCCATCAGATGACTAGATCCATCTATGCAAGGGTTCAAGTCTTGGGAGCATTTCAAGACTAATCTCTTCTATACGAGGAAAGTGCGCTTTTGAGGTTGTCCGTTAAGGTACGCAGGCGTAGCGGATCTCATCTCCACCTGCTTGGATTGCCCCGAGGCGTGCTACGCGAGTTTGTTCGAAATCCTCGCTCTAATGGCGATCTGATACTATCTTGGTGCTTCTCTGATTGTTTTATCAACCAATTTGATAAACCGGTTCATCTGTCCTTATAATCTTACTCTTTAACACAAGTTGTGAAATTATACACCACCGGAGTGGACCGGCTTCTTTCCGGCCATAGTTGTTTGCATCTAAAAAGAAGGTAAAAGCAATTTTGTCAATTTTGTCGTGAGTATTTGGAAAGTTATCGAAAAGTTATCATTTCGAGTCTCTCCAAAGTTTCAAGAAACTGGAAATATAAGGGAAAAAAATCAAAATGCGCGAACCATACTATTTAAATTTAACAAAAAAGGAAAAGGTAAAAAGAGAATCCAATTAAAGTGGATACAAATAGGAAGAAACGATATTATTCTTGCTCTAACCGGAAATCAATCAGCATCTAACGAAAATCGCAAAAAAAAAAAGGAAAGAAAAAAAATCCGTCATCGAAAAAGCTTCGGCCAAAAGGAGAAAAAAAATGAAGAAAGAGCTTCCACCAAAACCGGAAGGGTGAAAGAAAAAAGAAAGAAGAACTTGAGCATCGCGCAGCGAGAAAAGTTCCAAAGGGAGGGAGAAGGGGGTGGGCGGGGACGGAGTTCGGGGCGTGCGAGCTTCATCGCTGCAGGTCTGCGATGGCGGAACTCACGGGTTCGTCCTCGATGCCGCCACTTCGATGCTCCTTACTCTCATGGTTCGGTTGCATTACTCTCTTCTTCTTCTTCTTCCCTTTTTTGGTTTTGCTTGGTTTTGCCTATCGCTCGCTGGACATTCGTTTTTGGATAATTGATGTTGCTCACTGTTCTGGGTTCGAGGGAGATTGGGCCCGATTTCGCCGTCGCCGGATGTTTGAGATCTCTCCGTGGCACTGTTGTTTTGTAATCATCGGCCTCTTGGCTCTAGCTTTGCTCTCAATTTAAGCTGTTTGCCTTCGGATTCTCCGTCTCTGTCTCTGGGGTGAGCAAGATGTGGCCTCCTGTAATCTGTTCACTAGTTTGAATTCGATGTGCTTTTCAATGGGTAGTTGCAATTTGGGGTGTGTCGATTCTCGATGCTTTGCTCTGCTTAGAGGAGGAGATTTCCTGCATGTCCTTGGATGTGTTGTCTCTGATCGGGGAAAGTTTTGGCCGTGACGAAAAATTCAATTTTGTTTTTCTGGGTGTTTTATGTCGAATGCAGAAATTGAGGAATTCAGCTGATAGGCAAGATTCTGTTCCGATGGGGGAGCTCAATGGTGCGGCTTATGTGACCATCCGTGAAGTGCCTTCTTCCCCTAGGGCTGATAACTTTGGAAAAGTATCGGTGCTTCCTCTTGTTTTCCTCATCTTTTATGAGGTGTCCGGTGGCCCGTTCGGGGTCGAGGATAGCGTCGGGGCCGCTGGCCCTCTCTTAGCCCTTCTGGGATTCTTGGTCTTTCCCTTCATATGGAGTGTCCCTGAGGCATTGATCACCGCTGAAATGGGCACCATGTTCCCCGAGAATGGCGGTTACGTGGTATGGGTTTCGTCTGCGCTCGGTCCATTCTGGGGATTTCAGCAGGGCTGGATGAAGTGGCTCAGTGGGGTCATAGATAACGCCTTGTACCCAGTGCTCTTCCTTGACTATTTAAAATCAGGGATCCCTGCTTTGGATGGCGGGTGGCCTCGGGTAGTTGCGGTATTGGCTTTGACGTTGCTTCTTACATACATAAATTATAGGGGTCTGACCATTGTCGGATGGGCTGCGGTTGCACTAGGGGTTTTCTCGATTCTCCCCTTTGTGGTTATGGGGTTTGTGTCGATACCCAAGTTGGAGCCGTCTAGATGGTTTGTGGTCAATCTGCACAATGTGGACTGGAATTTGTACTTGAACACTCTGTTTTGGAATCTAAACTACTGGGATTCGATAAGCACCCTGGCTGGAGAGGTCGACAACCCGAAGAAAACTCTTCCAAGGGCTCTCTTCTATGCTGTGATCTTGGTTGTTCTCGGCTACTTTTTCCCACTTTTAATTGGCACCGGCGCTGTTCCACTTGACCGTGAGCTTTGGACGGACGGGTACTTCTCCGATATTGCCAAAATCATCGGAGGTGTTTGGTTGAGGTGGTGGGTCCAAGCAGCTGCCGCTATGTCGAACATGGGAATGTTTGTCGCTGAGATGAGCAGCGACTCTTTCCAGCTCCTGGGCATGGCTGAGCGGGGCATGCTGCCAGATTTTTTTGCCAAGAGGTCTAAATATGGAACCCCTCTGACTGGAATTCTGTTCTCGGCTTCTGGTGTGATTCTGCTTTCGTGGCTGAGTTTCCAAGAGATTGTTGCTGCAGAGAACTTCTTGTACTGTTTCGGAATGATCTTGGAGTTCCTAGCATTTGTGAAGTTGAGGATCAAGCATCCTAATGCGTCTAGGCCTTACAAGATACCGGTCGGGACAATTGGAGCAATCGCTATGTGCATACCTCCAACTATACTAATAGGTGTCGTTCTTGCTCTTTCTACCCTCAAGGTCGCGATTGTGAGCCTCGTGGCTGTGGTAATCGGTTTCATAATGCAACCAGGTCTTGAGTACGTGAAGAGGAAGAGGTGGCTGAAATTCTCAGTCAGTTCCAATCTCCGAGATCTCGATGATGACATTAGTCAGGAGAGCAATGTTTCGTTGGTGGATTAGATCATTGGTCATCACATCCGGAAGTCCAACAAGGCTGTTTCATCAGTTTGATGCAAAGACACCGTGATCAAATTGCTCCTCTTGCGAGTTCATTCATTTGGAGAAAATATTGAAGGAGAGCAAACATGCTCGAAAGCTCTTTTATCTCAGAAACCGGCTTTGCGTTGCAAAGCTCTGCCAGATGTGGCAGAATCTATTTTATCGCTTGAGTTTTAGAGTGATGATAGATGGGAAAAAATTGGTCGGAAAAAAGAAGAATAGGCTAGAATTGTTGGGTTTGAATTTGTAGTCTTGTAGCTTAAGCATCCATCTCGATGCAGTATCAGAAATTTTTTAAAGAATTATTGTTGCAGTTTTATGAATATCTTGTGGAGATCATTATGGCAGTATTAGTTCCTCTTTTGCCACTGTGTTGGTTTTCCAGTGCAAATGCTCATCGAAGGGAAGCCCTGATAGGATTGCCCAAGCCAAATCTAAATCAACAACCAAAACAAGAGTTTGCATGCTCTCGGCTCTCGGTCTGATGATGTCACAAGCCGAAGGAGCTGCCCGTCTAGAGGCAAAAGGAGAGTAACCAGAACCTAGGAAGAATCATCCGGTCTAACTTGACACACAAACGCCAACGTTCGAGACTCCATAATCTAAATGGTTTGCCATTTCGGAACTACGTGAATGATCATGGCGAGAACAAGTCTCTTATCCCTTCATTCCTCCGTCAACAAGAAGTCCAATGGAGGATTTGGCAATTTGATCCGTCTATAGTCCTTTCGAAGGAGACGGTGACAAAGCAGCTACAAAGTTCTAGATGCAGCCGCTCATCGACAAGCATTTATTGATAATTTTTTTTTGGTCGAACACTTATTGATAATTAAACGAGGGGAAAGGGTAAGAATAATTGAGGAGCTCTAGGTATGAACTGCTGAAACTTCATTTTGGTATCATCAATATTAACACCGAGAAACCATAGACACTGCGTTCCGCTGCTCATGCATGAGCTTTGTAAGCCCTGACAGATCAGCAACTAACCAGCCCAGATCAGCCAGAACAGAATGACGGAAACAAAAGTAATTATCTGTTCAATCCCTTTGGATGCGAAGGCAGATCGAGACATTCAAATTAAAGGACGAAAAGATAGCAATACTTTCTCTACCTAATGTTATATTAAGGCACTGAATTCTGATACCATTCATCAAAAGCATTCATATGCATGCACTGCCATCAACGAACACATTTAAGGAACGAAAATAGAGCGCTTTCTAACTTAATTTAATTGTGCTGCCATCCTATGACTGTCACCATTAAGGGGGAATATCCGCGGAATTAGAACTAAGATTAAATGCTCACGCCCCTCCTCACATTATTTATAGTTTTCAATATCATGACATCGTGGCAATGGGACTTTGACATTGTGCCAATATCATGACATCGTCCGCGAATAACATTTCGATATTTACCCGTGGATCCAGCTCCTAGACATCTTGCTAGCTCAACACTGTTTTCTTAATGCACCTAGCTCAGGCCGTACCAACAGAATCACAGAGGGCTGCAAAACCGGTAGAAACAACACAGAAGAAGACATCAAGTTGAATTTGCTCAGCAACTAATATTAGATCACAGCCTCTGAAAAGTTCCAAAACAATAAAAGAAAGAAGTGGAAAGCTCTTTACTATGATTTTTTACTGATCAAGAAAAAGCAAACCTCAACTTCCATGAGATATCTCTCGAAATGTTATGCAGAATCAAAATAAAAATCGCCCAAAAAAGTTTATGGAGAGATTGAAATCACAAAAGCATAACTTATACATTGCAGTAAATCATATAGCTTCAGAATATGCAAAAATGTACAAGCAGTGAGGACATAGGACTGGCCCTCTCATTCAGTAACTCTAAATAAGTTCCTTCCAGCCAATTAGGAAAATATAGTAAGATCATGGAAACCAACCACCCACAAAAAAAAAGAAAATACACCAAGCAAGCAGAGAACCCCCAGCAAATCGCCATGACTTTTCATTAAAGAGTACATTCTGCAATACTATTTGGAAACAGAAGGACTCAGCGGACAGCTAAAGAATATATTCATTCAGACAGATGGCAAAAGCAACTTATAATTCTAATATAACCTGATAATACAAAGGAACGCAGTATGTCCAGATGCAAATCGTTGGTGAACTAAGCCATAAAACCCTCATGATTATCATAATATTGCACAGAAAATTAATGTCACTGTAATTAACCATTACATTGAAATCCGTAAAGGAACAGCTCAAGATTATTTTCCAAAATGGACATCACTTTGCCCGTCCCAAGACCAAGGAGTGTATCGCTCCACTTTGACAATTAGACGATCTGACATTCTAACAACATTATGAGTATCGCTTATACGCGACGCCTCTTAGGAAGTCGGCAACCATTATGGGGACGACGAGTTGAGTCCTCAATGTACATGATCGGGTTCTGGTTCCCCCGAGCGTTTGTAAAGCCCTCTCTCCAGCTCATGATTGCTTGCCGTTTCTTCTTGAAAAAGGTAAACCCTTTCACTTTCATCACAACAGACTTCAACCCCAAAGTCCTGGACAGTCGCCCCACGTGTTCAGCAGTCGCCTCAGCAGCATATCTAGATAGATTCGGGCCTCCCTTCATTTCCAGCAAACACCCAGCCGATGCGCCAATCTTCTTGTTACCTTTGGAATCAGTCACGGTAACAAACGTATTGTTGGGCATAACCTTTATGTGGACGAAATCGACATCTTGCTCCATGTTGTAGCGAGAAAATTGAAAACCACCAAGGGCTTTCCCTTCTTCCTCTATGATCCCCCTAGAGTTGAAGTGTGGATGAATCCCGTCAAGCTCAAATGGGAAGGATTAACCATACGCATCCTTAAATAATTGACCTTATATACTTTGGAAGCTTGACATGCACTTCCATACATCTTTATTATCGAAACATCATTCATACGTGGAGAAATGACTTCACCTGTCTGGGCAGATCCTGCAGAAACGAAAAGGGTCCATCATTCCTTGCCTAATAACCCTAGCCTCCAAACATAAATTTGTCGATATCTCCAGTCACAAACAACATCCAGCAATTTTTCTCCAAATGAAGGGAGCAAAACGACGAAATGGAGATACCTACCTAAACATTCGAATATATAACGACTAGTTGATGGCAAATTGAGCAAAAGATGCGCGGAAAGCTTGAAGTAGCACGA
Organism: Syzygium aqueum; assembly: GCA_031216185.1. Lineage (NCBI taxonomy): Eukaryota > Viridiplantae > Streptophyta > Magnoliopsida > Myrtales > Myrtaceae > Syzygium > Syzygium aqueum. The sequence goes on from CM062234.1 coordinate 29,668,390, forward strand.
TGAAATCCAACATAAACCAAGAATCCAATTATTCTCGAAGTCCCACTACTACAGTTTCGAATTGCAGCAGCTAAATGGCAATCTAAAAATCCAAATTCGAAGTGTCAAGAAACGATTTTGAACGAGGCAAACCGAGGCACCCTTATCAACCAGCACTAGTTCGAGGTGCTTCCGTAGTGATTCTCGCGGATCAAGCACCCGGGACGAACCCAAAAAATAAGAAAAAGGAAAAAGAAAAGCCACTTGCCTGAGGAATGCGATCTTGTGGTGAGACCATGACGACGTTGAAGAAGAGAAGACGAACGAGATGCCAGCCTCTGGTTCGAATCGAAGATCTTGGAGATCAAGGAGCGAGCATGGCGATTCATGGAAGAGAGCGAACTCATTTCTTGCTCTTCCTGTCTAGGGTTTTGTTTTCACCCCTAGAGCTGCTCTGCTTCGACTGAAACTGAAAGGGTCCAGGCCCAACAAGCATGGGCTTTGAAGGAAACTTTCAATGGGCCTCGATGCTCAAGGGATTTCCGTCATCTTCCACTTCTTCTTCTTCTCCTGTTGTAAAACCTCGGAGAGGGGGAGGGAGACGGAGATCAGAAGCCTTGGTCGAATTCGAGACAACCTAACGAGCAGAAGAAGAAGAGGAAAATGGGAAAGCGTCATCAGAGCTCGGCTTCTTCGCGTTCCGGCGAGGCCCTCCACGCGGCGGCGAGGTCCGGCGACCTGAGAGCCGTTCAGTCGATGCTTGCGGCGAACCCTTTGGCCGTCAATTCGAGAGATAAGCACTCCAGAACTCCGTATCCTCCCCTAATTAATCGCCCCCTCTTCTGATTCTAGTGAACTGGCGATTGGTTATCAATTCGTTCATGTCTGTTCATTTTCTTGTTCAACTAGTGAAACTTTGCACGATTGCTCGATACTGATTGATGATTCGAATTGGCATCGCCGCATTGGCGTGATATGTGTGGGGATCGAACCCGCGATTGACTTGGTAAATCGGCATCTTCCAGTTCTTGACTGTTATGCAATAGTTGGGAAAAGGGGCCACTGATGCTGGAGTTTGTGTGAAAGTAAGTACTTGATGATGAGAAGGAGTGCTGATAGAGTTAAACAGTACTCGGCCATGTATGCCTGTGTGTGTGTGTGTGTGTGTGTGTGTGGGAGTTTATGTGACTGTCGTTAGACGAAGTTGGTGCATTTGTGTCCACTGGCGTGCTCTGCGACTTGCTTTAGAAAAACAACTCCTTGTCCTTTTTCGGTATATAATGGTGACACTATCTTTTCATTTAAGGTGATAAAATCCAGTCAATGAACTGAAAAGATGAACTTGTGGTGAGGATAGAGACATGAACCACGTGAGACTAGGTACCGGCTGCTGTCTGGACGGTTCTTGGTTAGGTCGGTGCTGCTGTGCTTGTGAAATACTCGATCGCCAATTCCAAGTCACTCGATGTTGAAGAAGGTCTTCATGGATTATGAACAACTTAGAGAATTTCTGTAGAATCGTGTCTCTAAAACATGCCATGATAAGGATTAAATGGTCCCAAGGCCACCTCCAGCTGTCGCTTTTCTCGTTACTTCAGTCTTGTTCCTAATTACAAATTTTCCCTGATGTGGTTCCTTTGAAACTAAGGCTTGCAAGGTAATCTTATCCACTAGTAATGAGGGAGTGTGTTGAACCAGGGTATTCTTTGGCATCGGTAAATCTTTTCCTGCTACGCTGATAAGCATCTGCATCCGATGGATTACTGTAAATGATCATTGTTTAACAATTGCTTGTTTGAGAAGGGCAATCTTTTGCAAATCCTATCCATTCCCTCTTCCATGTGGAACCATGCTAACAGTTTCCTTGTTAATACTTTTTCACAAGCTTCATCTGTGACTGAGTTTAGATATCAGTGTCTTTGCTTGGTCATTCAGTGGAGATTATACTATATTTACCTAATCTACAATGTTATCTGAATGCCAACTTTTTCCGGCATAGTAATATTATTTATATTGCCTGCTATTGCCTTCCCTTTCTTTTTTCAAACTGTGATTACTTTCTAATTCGGGGGTTGTTTGTACTGCCATTTTTTTCCTTGACCTGACATACTCTATTAGACTCCATTTAGCAGCATGGTCTGGTCAGGCACAAGTGGTCACTTATCTCTGCCAGAACAAGGCTGATGCCGGGGCTGCTGCCATGGATGATATGGGGGCAATTCACTTTGCTGCCCAAAAGGGGCATTTGGAAGTCGTGCGCACGCTTCTTTCATCTGGAGTCTCCCTTAAAGCTTCTAATCGCAAGGGCTTCACGCCACTACACTATGCGGTTCAAGGGTCCCATTTGGAGCTCGTGAAGTACTTGGTAAAGAAAGGTGCTAGCCTGAGTACCAAGACAAAAGCTGGGAAAGCCCCTCTTGATCTTGCAAGCAGCGAAGAAATTCGCTCCTTTTTGGTAGAATCTGAAGAATCATCTAAAAAATGCAAACATCCTAATACTGGGAAACAAGCCGAAGCCTCTAGTACAAAGTTATCATCTCATGAGAAAGCAGAAAATAGTCCTGAAATTTCTGGGAATTCTGAAGAGGAGGATGAAAATGCGAAGAGAAAGTGCGATGACGAGGAAATCAGGGAAGCTTCTCAACCTAAAAAGGCGAAGGTCACACTTCAACATCTTACGAGTGCAGATGATGCGCAAGATGATGAAGAGAACTTTTGAGGCCGTTGTGCAGAGTTTTGATCAGTTGGCTTTGTATATTTGGTAACTGACAAAATTGCACTAACTTAGGAGGGCTCGTTGTTGGATGTTAATGTTAATGTAATGTTTCACTGATTAAAGAAATAGAGGTTCATTAAGTTGACTCTTTTTTAAATTTTGATCCTCGTTTCATTTGTAATGTCGGTGCTGGTTGTGATAGCTTCATACAATGGTTTAAGGCTTAAATGCAGCGACCGACGAGTTCAGTGCAGGGTGTGGCGTGGCATCATTGAGTTAATATGTATCTCATCTTTCTCCGAAAGTTGAAGACATTCCATCTATCTAACGCACCATGTTTGGCTCAGTGTCTGAATTTTACAGCTTCTCAGTTGTTGGTCTGACTAAGCAAAGATGAGCAATGTCATGAATTATGATTTTCTTTATCGGTGTCAGTAACATTAGCTTTGTCACGAATGTCGTCGTCGGTTCTGTTCTTTGGACAACAGGAGTAGAGGACCAACTATGCTGGCAGAATCTGTGGTTGTACTTCCATTTTTCCTTTTGTCAATAGAAGACAGAGATCCCACGTAAATGGAGAAGACATTGAAGAGGAGAGGTGGTGACAATTATCGGCATTGGCGAGCACTGTGGAGCAAGGAAGTGGTGTGGGTGGCGGCACGGTGGTGAGGCAGTGGCTGTGGTGGCAGCGGCAGTGTTGGGTGAGGGACACAAAACAAGTTAGCCAGCGGATAGCCTATCTTTAATCATGCATACCCGGCACCAATTGTTGGGTTCTCTTGCATTGACGCCACATCATCTGAATTCGCGTATACTCGGCATGAATGGTCATCAACACTTCCATTTCGACTTAGTTATCGAAGGTCAGATACAGTAGCAAGGGACAAGCTAATTACATTTCCATTCATCTTCTGGTTCGGTACATGTTCAATGCCGGTGAAGTAGAGGACTGAAGACTCTTAGGAATGCATGAAGAGTAGGTCAATCATGTGTCTCAAGCAACAATCCTTCAAACGGGCTAATAAAGAAAGGGGAGAGACACAATGTTTAAGAGAGGAGAAACGCAAGAGAGATGCCGTCTCTCTCCCTCAACATTGTGAAAAGCAGAAGAAAACAAAAGTCTGGAATCGCCAATCAGATTCCATGGAATTATACTTCATGCTTGTGATTTAATTATTGGGAAGGTAAGATCAGGGGCTCCACGAAAACACGATTCAAAGAGAAAGTGCTCGAGCCCCCTCTCGTCAGCAACCTTGCAGCGATTGTCAACTCCATCCCAATCGCCGCTCATACATCTAAACACAAAGATGAAAGTTTCTGGGATCTTTCTAACCCTTTTTTTAAATGCGAATTTGGTGCTATGCTTCGCTTGCGTTCAGGATTGTGGTCAAAGGAAAATTTCAGGAAAATTTCAGTTGTTATTCTATGTTTCGGTAATGCTTTTCAATTAACGCTACAATCACGCGTGCCGCCTCATTTCGGCAGGTCGCTGGATATAATCGAGTATGCGAATCTTCCTTTTCACAGTTATTGTACGATCATCAATTTTAGATTAGAGATGGGCGTAATGGGAAACTCGTTGCACCACTCAATCTAAGAGAATAACCGAAGGCTAGAATGTACTCGAAAAATACATACCCCGTCACTGGCCTGATCATTCTATCACGTGAGCCATGTAAATATGTAATAACGAGCTCACGTTAACATTTCATGATCGCAAGTTAGTCATTCATATAAACTCTGCTTTACTTTAGGCGGCATTAACAAGTCGAGCTGCTACTCCGATTGATTAAATAAGATCCTACTTCGATTCTATGTGAAATTTGGACTAGAATGTGAGGATCTATCTTGGTCTTATTGTATAGCCGATGGGTCCATACGTGAAGGACTGCTTTCTCCCTCGGCCAAACAAGATGCCCTTGTTAGCATCCTAATAAAACAGGAGAAAGGAGAGAAATTTAAAAAAAATATTATATATTTTCTGGTCAAAGAAAAATTATTTTATTTACACTAAATATTGATAATGAACTCCGGCCCACCATTATGAATGTTTTTCGTTGGACCAAAATTTTCCCCTCTGTCTCCCTCTGTCTCTCTCGATGATTTGTGGCCCATCCCTTTCATTTCCGGCTGCAACGTTGCCTAAGAATCGACGCTAAAGACCGTCCTGTGTTTAGGAGGAGGTGTGGGTTTGAAATTAAGGCCGCATTTGGTGTTAATTGGGATTTGATTAAGAAAGTGTGGAATTCGATCTAGATTAGGGTCTCATTCGCAAATCTCCTATGTTAAAACGTCACTATGCATACTCCAGGGCGATGCGCGAAAATAAGTTTAAAGAGCCCCCTTCGCACGCGCAGCTGGAAAAGAGAGCCAAAGAAGGACAATAGATGACCGGTTAGTTTTTAATCGCGATTTCAATTTTTGGATAACCGAGAAATTACGATGGACCTCTTTGATCGCGACGACGTTACAATAATCTTTGGGTGGGACGGGACAACACGGTCATGTTGTGCCTATTCAAATCTCGATTTATTTTTTATGGAAGGTCGACCCCATGTCATGATCTCTTATTTCAACGAGAAAATTGAATAGCTTTTAGATAGTAGTATCATCGAATGATCCGTCACTAGTATCAAAAGACCTTGGCTAGTTGGAGGAGGCACACCTAGATTTTAACAACCATTCTAGTTTCATTTGCAAGAAAAAAAATCTCCCTATGGGACACTTGGAATATTAATACAAGAACGAAAACCATCATTTCCTTGGACAAATAGCAATTATTGTATGGCCCGAGATATTCTAGTGACTCAATTAATCCCATGGATATATGTAAATCATTCGTTTGGTAGGGCGATGAACATGGCTCTCATGTATCGAATAAGGCTCCATTGTTAGGTTGATGGTGAAGGGCATAGCGAAGGTGAAGTACAATTAAACTCGTTCGCAATTGGAGAAGATATTTATTATTATCAAAAGGGTCGTGTTAACAAATATCTCCTGGGCACCGGTTGAGGAAATATGTGATCGGTGCATTGAAAATTGCAACTTTCTTTATATGAATTATGAAAACAGGTGGCAATGACCTAATCAAATTGATCGGTTAATGAAAGAACAAGCTGAAAGTATACTAGTCTACTTGCACTTGACACTCGTCGTAATGATCATTGGCTGGTCTCAACGTGACCTCTTGAATTCTCAAAACTCATGTTGCTCCGTCCTTGCAAGGACAGAGAAGTCATTGCCTTCTCGGCTATGCTACCGAAGCATAGCAAGTCAGGATAAGAGAGCACTTAACTGAGGACGAGCGAGCACTCAACTTAGGATGAGCTTACCGCTGTAATACTTTTAGCAGTTATTAGCTCCACACTCATTATCAACATCACCGAGCGAGCGATGATTTAATTTTTGATAAGGCTGGCAAAGAAAAGTCGAAAGGGAAATCGAAAATTTTAGGCTAAATTTGTTTCACCGAAAATGACATGATTTAACAAATATTTTTCTGCATATGATCGCCTGTACCGTCATAGCCACCGGGAAGGGCCGGTGGAGATCGCCAAGGACTTCCCGAAGCTCGATGAGGGCCCGCAGCCCCCGATCTGGGAGAGAGCACTATCCTCGCTCACATCTAAGGTGAGTTTTAAAACTTCTAATGCACCTATTCCGTTAATTTTCTACCCCCAACTTTCCTTCTTCCCAATTTCTCTTGATCCCCAAATTGACAGGAGTTAGGATTAAGATCTGCCCACGTGTCGGCACGGGACACCCGAAGCACCGGTCGCTTGCGGTACACGAGCGCCACACCGGAACACCTCCCTCTCCCCGAGAGGCGCCTTCTCAACGGCCACCCTCCTTTAAATAACAGAAAACCGAGGTCGAGGGGTCTCTTTCATGGCTGACCTCACTTCTTCTTCACCTCTCCCTCCCTCACTCAGGTACTACTCTCTAAAGCGCACCCCCTCCCCCTCCTTTTTCTTTATTTGAATCTCGTCAAAGGAGAGTAACTTTTTTTCCAACCTATCTTGTCGAAATGCACGTCATTCGCGCGACAAATTCCGCCGAAGATCGCGTCTTCCGCAGCCGATTTCCAGCTCCATGTCACGGCATCCCGGCACGAACTTGTCCATCTTGATCCCGCGGAAGATGACAAGTCCGTGGCGGAATCTTGTCGAACTCGGGAACGATTCAGATTCCGTCTCTGTCCTCATTATTTTATTGGCGATGGAGCTGTGTTAGACGGTCCGAAATGGTTATGTGAATATAATATCTGAGTGCGATAGCGTCTCGTCTAGGTTTTGAAATCGGGGCTTCTTCTGGGGCAGCCTGCTGCTGGACCTTTGTTATCGCGTGCGTGTCTGGCTTGGGTTGAATTGGTTCCAATTGGTAGTCAGTCGTATTCTTGGCTTGCTTAGGGGAGAGCGGGGTGCTTCGTTGTTCTGCCCGGTGTGAATTGGTCTGCCGATTATATGAGCTTGTCTATCGAAGGCGGTTAGTCGGGATTTTGAGTCTGTGTTGAAGTCCTGAATCAGTAGATGCGCAATTAGTTTGGCGTATAGTTTGCCTGCCTGCCTGCCTCATTTAAAGGCGCTTTGCAGAAAGGAAACTTTGGTCGCGTGATCGCAAAGTTTCGATCCGTCGCAAGTTTGTGTTGCTTGAGCTCGTTTTTGTCGCCAGTTTACTTGTTGTACGAGTGGGTACAAGCTGTCGGGGGTGGGGGAAAAGTGGCATTAGAGGGAAACAAGGGAAACACTAGCAATAGATCTTTCAGAAAGCTAGAAGGATTTTATTGCCTTTAGTTCGGTTTAGAGGAGTGAAGGAGAAAAGGGCTTTCTTGACATGGAGGGAAGGGGGTTCTCGGGATTTTACAGAAATTCTAGTGAGGAGATGTTCCTCAAAGCCCTGATGGAGAGCTCGGTTGGAATGCCCATACCGACAATGGAGATGTTGGGATTCAAGAATTTATCTCAAAACTTTCGCACGGATAGCGAGGAGCTCTTCAAAAGCTGGCTCACTAACGCAGAGGCAAGAGTCTGCATATCTTCGTTTAGCGGCTTTGACTTTTCACTTACAGCCTCTGTTCAAGATTGAAGTATGTGATCCATTCAGATGGGGAGTCATTTTGAAGCTTTTCGAGAATTTACCAATCAAACCACGGTCATCATCAATACTCAACCGTGCACAGTAGTTTCGTTTATAGAAGTCACTACAATCGCCACTGGTTTGCTAATCTTTCTTCACAAAAATCTTTGACAACATGCTGGATTTTTTTCACCAAGTTAAAGTATAGTGGTTTGTAGGAGAATTTGGTTCCTTTGCGCTTGAAATAAGTCACTCGCTTCCTCAAGATCTAAGAGTAGTTCAGCGATGTTTTGCATAAGTATGACATTATCAGTGTTGTTCTCTTTTTCCTTTTGGCAATTTGAAGGAGCGTGAGTACCACTCACTGGATGCATCACCTAAGTGGGAAGTTGGGTTATCAATTAGGCGAGCACGAGCCTTATTCTCGTTTTAAAATGAACACCATGAAAGCCGGAATTTTCACTCTTCGGTAGCAACAAAAGTGGCTTAATGTAGTTTTGCTGGTGACTGGTTAAATGTGCGCAACAGATCATTGACAAGTATAGCAAGAATTATGGTCCAGTAGAGGTGGGATAATTGAGGCATCAGATGGCACGTATTACCCACTAATGCATAAGTGAAAGTGGTTTCCTCTTTTTGTGAAAATACTTGATTGAATCTCGAGAAGTTTTTAGCCTAAATTTTGTTTTTCAAAAGACCTCTTGTTTCTTTCGGACTGTACTGACTTTCCTCTATTTACAGAGTCATGGCTACAATTCACCAGGTGCAGCACATTGTACACGGCAGGCATCAAGGTGGTGATTCTGTAAAAGTTCTTGACCTTTCATTCTCTCCTTTTCCCCTCATTTTACCTCTCAATGCAAATATGTTCTGCAAAAGTATATTTTAGCTACTTTCGTGTTTATTCTCCATAAGACCCAAGGGCTTTGAAAGAATTGAATGGGGAGCTACATGAGGTGAATATTTCATGTATGGTTCTGTAGAGTGGCAGTTGGTGCAGCAGCATAAACTGTCGGTGGATAGTGGGAACTTCTTGTTAGGGTGTATTCTTGAAGCCGCAGATTGGTCCTAGAAAATGGAATGCTTTATCCATTTAGGATTGTGGCATTGTCCGGTTGAGTATCTGAGGATTTTGACCTGTAGCATAAAATTCTTGCATTCATTGTCCACAAACTTTAACTGCTTTCTTATGTGATCAGTAATTTCCTTAAAGTGCATGCACGTGTTTCTGCCTTCAGGATGTCCACAGAACTAGCAAATGTATCAAATCAAGAACAACTGGACATTCTGCAAAAGAAAAGAAGCAATGACTTGCTTTCACAAACTTGCTCCATTGCCGAAGAAATTCCGGGGGACGTAAGCCAAACTTCAAGCAGGTTGAACTAGAAATTCTCCTGTAGCAGCTCTTGTAAAAAGGCTCTCACTTTCAATGATTAATCCTGATATAGGACATTTATGTCATAAACAATGGAGCATCTATTAAGAGTGCCTCATAATTTTCCTCTAAAAGTAGAAGTTATTCTGTCAATGTGTAATTGATTGTCTCATTGACTCACCATGATTTGAACTATGCATCAGGAATGCTGCTGAAAGAGGATGGCAGGCTAGTAACCTGTATCTTGCCAAGGTAAGTGAGCTTAAAGTGATTTGAGAATTTTTACTTCAGCAGTGATTGATTCTTAATATCCACCCTTCATGCAGGCTTGGTTTCAAAGTTCGCAACCAATGACGAGAAGCCGATCTTCTGAATTACGGTATTGTGCTTCCTAATGTAACTTTTATAGTAACAAGCAGTAGAGATCTGGAGACATAAGTTGGTTCAGAAGAGTCTCTTGTTGCACATTACGGAAAGCACGTTAGAGCTTCCTGCCAGTTTGATTCTTCAAAACGCTGAAGCACTGGGGTGTGATTTTTGAAATTCAATGGGTCATTAAAAGAGTCTGCATCTCCGAATTTTCTTTGCAATATATTTAATTGCAAAAGTTTTCATCTCGATGTGTATGCCCTTCTTGCAGAAGGAGGTACGCTGCCATGCAGAGCACTCAAGGCACAGTGCCAATGGAAGTGACAAACAGTGGATCTGGGCATGGTGTCAAAATGAAACAAGAGCCCAACAACAATAGCGGCTTTGGTGATCTCTCAATGGGAGAGATTCCTGAGCAGTTGGGAACATTTGTTTCTCCATCCAATTCATCCTCATCCAGCATGAATGCACAACCAGTCAACAATTTGGATAGAGTTTCCTCTGTGGTCAGCATGCTAAAGGGTACACTAGAACGCAAGAAGCTTGCTAATCAAATTGAGAGAGAAACTTTTGAGGATTGCTCTCAGGGGTCCTTTCAAGCTCAAGAGGTTCTTGCCAATACTAGCCTCCATCAAGGACAAGGAGATCATATTCATAAAATGTCATTGATGTTTCATGAAGCCTCTCAAGGACAGGCCGAAGATTTAGCTGTTCTACCAAATGTTGAAAGATCTATGGACCTCGACTTTGAACAATTGATAAATACCAGAAATCCATTTAATGTGAGAGCAGTTTCCCAAGAACCTTCACAGAGTGAGTCTTCTGCTGCTGCTCCTATAGTTTCCTCTGGATTTGATGCATGTGATGGTCCCAGCAACTCGAGCCAAACTCTAAGCTTTTGCGAGAGCTCCAGGAAGAATGTTGGAAACACTATAAGTCCAGAAAATGGTTCAAGGGCCAAAGGTACAGGACTGACGTCATTTTTATAACTTAAGTCATCGAGCAGTTCAAGTTATCATATCCTGATTGACCTCGATTCTGGACTAATATTGTGCATGGAAATAATTGCGCTGATGGCCTTCACTTTAAGGATCGGAGAAGTGTCTAAATATGGTTAGCGTACATGACAATAGGATTGCCCAATAATGCTCTTCTCGTTCTCCGTATCAAATTCATTATTCCAGCTTCTTTCAAAAGAAGCATGAAGGTGGTTATTCAATTGTCGTAATCAGTGCTGTCTCAATACTGGTGAAAGGAGTGAAATTTCATTATCACCGTTTTTAGAATGTTCCAAGTCCAGTCTAGGTTTCTCTCCCTTGCTAAATATACAGCAAATCTTTCTGGCAACTCTAGTCAGCTTATACACCTAATAGTTACATACATGAATAAATATTTGTATCTCGCAGAAACATAAACTAATATGTATCTTTGTAGAAAGTAAGTCCATTGGTTTTATTGGTGCAGCATGAAATGAAAAAATGTTCTGGATATATTCTATTTTCTCTCTGATCAAGATCTGCAAATTGTATTTTCTTATTTGTCTGGTCATTGGATTATCAAAGGCAACATGTCATTTCTCAAAGCTAAGACATTTGCACAAAAATTTCCTTACCAGGTGCAGATTTCAGAGAACGGATAATCGACAATTTGAAAGATGATCAAAAGGTATATCCATTGACTTCGAATTTAACAAATTTAACACTTATATTTTCCTCTCTCTCATCCGGGTGAGTTTAACAGAGGGGAAATCTGGTGCGTTATGGATCTGTCTCATCTACTGGTTCAGGTAACATTCTAGATATTAAATAAGTACTTTTTATAATTTCAGGTAGATGCTTGCTTTATTAAAGAAACAGCAATATATCTCATTTTTACTTACAGCAAACTATCAAAACTTAATTTCCCTGATGTCTTTCATGCTGTTGAAATGTATTAAGTTGAATTGGTCAGTAGTTAGTAGGTGGTAGTCAAATAAGGTATATAGGGTTTTGGTTGTGTCTTTCTCTCCTATTTTTCTATCCTAGACCCTGCAAAATCTGTCTTATCATTTTTAAACATTGGTTAAACGTTTTCGGTGTGCAAATTCATCAATATGGTGGCCTTTTAATGATGCCATCATTTCTGCAGGGGATAAAGGGGATCCAACGAAAAAGCGTAGAGTGGAAAGATCAAGAAAGTAAGTATACTGCATCAGCACAATATTTTTTTGATAGAGAATTGACTGTGGTTTTATGTTCCATCGAACATCAGAAGAAGCTAGTGACATAATAATGGCCTCAAGTTTGCAATAGTCGTCTTAAAACATTGATTATTTTAAAGAAGGTGCAAGCATTGAGCAGAAATGCAGGGTAGTCTTCTCTCTCACATGGATTTTTTTCCTTGATTGAACATCTAGAAGATAGCTGACAACTTCTAACTAGAGCAGTTAGAAGCGTATAACTTGCAAATTGCATTCAACTATAAAGGTTGTAGCAGTTAGACTCTCTCTCTCTCTCTCTCTCTCTCTCTTCCTAGTGCATCTGCATCAGTTGGGTACGACTGTAAACATTCTCATAGAATTGCAGTCAGTGGCATAAAGTGTAGACTCACGAGAAGGTACTGTCACGGTTACACTACCACCAAGGCCTCAAAGGTTTTCTTGATCTTCCTCATTAGTTAATGGGAAATCCAATTTAAGAATGATGTGAAGGGCATAATCTTGCCTTTTGTGATGCAGATGTTAGGGAAATAAGGAATGCTATATAAGTGAGAGGTCATTGACCAAATTAAGCCTCAGATATTCCTGAGGAGTGAGGCCTGGAAGGGAGACAGTGCAATGCAGCCTTAGTCACTTACACTACGTTTGATGACAATGTTTTCAGAAACATAGACAAATTTCTTATGTCTGCTGGAAGGAGCTACAATAAGAGTTTTGTCCACCTGTACACGCCTTTTTCTCTTTCCTGTCGTTGCTTAACGTCCTCTCTCTCTCTCCCTCTCTCTCTCAAGGTGAAAGTTAGTTGCACCACCAAAGCATGAGCACAAGATTGTAATTGATCCATTCTGCCCAGTGATGTTCAGATGAATCCACACTATATAGAAGTGCTGAGGCTGTCTTAACTTAAAGTTTTGCTTTGCGTAGAATGGCAGAGGCAAAGGAGAGGAACTCGACATCAGCAATTCCGGCAGATATCCAATCTATCTTGAAGCGGTGCGAAAATCTTGAGAAGGAAGTGAGATCCCTCAAACTTAATTTGTCTTTCATGAATAGGTAAAAGATGAGAACCTTTGCTGTTTACTTACAGAAGTCATCATGCTTTCAGCTTCTTATGCATTTCTTAAAAGACACATTAAGAAATCCTGCCAAGTTGAACTGTATTGAACTTCTAATTATGATCCGACCAAAAAAAAGAAAAAGAATTCTAATTATGGTGAGTTTTGGTTGATTATATTTTTCTCGATTTTCTTTAATGCAATAAACGTAGGGGGCACCTATATGTGCATCAATTAAGCGAGGATAGAACTAGTGGATAGTGTGCTCGAGTCAAGTCAAATTATCAATCATGCCTACGGGCCTCTTTTGGTGGTGGACCTTGATAAATTGATGCTCCGCTCCTCCAGTCTAATGTTGTCTTGTGAATCAGTCTTTTGTTTCTTCAATTTATTAACAACGGATTCTCTCCTTGATCCTTCGTTCAGAAAGGATTCTGAACAGACCAAGCAGATAGAAGAGTTGCAAAAGCAGAATGAAGACCTGACAGAAGAAAAAGAGCGGCTCTTAGAAGTTATTGAGAGGATCCATTCTGATTCAGGAAATATGTGAATATTCCCTTCTGCCTTTGTAAGGCTTGTCCATCTCATATCAATTATACCTCGATCGGGCATAAGCAAGAGTCCCGCGGGGAACTCTCAACAAGCCCCGTTACCAGTTGGGATGCCCTATATTGACTGTTCAATGACTAAAACGTTGCTCGGGCTAATGCTAATACTATGTTCCTTAATGCTCTCTTTAATCGGCAGGAATCTGACAGTGAATGACTCGCCATTTTTGTCAATTGAAAGACTCTGAATCATGGGGAACCGATTTTTTTTGTTGGTCCAGATGAAAAGGAATCAAGCTTTCAAGTTGCAAAGTCTTCGTAATTTTGTGAAAGGCGAGTGAGTCGGATGATGAAACATGTCCTACCTTAGTTTTGAAGACAATTTATAGCTGCCCCTTCGCTTGCATTTTTGGTTTTGCCTTTCTTCTCTTTATGTCCTGCAATTTTATGGCGTCATGCACAAAATGAACCTCGAGGTCGACATTTTGTTGGAAAAGTAAGAATCATGCACAACAGCAACTAAATGAGGAATCGGATAGCTTGCTTTTTTTTTTCCTCTACTCATTTCTAGCAAGAAGTACAAAGCAAATATACAGTTGTTCTTGCTGGAAAGTCAGAGGGCAACTAATCGTAGCAACCCTCTTCGAGGATTACGACAAGAGTTTCAGACCCATTGCAAAATGTTCGGTTGAGCCATAACTACTATTCACAAAGTCTCGATCCCCAGAGTTGAGACATCTAGAAGGGCGAGCTCGTCACCATAGCTCCAGCGACGTGCCAACATGAAGAGCGCTCTTTTACGTGAGGATTGACTCATGGGCTTCCTGCACCTTAAACTTGTGATCTATAAGAAACACGGTGGGTGCTTTCGCGGCTGGACTATCTGGCTTGGTGATTCAAAAGAGAGGCGCTTCACTCTTCTTTCCAGTTATTAGAACCAGCACAATTTCCAGTGTTCAGAGAAATGTTGCCTCTATCAAATGAGCCAAGGTCCCGAAAAGGAGTCTCACCCTTGGTTCCTATCACTAATCAAAACCGTCCAAACCCCTTAGTCAGATTCAAGTCGTTGCTTATTCTAGCCAGACATTCACCAAAGAAGCAATTAAAAATCTTCAGTAAAAGAGGGAGACGTACAGTTACAGAGTGATAATCTGAATGAAAGCTCTAGAAGAAAAATGGAAGCAAATGACAGTGTTTGCCAGCCAAACAATCTTCCTTCTGCAAAATTAATCGTCATTGGATGCTGAAGCTGTCTGCAGTGCTGTTACTTCTTCCCATCATATGATGCAGCTAAGCATTACTTCCCAAGATTAACCTTACAAACTCTGAACATTTGGTTCAATGCCATCAAGCAGACAAATTCCTTTGTTCCAACTTTATAAAGCATCAAAAGTGGTTACAAAGGTCTGATCCTATTATGTCATCTAACGTGATAGTGAAAGCTGACAAAGTAAAGATGATGAACACAAAGGCCACACAGAAGACACTTCATATGCAACAGAAATATCATTTGCCAGCCAAAAATGCATGTCTAGTGCATACCGTAGAACAGGAAATGATCTAGCAGCAAGAGAATTTCCTTTTTTTTTTTTCCATGTGCCAAAGATAACAACCAGATGGCAAAAGCAGCAACATCGAGAGATATCTACAAACAGGTTCCAAAAAGCCCAGCACCGGTGAAATACTCTCCAAGGCTTTATTTCCCTAGTACTTATTTCGTTTTAAAGAAAGATACTTGGACAAGAAAACATTTGACATTGGCAACTATGAAGGAACTGCAGTTACATACATCAACATTTATACAGCAGTTGCCTAACTCACTGGACCCTGCATGCACATGCAAATAAATAGGGGTTTTTTCCAAATTTTTTTCCCCAGTGAAGGCATAGGGTTGGACTTGGACTTGCGAAGATCGCACATGGATTGAATATGAACCGCATACAGTGAAAGCTGTGACTAAAGAAGTCCAACTAGTTGGTACTTCGCCATAAAGTCAACAGAGAGGTCTAGACTACCAGTCTCTGCATGAAAGTCCCGATATACACTACTTTGAGAAGTCATCTAGACAATAAAACCGAAAGAACGTCCAGCACTTAGCATCAGAAACTTTGACCTCACTCCGTGTTCCACACCGTTAAAGTGCTCAACCCAATTCCAAAGTTCGATCAAGATCAAATTCACCATTTTCGCTACACAACCAATATGCAAATAGAAATGCTCAAGTACAAGATAAAGCAGTCCATCCAGACTAACCAAGAAGAACAGAAATTATTGCAGACAACCGCACATACCCAAAATTTTTGAATAGGTATTACCTCAACTTACCATTAGAACTTCAAAATTTCCAAAATTTATATTAGCTTAGCAAAACCATTATAAACACTGTGGCTTACAAAAGCAACTAATACTCAGTCTACAATCATACAAAGCAGCTGATGAAATCTAAATTCAACAAAGGCAAATGTGTTTTCACTCACTGTAACGACCATCCACCAACCCAATTTCCCACCATACTATCCACACCAATCTTCTCCAGTTATTCAATACATTCCCCTGCTGTTATTCAGGATCGAACCGAGAGTCCCCAACACCGCGAAAGCCAAAAGCGGACTCACGTCCAAAGTATCGAAAATCGGCGGAATAATATTCCTGAACAGATTCAAGTACGGGTCGCACAAGTCCCTAATCGCCGAGAGCGGCTGCCGCTCCCACGGGATGTTCGGGAACCAACTGAGCAGGACCCTAACCATCAGAACCCCGCTGTAGATGTCGAGCCACTTCGCCAGGCCCGCGGCGACCACCGTCAGCGGCGTGTTCAGGTACCCGCTGGGGCGGTCGCGGAGCGCCGCGAAGAACAGCGGCCCCGCCGCGCGCGACAGGCTCCCTCCAAGCTCTCGGGCCGCGGCGAGCTCCTGAGGGCCGGGGCTCAATTTCGACAGCAAGGCGAGGATTTTATCGACCGGGAGCCTCTGGACCAGCCTCGCAATCGAAATCGACACGCCTACCGCCAGGGAGAGCACTGAGCTCACGGTGCGGATCGATTCGCCGAGCTTGGCGTGCGGCGGTGGACCCGGTGCGATCGCCGGCGGCGAGGAAGCGGCGGCCCTGGCGGCGAGGTTAGGTCTGGAGGTGGTCGGGGAGAGGGAGAGGGAAAGCGTGCGGGGCTTGGGGAGGGAGCTGAGACGGAGAAGAGGGATGGATTGGGGCTTGGGCTCGCGAGAGGCGATAGGGTTAGGGTTTTGTCTCGGCGGGAGGAGGGTACGAGAGTGGAGGAGGAGGGTGGAGGAAGCCATGGCTTCTGTAGATTTTCCCGGAAAATCGAGCGAGAAAACAGCAGGATATATTCTTGCCCGAGAAAACCGATGATGGAGACGAAGCGATGCGCCCTTTATACAACGACGCCCCTCATCCGGGCCCAATAAACGAAGCCCGCAAGTGCACCGGGTCGGCCCATTATGGGTAGCACAGTTGGGACTGGGTAGGCCCATTGGAATCTTTTTTTGGGAAGCAGCGACCCGGCGATGCGTGGACGGAGGCAGTAGTGGCAGCTAGGGGCAAGCAAGATAGACAGCCCAAATCGAAACGGGACCGAATCAGACCTGACCGACCGGTTTAATTCGATTCTCAGGAATATTGTTCCGATTCCCGATTCCCAAAAGTAGAACTGTTTCCAAACGGTCCAGTTCCCGGTCCTGTTCTCGGTTCTTGGGTTGGATCGAACCGGATCGAGAATCACTCTCCCCTAGCGGCAATGACACAATGATGACGGTGGTGGCGATAGCAGCCGGCTGCGACGGTGGCAGCAAGGATGGCGACAACGAGTGGGAAAAATATTATAATGATAGGGACAACTTTTTTTTTTTAATGAGATGACGGGGTGATGATTTAATTGAAGTGGTAATGTCAATTATGATAATAAGCGAATGCGCCATTCCTAATAACTGATCTCGCGAGTGTCATGTGAGCCCTGCACAAGCTTCGCACCCAGATTTAACGGCTATAGTTCACTGGGGTTCACTGGACCCCGGCGAGGAATTCCCAAAATCGCGTATCCAGAAAGATTGTCGTTGGCACATTCCATGGGAAGTCCACAAGCACAAACCTCCGGACGGGGCGAAATTGGAATTTCCGGTCCAGGGGACCCCCGCGCGCCCCTCGCAAGTGCGCACGCACTATCAAATATACATATGAATAGCGACCGCGCGAATTCTCCCCGAAAAGAAGTCCGCCACATTTCAGTTTCCCTCCCTCCCAAAACCCAGGAATGGCGCTTCCCATCCGTCCGCTTTTAGGGTTTTGAAAATTGCCACACTCCCTCTCTCACTCCAGCCATCGATCGATTTCCTCTCGCCGATCTCTCGAACACTCTCTCTTCGCTCCCGTAACCCTAGCGACGACGGCCCCCCCTCGCCGGTCCGGAGATGTCGTCGGTGGCGGCGAAGCTCACGGAGGGCGCGATATGGAAGATCTGCGAGCGCGAGCTCGTCGGGGAGAGCGAGGTGAAGCCGGTGGTGCAGGTGGTGGACATGAAGATGGTGAAGACCCCGAGCAATCAGAACCAGAACCCGAGCGGCGGCGGCGGCGTGGAGCGGGAGAGGCAGAGGTTCCGGATGGTGCTGTCCGACGGGACCCACATGCAGCAGGGCATGCTCGCGACGCAGCACAACCACCTGGTTGACTCGGGGCGGCTGCAGAAGGGCTCCATCATCAGGATGAATCACTTCGTTTGCAGCCCCGTCAAGGATCGACTGTACGTGATGCGATCGTTCCTTTCTTTCCCCCCCATGAAGCCGACTGCTTTTGTTGTTTGTTTGTTTGTGTAAATCCTTTTTTTTTATCCATTTTTTTGGGGGGTTTCTGTTGGTTGGAATTGGTTCGACTTTGTTGTTTGGATAGACTATTTTGTCTGGTGGTATTTAGGGGAGGGAAGCAAAATGAATTTTCAGTCGTCGCAGGTGCAAAAAGGGCATAACATATGCCATTGATTGTTGAAGCGACGGCTGGCTTTTTTGGGTTAAAAGTTGCAGTTCTGAGGTTGGTGCTATTGGCCATCAAATGCCTAAGAATGTTATTAGGGGAATTTCAACTGGGCTGCCATCCATTGAACTCTCTCCTGCATTTGCAGAGTGTTTTGGTATGCGGGTCACTTTGTTTTTATAGCTATTGGTCTAAGGGAGTGGAAGTTATTGATTATGGATTAGAAAAATTGTACACATTGACCATAAATTTGGAGGGTCAGATATTTAGTTCACAAACAAGGTACGTTATGAGTTATTGTGATTGAGTGCCCTGTCTGGATGCACTAGCAACTCGCCCCTTGAAGTTTTTTTGCATGTGTGTTTTTGAGCCGTCGCTGAGAGGTGAAGGAAAATGGGGGGAGCTCTGAAGTTTGTGTCCTTAGAGCCTTGTTCGAAGGAAATTGGGCAATTAATTGTTGTGGTTGTGCTTGTTGTCACTGTCTTTATTCGCATTGCTGCTGTTATTGTTGCATTCAAGTGACAAAAGTTTATTTACTTTCAGTGTACCTCAGTTTTTCAGCTGTATTTCCTCTTTGTTAGATTAGACCTCATGTTCAATCTGATTTTTGCAAGCAGGATTATCGTTATTGTTGACTTGGACGTTGTACTTGACAAGCATGATCTTATTGGAGAACCTGTAATGGCGAAAGTTCCTGGAAGTGAAGCGGCAAAACCAAGTTTGCCCACACCCTCTTTACAGAACACGTATGGTGGATCTTACACGAGTAATATTGATCAGGGAAGGTATCCTGCAACAAGTACTGCTCCTTCTTATGGCAATGCTGCTCCCGTTGCTCCTGCGTACTCAAACACAGAACCTGGTGTCCCTAGGTCAGCTCAGTTTGGCGGGTCCTATACAAATCAGAACGTTGGTTTCCGTAATAATACCAATGAATTTCAACGTACACCTGTAAATACCTATGCCCACCAGCCTCAGCCATCATATCAGCAACCGCCACCAATGTACATGAATCGAGGACCTATAGCAAAGAATGAAGCTCCCCCTAGGATAATTCCAATAGCTGCTCTCAACCCTTACCAGAACAGGTGGACAGTTAAGGCCAGAGTGACTGCAAAGGGTGAGCTTAGGCATTACAACAATCCGCGTGGTGATGGAAAAGTGTTTTCTTTTGATCTTCTTGATTCGGATGGTGGGGAAATCCGTGTGACATGCTTTAATGCTGTCGCTGACCAGTTTTACAACCAGATTGAAACGGGCAAGGTGTACTTAATTTCCAGGGGTACTTTGAAACCTGCTCAGAAGAATTTCAATCACCTCCGAAATGATCATGAGATATATCTGGAAACCACCTCAATCGTACAGCCATGTAATGAGGATGATAACCAAATTCCAAGGCAGCAGTTTCATTTTCATCCCATTAGTGATGTTGAAGTTATGGAAAGCAACAGTATCATCGACGTAATTGGTGTTGTTCACTCTATAAATCCGGTTGCATCCATAATGAGGAAAAATGGTTCTGAAACTCAGAAAAGAACCCTTCATTTGAAAGATGAGTCTGGCCGAAGTGTCGAATTGACTTTGTGGGGGAACTTTTGTAATGCAGAGGGTCAAAGGCTGCAAATTCTGTGCGACTCTGGACAGTATCCTGTACTGGCAGTGAAATCTGGTAGAGTCAGTGATTTTAATGGGAAGGCAGTGGGTACTATTTCTAGTAGCCAGTTATTTATTGAGCCTGACATCGAAGAGGCTCGCAGGCTCAAGGAGTGGTTTGAGCGGGATGGTAAAACTGCCCCTACAGTATCCATATCGAGAGAAATGACAAGCATGGGCAGGACAGATGCAAGAAAAACTATATCGCAAATCAAAGATGAAAAGCTAGGGACTTCTGAGAAGCCAGATTGGATTACAGTTTCTGCCAATATTGCATATATTAAGTTGGATAATTTCTGTTACACAGCCTGTCCCATTGTAATTGGAGATCGCCAATGCAACAAGAAAGTTACAAACAACGGCGATGGGAAATGGCGGTGTGATAGGTGCGACCGCTGTGTTGATGAATGTGACTACAGGTACATTCTCCAGATCCAGATTCAGGACCACACTGGGCAAGCATGGGTGACCGCATTTCAGGAATGTGGTGAGGAAATAATGGGTGTGTCTGCAAATGAGTTGTTCTCTCTGAGAACTGAGCATGAAGACGAGAGGTTCGGAGAAATCGTCCGCAAGGTTTTCTTCACCAAATTCATATTCAAGTTAAAAGTGAAGGAGGAGATCTTTAGTGATGAACAACGCGTGAAGTCTACTGTTGTCAAAGCAGACAAGGTAAATTTCTCGTCAGAGGCCAGGTTTCTTCTGGATTTACTGGAGAAGAACAAAGCAGATGGGTCTGATTCTTCTGATGTCAAGTTGGAAAACTTAGTTTCGAACTCCGGGATGAACAGTGTTGTAACTGGGAATGCTGAGAGTAAGCAATCTTCATCTTTTGCGGGGAACTATTCCATGGGAAACAATGCTGGTACGGGAGGTTATAGGTCACCGGTGAACTCTACTTCGGCAGTTCAACATGGAAACCAGTACAATGGTGCTAGACTTTCCATGACTGGCCCACTTGATATGAATTCAAGTTGCACTAGCTGCGGGAGAAGCGGCCATAGCTCAACAAATTGCCCGAGCATCATGAGCGGCCCTTCTCAGACGATGGGAGGGGCATACATGAATAGAGCTCCTGGAGGTTCTGGTGATGCATGCTATAAGTGCAATCAACCTGGGCACTGGGCAAGGGACTGTCCTGGGCTAAGTGCAGTTCCACCTGCCTATGGAAGCAGTGCCGCAACACCTGGGAGGTATGGGATGGTGTCCAGGGAAAGGGTCGGTGGGTTTTGAGAGTAATGTAATGGAGCCAGCTCTTGTTTATACCCTTTCTTATCCTTGTTCTTTTCGGTTTGAACGATGGTAAGTCGTTCCAGTGTTTCGTGGAGGGAATATGATGCAGGAGGATGCCCTGTGCTGTGTGAGGAATATTTTTGGAGTAAGGGTTGGAATAAGCTGACTCTCGGTTTCATTTCATGAAAAATGCCACCCTTTACTAATTCTCAAGTCTATGAAGGAGTTCAGCCAAAAAAAAAGTCTATGAAGGAGCGGTGGGAGGGAGTTCGCATTTATAATGATGCGGAGGTGCTGTGTTTCGCAGACTTTTGTTTGATAACTGTAGTGGTGTCCTTCGTAAAGTGTTAGCTCGAGTATTTTTCTCTATACTTTCCTCCAGTATTATCATCAGATATTTGTTCGGTTTAGTTTTATATTTGTGAACGAAGTTTCTTGGCATGAAAAACAATTGCTACCATCATCAAGCCAAACTCAAGCATGTGAACGATCTGTTGAGTAATATACCAAAATGCTAGACTCAGTAGAATTGCACGTACTGTTATTAATAATTCTAGAAGAAGAAATAAATCAATCACAAATTGCAGCAACCGAAAGGTAGCAGGATACAGAAATATAGAACTTGATAGATACGTAATAGTGAACTTTCTTCAAGAAGAGAGGTTCTGAATGAAATATCACAGGACCGCAATGCCTCAATACTCTTAGCACGGAGGAAAAAGATTGTGTATCTACTACTTCAACACATCATATAAGTAACTGTGATCGTCTACCATAGGGTACCCGAATAAATCGACATTAAATGCCACATCGATAATGATTCTCAGTCGATCTTCCCAGATCTTAATCACGAACAGAAAATATTAGCAACAAACACTAGATGCTGAACCTGTCCCACGAGCTTCTGCCGGAGGCAAGTTTCTCATCATTCCTTGTGTACTACAATTAATGCTGGAAACATCTGCCTGGTTTGTACCACAGTGAGCGACGCCATCAATTATTACGCTTGACGTCACCGCCCTTTGAGCAGAAGCTTTCATCCTGATCCGTTCAGCTCTAGAGCCAATAACTTGGCCCAATATGGAGGCCACAATTGTTAACGCCATAGCTGATTTGGGCATCACGACCGATTTTCTCAACATGGCAATGAAGGGTACGGCCGCATGAACCGCCACAAACCATGATAGAGAAAACTTCTCTGTGTGCTCCTTCCATGCACCCAAAGGCACGTTGGCTGCCATGCCCAAGGATGCAATTACTAGCATCTTCGAAGGGAGGGGTTGGGGACGCAACGTCTTAACCAAGGCTGTCCGGGCAAGGGCGGCTCTTGCCTCGACTACTGCCGGTGGGCATTTGAGCTTTATGCCTGGCGGTGGCTGAAGGGCCTTCGCAACCAGTGGAAGGACACCGCTGACAGCTCTGTATGACTTAGCTATTGGGCAGTTGCCCGTCTGCAACCATTCGTTTCCATGTGCCTCGTGATTGGTTGGATTTCCTTTCTGCATAAGAAACTCGAAGCATGAGCAAGCCTTAATAACATCAATCAAACATAATGCTTTGACATGTTTCCGAGGTTCAAAACAATCGAGAAATGCCCGTAAGCTCTGAAGCAAAATTAAGACCACAGTTTTAACATACAGACCATTGGTATCTTTCAAAAGTTGTCTATTAACAGAGTTGTAACTTGCTTTTTAATTCGACAACTCTTTACCAATATGTTGAACATATCATCAGGTTAAACTTCTGATACTTGAAATAGAAGCTCAACGACGAAAGGTATACTACCTCGGAAGACGGTCCTTTCTTGTCGGACGAATCGACCCGCTTCTTCTGTTTCCTCCATTTATCAGAAAAGGGACCGAAGCTGAACGGGCCCCCGGGACCGAAAGCAGACAGACTGATAGTCGCTGCTTTTGCTGCTAAGGGATTGAATTGAGGTGTGGGCTCAGCAATAGGTTCAGCAACAGGAAAGTGAGGATTCTCAGTGAGCGGGACAACTCCATTCTTCCCATGGAAGAGCTTAAAAGCCATGTCGAAATTCGGACCATCTTCAAAAATTGGACCTTTGGCACCCTGTACCTGAGCGCAGCCAAACGTAAGAAAAGTTGTCACTCTACAGCGCCATTGTCAGATAGAGAAAACCAAGGATACTGGTGCACGATATCCAAACGGAAGACGAAACGGCTTACAGGTTGAGGGGGATCTAGAGATGGAAAGGAAAAGCATGTCGGTTTGTTTATGCTCCTCAAAAACGGGCATCTCTGAATGGCCTTCTCATCAAAGGCGCAATCAGGCACACGCTCATGGAGACCCTTAAACAAAAGTTCCATCCCTCCTCACGCCAACGAACTCACCTGCAAAAAGGAAAATTAATACTGGGGTGTCGTCAAGAAATGCAATCGATCACATTCAGGACACGAAACTGCAGCCACCTCAGTCAATCAAGCGACGTTTAGCGCAGTTAGAGTCAGCTGAAATGAAGCGAGTTTCACAAGTTACACGTACTAAGGACATAGCAACAAATTACAACAGCCCAATTAATCCTGTAAATCAACATCTCTCTCTCTCTCTCTGCACAATACACACATAATTTTTGCCAGCTTTTAATCCTATGAACTTGCCATGAAACCCGTTCCCACAAGCTCAGAAAACAAGCACACGACCGTCTAGCATCCATCTCTCCTACCACACACCCCCGCGTGGAATCTGAATAGAGCTCAAGCAAAAAGTCCCAGCTCCCGAGGCCAAACGAAACCGGAAAAAAACGACTGCTTTCGGCTCCGAAAGCAATCAAAGTGTGCCAGGAACGCGAACAGACCGGTTCAATACGTCGAAATCGAAGGGGGGAATTGCAAGAGAGTGAGAACACCAAATTCAGGCAATCGGGGGACAGAGAATTTCACCTTCGAAAGAGAGTCCCAGAAAGTGCCAGGAAGAACGTGTGGGCTACACGGACGGACGATGAGGGCGGAGGCCAGAAGGAGGGTGCTCGTTTCAGAATTTTCGGCCAGTCAATGGCCGAGGAACACGTGGATCACGTAAGATACATAATTTTGCATGCTACTTTAATTTAGGCGGGGCGCTACCTTTCAACCCTATGATCCATCCGATTTTTAATCGAAAAGACAAAATTAGCCTCAATCATTATTTAAAGTGGTGGTCCCTAATTTATTTCCTTCCCTTATTTTTTTATTTTTATGAGAGATCTATTTACCATAATTAAGAATTTTCGGTTTATTGTAGATTTCCTGTGTGTATTAAAGGCACCGTGTTTTTATTGCTAGATATTACTTCCATAAAAGTTTGTTTAGTTGAAAATATCAATTTCCGAGAAACTCATGTCTTTTCTACGTCATTGAGCGAATTTATGGATAAATTGTCTGGTAGAATAGAGGTAACATTTAAAATAGACAATTTTTTAACACGTCGACTTGTTTATATATTTTCACTTTTGTTGTGTATATCACTATTAAACCCATTCTTATCGGTTTTATTTTATATACATATACATATAATGGGATGATCACATGAAGCAAAAAAAAAAAAAACCCCCTCTTTAAAGATTTTCCAAAATAAAATTACCGGACACTCTCCAACATGAAACTTTAAAATATAAAATTTAATTAAATCAAAACATTGCATTGAATGTCAATTTTTTTTTTGAAAATGCCAGTGAAATATCATTATTTAAATCCACAAGCTGTTTATGAAAAAAAAATATCAAGATTCCTTATTATACATAATGTTTGTAGTGTATTCCTAGATATTATAGTAAATAAAGAGACTTGATATATATACTTTAGATTAATGAAATTAAGAGATAAAAATTTCACTCAAAAAGTGAGCTTTTGAGATAAGATGGATAAATTCGACCAAAAAAAAAAGATGAGATGAACAAAGAATAGATAGGTTGTTATAAGATCAATAATCAACAATAGACTAAGATTTTTTATCATACGAAAGAATCTCTTTTTTCCTTACTATTGGTGATATGATATTACATGAGGCATGTAAAACATTATGGGAATATCTAAGAATGCAATTTTTCTTTAATATACTAAAAAGCAAAACACGTGAAATGCTTAATTATGGTACAGATCCTAAATAGAAAAAGGAAAAATGGAAAAAAAAATGATTCAGGCCGTCACTAAAATTTGCAATTGAAAGATTAAGGGCACCTTTGTCTATTTACTGTAAATGGGCTGGATTTAGTTATTTAGGGGTTGGAAATAGCACCGGCTCTGAGAGACGATCTATTAGAAAAAACTGCTTTTGGAAAATTATTTTTCAACTTCTCGGTATTTAGATAATGGAAAACTAATTGATTAACGGAAAACGTTTTTTAAGGACGGAAAACAACAAGCTTAGCTTGAGAGCGAGAAGGAAACCATTCTCCCTAAATCATAAAAAAAAAATGAAAACTAACAATTTTTCTTAAATTTGAATTCCAATCTCTCTTATATACAAGTACGTATTAATATAGTTTCTTTAAAATTAAAATTATGTACAAAAAATTAAACTGTAAAAGTGAAAGGAACCGTGATTCCTCTTATCCTAATTTCACAATGAAATTGCTCACCAAATATGAAGTTTGCTTTTCACTTTTCCGAATTTTCTTTTCCCAGCATGTTACATACATATTACTATTACATGCAATTATTATTATTTCTCGAAATTTTATTTTGTTTAGCACATCATATTATGATCCACAAAATGGGGGAATGGATTTGAGCCTCTTGTTCCCATGGAAAATATCAAATACCGTTAGTGGCGATTGGGCATATCACCATTTGTTGCCCGGTACTACTAACTTTACGTAGAAAAAGAAAAAAAAAATCATGCATAAACACATCGCAATGGACATTTTTTGTTTAGAAAAAAAAATAGTGATACATGAATATATCATATCATAGTTAAATAATCATAATTTCCTAAGTATAGTGAGTGATTAATACGTTGTTTTTATAATTAAGAAAGTTAGAAATGAGTGTCAACCTAAGTTGGATCGTCATATCATTTCATAATGGAAATACCGTAAGATTTACAAAACACATTTACAAAACCTCAAAGGGTATTATAATCATAGTCTTAGTGACATCCTTATTGTGATACTAGAATTTAAGTCACTAAATAGAGACATTTCTGCTACGCAAGTCGATCGTACTAAAATAATTCGATTTTGGAATCGTCGCTTGTTAAGCATGTGCGACAGTATTCGTTAATGTGCATTTTTATAGTAGTTGTCTATCTTTTAATAGGTAAACGATCATTCGAAATCTAAGCTAACCCCGTATCATATCCACAAAGGTGATCGCTTCAAGTGTCGAAACGGAACGGATTATGCTGCACCACATCAATGATCGATGACGTGAAGTGTGACGTGAAGAGCTATGAGGATGAAATGGGCCAAGTTCGAGCTCAAACACATGGCCCAGAAATTGTTCATGATCACAGCTTCAACGTAAACGGGCTTCGATGTTGGATTATTGTGGGCTCATTTTGATCCGGCAAAAGCACACATTCAAGGGAGGAACAGCAAGCAATTCAATTTCTTGGTTTTGGGTAAAAAGAAAGAAAGAAAGA
Source organism: Syzygium aqueum (assembly GCA_031216185.1). Taxonomy (NCBI): domain Eukaryota; kingdom Viridiplantae; phylum Streptophyta; class Magnoliopsida; order Myrtales; family Myrtaceae; genus Syzygium; species Syzygium aqueum. Next base: position 29,695,151 of record CM062234.1, read on the forward strand.
GATAGAGAAAACTACTTCGACCAAAACTACGTAGCATGTGCCTTAAGTGGCGCGTTCAGATTTGTTATTCCGAAATCGGAAAGTTAAATGTAAACAAACAATAGAATTAGGGAATTTCAATATATTTCTTGATGTGTCTAATGAAGAGTACATCATTTTATAAGGATTTGTAATATGTATTAACCAAGATATGCACAACCAGACAAAGATTTACAGCCATTTTGAGAGATACATAGAATCAAGAGAATTATGAAATGAATTCCCTAATTATCTATAACGTCCTCCCTCAAATTCAAGTCAAGTTGACTTCAATGAAGTAATCTGGAGTTTGAATCGGTGCTACGAAAACTTGATTCTCCAATACCGTTGCGTGGGCATCTGAGTTGGTAGATCTGCAGTGGGGCGATGTGTGAGACAATGTCTATTAGATTTGACTCTTCTGAGGGTAGTGAGTTCGGTGGTGTTGTCGAGTTTTCAAAATGAGGAGTGAAAAGTCGAGAATCGAAGACATTTGAGTTGAAGAGCATTCGTCCTTTGCGATTGGGATAGTAACTTAACATATGCAGTTCATACGACTGGCATGGCTACAGCAAGCGAAACAAGTTAGGCTTCGCTGAGTGAAAGTTATTGTGCGAAGACATCTTCGCAGTGACGAAAATTACTTCCTCAACAGTGTTAATTTGAGTGCCTCATTCCGGTTTGAGTAAGCACCATGGTGGCCGTGTTACGACTTCGGCAAAGCATCATTCTCACGGAGGTAATGTTCAACGCCGCGCACAGTAACTTTCGCTCAACAAATCCTAGCTTATTCTGCTTGCTGTAGCCATGCCAGCATTATCGGCTGCATTTTTTAAGTTAATATATTGCAAAGGACACACGCTGTTCAGCTCAAATGCCTCCGATTCTCGACTTTTCGTTTCTCATTTCAAGAAGTTGACACCACCATCAGACTCATTGCCCTCATACACCATGCCACGATGCCAAGTTAAATGTATAGCAGAAAATTGGGAATTTTAATATATTTCTTGATTTATTTAATAAAGAGTACATCGGTCTATCTATAGGCTTTATAATACGACTTCATGATATGCATCGATCAAGATATGCACAATCAGACGGAGATATACTCGCAATTTTGAGAGATACACAGAATCAACAGAATAATCAAATGAAATCTCTAATTATCTCTAACAATAATTAGAAGTCCAAAAGGATTGACCCCATCGGACAATTGAGTTCTAAACCTTCAAATGAAAATCGTGCAATCAAGTCCTTATCTCACAACCGGTCTTACAAAGCTTGACTCCGTTTTTCCTTTTGAATTACACACCCGACTCTCGAGCACAAAAAAAACGACATGCCCAATGATCGCTCCGTAAATTTCCTTCGAACGCTGTTAGAATAATGTCCGGTAACATGATCAACTGTAAAACCCATACATATATTCCCCCTTATACGAATCATATGATTCATTGTCTCTTAGCATTTCCTTTGTTTTTTTGGGAGACTCAATCTTCTTTTCGATGTACATACGTGTGTGGTGCTCACGAAAATCAAACCCAGATTCAGTACTCTCCGATTCAATCGTCCCAATCCGTTTACCATCAAGACCGCATATCTATTAACCGCCTCCTTCCATCTCAGAATGCAAGAACTAGGCAAAGGTCACAGTCAAACAGCAGATTCGATTATTGAAGGCACAGGGCCATGTGGGCTTTCTCTTTTTTCAGGACCCCCCATGCACGTTCTCTCTCTCTCCGTTTCTTTAGCCTTCTTCTGCGACAATCGATCCTTTTACGTGACTTCCCGTAATGCAAATTGCAAAGCACATGACGCGTTAGATCTGGACCCCTCCTGCCTCTCTTTTGGCCCCCCTTCGCTTTCTTGGTATTTTTCCCATGTGAGTCCTTTATTCTTTTGGTCGTCATTTGATGCCCATTTCAACGAAATATCGACCTCAGTCGCCGTTGCACACGATCCATAATTGTGAATCTGTCGGTCCGTCCCCCACTTTTTTAATGCATTTTCTGAGCCGAGTTTTTGCGGAATTGAATGAACTTGAGGGAAGAAATGCCACCATCAATCCATTGCTCACCTAAAGTGACACTTGAGAGATACGAAAGGAAATGAAATTGGTCAGCTTTTTCAAGTGCTTATGAATTCTTTCCCAGAAATGTCATGCAATTAAAGTTTGAGTCATTTATTCTTTCGGGAAATTTGAAAGTTCGCGTTCGGATATCTTCCATCGGCGTCTGTTTTGATGCCCCCAACCCGTTTAGCGGGGATCTTTTCTCGCTTTTAACATATGTTTCAAAAATCGAAAGAGAAATTATGTGCGACTATACATATGGATAGTTAAGTATTTTGGAAGGTTTGAAGCGTTTTGTACCAAATTGGAGTCAAAGTCTAATATGGTCTTTGCCAAACTCTCTAGCTCTAGGGAAAATCACCAAAAAAATCGTAAATATATTGTATTTATATTAATTCGGTCATAAATATTTTAATTTGATCAATTTAGTTCTCAACATTTTAAAAATTTATCAATGCAATTCATCCGGTCAACTTTGATCGGAAATCCCTAACGTGGATGTCAAACGTCCTAAATACATGGCGTGGCCTAAGATGATCGACCCTGATGTTGAAAATTTTTCAATTTTTTAATTATTTTTATTTTTTTTCTTCTTCTTCCTTTGCTAGTGATGACGACCTGGCAAGGGTCGCCCTCGCTAGCCTCGCCTATATTTGGCAGGGGGGACCTTGCCAGCTTAGGGTGAGGCTTAACCTCGTTGGAATCTTGTGAAGTGAGCCTTGTTAGAGGCCAACGGGGGCGCCCTCACCCGTCGTTGAGCCTTGGGTACCGGTGACCACGTAGGAGAAAGAATGAAAAAAAACGAAGAAGAAAATAAAAATATAAAAAATATTATTAAAAATTATCTAGGTTAGTATCCGCGTTTATGTCAGCGATTTCCGATCAAAATTGGTCAGATGGACTACATTGATAAATTATCGAAAGGTTTAAGACTAAATTGACCAAATTAAAATATATAGAACTGAATTAACATGAATGCGATAAATTTAGAATTTTTTTGATAAATTTTCCCGCTAACTCTCAGTCAACTCTGCGCAAATTAGTCATCATTTTTAAAACCCTCTTTTCAAGACTTCCAAATTAAGCTATCTCTCGCTCCTCCTATCTTTGGCTTCACGTCATATCTCAAAACTCCAATCGGAGATAATCGATGGTTCCCAACCACTCATAATCCGCATTAACAATCTTACGGAAACAAATTGTTGGGTCTAGAAGTAGAATGGAAATTGCTTCACTAGCGGGATGCAAATTAAGATGTAATTAATTTTATGTTTTGCAAAAGGAAAATAAAAGCTCATTCAGAGCAGAGATTGCCGGCATAAAAATCCCATCAAAAAAATCGTACCAACCTATCCAAAAAAAAAAATTAAAATTTAAAGCGAATGAACGGCGATTACCCAAATGGACGAAGAACGCGAAATTGCTGAAATGCCTAACCCTCTAATATTCGCAATTTCGGGACTAATTTGTACACAAAGACATGTCGTTCTCTCTTTGTCGGCTGGACTCCATCAAATTCAACGGCAGGCGCCCACTTCTTTCGGTCCATCTAGAATTTGGAAATGGTAAAATTGACCCAAGAAACATTATTTTCGCAATTGAAATTTCTAAAATGCGAGTACGTGGATAAATGTTTTACATATAAAAAGAAAAAAAGAAAAGGGATCTCGCCGTTCGAAATCCATCGTTTTTATTTGGGAAAAAGGAAGAGTCAAAAACAGACATATGTCGGTGAGGAGGATTTTCCCTAAATTCAATAATTATAGGTGACGACCGGAGACATTAATAATTTAATGGGAGACAAAGACGTGCATGTTGTTTCATAGTTCCTCCAATGGCTTTTCCCACGAAGCAATTATATAAAATGTTGGGAAGGAAACACAAAGTCAGCTTCGTGATTAGTGGCGTGCCCACCCGCCACTTTCATCTTTGGCTGTGTAACGCGGCAAATACTAGGGAGCATGATTTCAGCATAGAATAAAAAATCGGAAAACCAGACAGTTCCTGGTTTATGAATAGGTTTCTGGAACCTGAAACTAAACTTGGAACGAGTCTTTATCTTTTTCTTGTTCTGTATATTCATGCGATACTGCAGTATTTCATGGTGTCCAATGATGAGTATGTAATATGAAATCACTAGTATAAGCTTATGATTTCGAAGATATTCATGGCTGAGATTTTTACTTTGTTAATATTTTCATGTGTCTAAATACCGGTTGTAAACAGTAAATTGTAGTAAATGGTAATCATTAAAGGCGATAATTCACTACAAACGTTCAATTAAAAGTACACGTGAAATTTGGGTAAACCCTGGAATTTATAACAAGGTAGGTTCCAGGTTCCTAAGTATGCAGTATAGGTTCTTGCTTCCAAAAATTAAGAAATCTGTTTCGATGGGTAGGTTTCAAATTCCAAATAGGATCTGGACGAAACTTAGAACCACTCATCCCTAATAAATATTATAGTATTTTAATGGTCACCGGTCGATTAATGACGTCATATCTCCAAATACTTTGCCTACTATAAGCTTGATAGCGACGGAAGAAGAGTTTGTATGATCAATAATTGTTATCGCCCTTTTGTTTTTATGATAAAACCCACGTTACGTGGGTAAAATTAATGACTCTATTTAAATTGTTTTTTTTAAATCGATTAGAATGCCATTATGGTGCGACCACGTTTAATGCGCAATCCCTTTGTCGGCAGGATTCTTTGATCATTGCTTTGTTTTCACTTCATGCCCGATCTATCATCAATTCACGTTAGTCCTAGGAAATAATAGCTTGCATCAACCAGCCCTAGGCAGTGATCATGAGATTGCAATATAGAAATTAAAAGGAGCTCTCAGTCCGTAACAACTAGGACTATAGTAAGACGGGTTGGTAAGGAGAACATCCATAATTAATGTCACATTATAACCACTACTCCTCGGATGCGCATTGAGCAACCAAGTAAAGAAAAATTTACAATTTTGACTAGACCATTTCTGTCGTGCTATGGGTAATTAATAATTCAAAACATTTTACATTGAGTGGTAGGCTAGACGACTACCAACTTAATCATTAAGAGAAGATATCCATCATAAGCACGTAAAATAGAATCAAACCTTGAGTTATTTGAAAATTGGTAGTTATGCATCGCAAGTTCACAACTTCATTTAAGACACCACGTAAAAAAATACACATTTAAAACAATGACAAGCATAAACGATGTCCCAAACTAGTAGACTATGGAAGGATGCCTCTTATGTGTCTACAAGTTCCGAGGGATGAAAGGATGATAAAACTAATCAGGACAGTGTAGCAACATTGCTATTGTGGTTGGTACGACGGAATCGAATGGAATCAGGGAACGGAAAGGAAAATGAATGGAATGATTATCCAATATGTTCGTTTGAAGAACCATGGAAATGGAACGGAATGAGAATTCTTATGATATATATGTTGTGGGAATGAAACTGAATGACAGCTTTCTAATAGAAAAAGTTTAATGTACATTGTACTTGCATCAATAGCAAAGACAATAGAACATTTATTGAATATGATTCGAACGATTTACTATTAATCATATAATTGGCCAATTAGAATATTATTAACCTCAATGAAAATAAATAATTACCACCTACAATTGAATAGTGTGGTAATCAATGTTCTTAAGTATAAGTTACAGTTATTAACTGTTGGGATAATAGAACAAATGGTCCATAAGCTTTTGTCCAATGTGCAATATCATCCATGAATTTTTAATTTGTGCTATTTGGTCCCTAGACAATACGAAAAAGTTTAAAAGTTCAAGGATCTCATTGAAAATTGGAACAAAATTCACGGACCACATTGAACAAATTAAAGTTCAAAGATAACATTGCACATTTGATCAAAATTTATGGACCATGTGTATCATTTTTCCTTAACTATTTAATATTTGACATATCACTCATTTTATTAATAGCAATAATTTAAAAGTAATTATGAAGATTACTATTTAGATATAGTTTATAATGCATTATTTATAAAATTTTGTTACTGTCAAAATTCATAAAGAAATACCTAATGATATCTTATAAATATCATTAATCATTGTATTGATTCACTATTAATAAGTAAGTGGGTAGGAGTAGAATCCCCGGGCTGTGTTCCGTTGAATGACAATTCCAAAACTAGAAGGAATTCTCGTTCCATTGGAAATGGAGATTTCAAGTTCTAAAGTACCCCCAAAAAAAAAACGGAATGAGAATTATGACCATTTCATTCGCTTTGACTCGATCAAACCACATTAGCACAAGAGATCTATTAGTGCTTATAATCTTGATCAATAACAATTTTAGTTGGATTATAACAACATGTTTATTCGCATTGTAAGATGCCAATGGATAAGCAGAACGAAACTACATTATTATCGGCACAAAACTTCATCATCACACGTTGATTTTTTGGTTTCAAAAGATCATGAGTTTCCTCATCAATGGCGGAACCTAATGAAAATTTTGAGCAAATAAATTTTCGTGCCTAACTTCTCTTTTTGTGGTCACCCTAAAAAAAAAATACGCAAGGGACGTAAGGTTAAAGAGAAAGGTTTCTTTTTTTCTTTACAGAAACGAATTTTCCACGGCAGTTATACAAAAGAAAACGACGCATCGCATACTCCAATTCGTCGACGACAACAATTCGACCGTCTGACGTGGCGGCCGCGGATTGGCTGGGAGGAGACAAATGTCAAACGCGAGCCGGTGTCGGCGGTGGAAATTAGGAGGGTCAGATCCTGAATTTTACAGGGAAGAAACACGAAGGGAACTAATACCGCCACCGCCACCCTTCCCTCTTGCAGAAGAGAGACAGCTAAGCAAAGATGCATGCGAGGTGGAGCTTATTTATTAAGCTTTTTAGCTATGGTCGACGAGATAGATAGTGAGTGACAGAGAGAGAGAGAGATCAGTTCCATTCCCATTGCATTTTCATGCACACGTCCTTCGTCTTTCTTCTTAGCTCTCCTTCTTCGTCTTCTTCTTCTTCTTCTTCTCTCTCCCCCACCGTCTGTTGCGAGATCTTGAGAAGAATTTGCAGGCACCGAGAGGTGAAGAGGATTCGGTGGGAGGTACCCTTTCATTCTCTCTCTCTCTCTCTCTCTCTCTCTCTCTCTCTCTCTCATTTGTCCGACTTCTTCATCGTCTTGTTCTGTTCTGTTCTGTTCTGTTCTGCACTCTTTTTTTTCCGCTGTACTTCATGCGTCCTGCCCGATGTTTGCCGTTACGTGATACCCCTTTTCTGGTCCTTCTCATCGACACTTCATCGGCTTCCGTGTCCCTCGCAATCACGTTCGCCGAGTGGGTTGACTGTCAGATCTGATCCAATGATCGGGCAGGATTGAGATTGCCCAATGAGTTAGTACGTTGTTCAACATCGTCGGAACGCATTGTCCCTGCAAGTTTTTAGCCAACTGGGGAGACATTGTGGAATTCGCGAATAGCCAGAATTGGCTTCGTGGTACAGCGGCTATTGGATTGCGTCGCATTTGGTTCTCCGATTGGGTTGAATTTTTGTGATTTCTTTTGTTTTTTCTTTCGTTTATGTTCACTTGTAGTTCTCTCCGCTAATTTCTCATGTTCCTGCTAAAGCCTTTGCTGAATTCCACGGTGTGCTTGATGGGGATGGCTTGGAATTATGTGCCTTTTTTTGGCTATCTATTGCTTTTTTTTTTCCGTGATTGGTGGGCTTTCATTCGGTCATTTAGCCGCTGATGTTCAGGGAGATAATGAACTGCTTAGTCGACAAAGACCATCGGAGTTGCATGTTGGCATCACACTTTTCTTGAATTTCAAGCAATGATTGAATTGCACAGCGAATTTCCATATTCATCTCTCTTTTGCTTTTCACGATTCGTGTGGAAAGACAGCCAAAAGAAAAAGGTTGATAGGAACATAAAGGAACTGACTGGAAAGTAACATCTCTTGTCAGGTGCTCTCAGATCTTGTGAGCAGAGTCTTTTCTACTTCTTTCTTTTTACGGCGTGTCGAGGGATCGATGATGTTAACTGTAAGATCTGCAGTGAAATGCGCATCTTCTCCGATTTCTTGCTGTTCTTTTCTCTGGCTAAATGCTGCCCACTTGTTACTTTTGTACATTGGATAGTGATCGTGCAGTATCGGGAATGTCTGCCAGTAAAATTGTGGGCTTCCAATCCTGCGCTGCAATTTTTAGAAGCTTAAACTAGTTCTTGTACTGTTTAATATCTAGTTTTCTGATGATAAGTTATCGAAAATGAAATTTCGATAATACTAATTAAGGCAAGCTGTATTCACTTCTTTTTTCGTTGGGGGGGGGGGGTGTGGGGTCGGAAGCTGTATTCAGTTTCAAACAAGTAATGTACTTGTTTAAGCTTGTACTTGGGATTTAAGTCCCAGCTTATATAGAAGAAAGTGCTCACCTTGTCTCATAAAGTATCCATTTAGTGTAGTTTGGGGTGAAGCATTGGAATTGAGATTCTATCTGTATAAAGACCTACCTTGACATGCAAGTAATGTTGCATCTGTGCAGGTAATTTTTGGACATCTGTGGCCATGAAGTACAAGGATAAGGATGGGAAACCATGGACGCAATCGGATAAGAAGGCCAGGGTCGTTCCCTTGACGATTTTGCTCGTCGTGCTATGTGGTCTTTCCTTTTATTTAGGGGGAATTTTTTGCTCTTGGAAGGACAGATTCGAGTCTGTTGAAGTCCAAGATGTTGCGAAATCAGTCTCATCTCCTAAGGAATCAACAGCTTCCCCTCTACAGATTAAATCTGTTTCGTTCCCTGAATGCAGCAGTGACTACCAAGATTATACTCCATGCACCGATCCAAGGGTATCGATTAGTCTTTGCATCATGGTGATATTCTGTCACATTGTCTTCTCGTCAAATTGATTGCTTATGATATCTATTGCAGAGGTGGAAGAAGTACGGCACTCATCGCCTTACTTTCATGGAACGCCACTGCCCTCCAATTTTTGAAAGGAAGGAGTGTTTGGTTCCACCACCAGATGGTTACAAGCCACCCATCAGATGGCCGAAGAGCAGAGATCAGTGTTGGTACAGGTACTTTGATTTTCCATTCTATGCTTTGGGAAGGAAATAATTGGTTGAAATGTGAATCTATATTGTCTAATTTTTCTCTCTCAATACGGCTGAAGAAATGTACCATATGACTGGATCAACAAGCAAAAATCCAACCAGAACTGGTTAAGGAAACAAGGGGACAAGTTCTTTTTTCCTGGTGGCGGTACTATGTTCCCGAGGGGTGTCAGTGCTTACGTTGACTTGATGCAAGATCTGATCCCCGAAATGACAGACGGGACCATCCGAACTGCCATAGATACTGGGTGTGGGGTAAGTCTGCACTGTTTTTCTTGTTTCAATGTGGAATAAGTTGTTTATTGGTGGATCATTAGTCCCTTATTGACTATTTCGGTACAATAATCATTCAATTCTGCACCATAGGAGAAATGTAACCTAAATTGTGGTTCCTCAGAGATTGTGTCCTTGATTATACAAATGGTAGACTTCTATTCTCATTCTGTTTAGCTTAATATTTACGGTTGTGCTTTCTAGGTTGCAAGCTGGGGAGGCGATCTGTTAGATCGTGGTATTCTTACTGTTTCTCTTGCGCCAAGAGATAATCACGAAGCTCAAGTCCAGTTCGCGTTGGAACGTGGAATTCCAGCTATACTTGGCATCATATCTACTCAACGTCTTCCTTTCCCTTCAAACTCATTTGATATGGCTCATTGCTCGAGATGCCTTATTCCATGGACAGAATTCGGTAAGCTCCATATCCTAGATTGTATTTCGGATTGTATTGCTTGAGAGTACTTCCCCTTTTGTTGAGCCTTGGCCACAGAATTAGTGGAATTGTTAGGAAGCGCAATTGCTAGCTTACATCGCTAAACTCAACTTTGGACTGCAAGCTTAAAAACTTCATATCCAGATACCAAGCATCCTTTTACTTAATGTATTCATTGTTGCTGCCTCTCTGACCATCATGAGAACTTTCAGGTGGAATTTACCTCCTAGAAGTGCACCGAATACTACGTCCTGGAGGATTCTGGGTCCTGTCCGGTCCACCTGTCAACTATGAAAACAGGTGGAGAGGATGGAACACGACAGTGGAAGAGCAGAAATCAGATTATGAGAAGTTGCAGGATTTGCTGTCTTCGATGTGCTTCAAATTGTACAGCAAAAAGGACGACATTGCTGTGTGGCAGAAATCTTCCGACAACACTTGCTATGATAAGCTTGCCGATCCTGATGCATACCCACCAAAATGTGATGATAGCCTCGAGCCGGATGCGGCTTGGTACACTCCACTTCGAACTTGTGTCGTGGTCCCGAACCCGAAGCTAAAGAAGTCAGCTCTGGGATCGGTACCTAAATGGCCTGACAGGTTGTGGGTTGCACCGGAACGTGTTTCAGATGTTCATGGCGCGAGCAGTAGTAGTGATTTTAAACATGATGATAGTAAATGGAAGGTGCGGATGAAGCATTACAAGAAGTTGCTTCCAGCTATTGGCACTGACAAGATAAGAAATGTCATGGACATGAATGCTGCCTATGGAGGTTTTGCGGCTGCTCTGATTGATTCTCCGTTGTGGGTCATGAATGTGGTCTCATCATATTCGGTGAACACGCTTGCTGTGGTTTATGATCGAGGGCTTATTGGAGCTTACCACGACTGGTATGTTCTGAAGCTGAGACATTCTTTGCAACCCATACTTAAAAATCGCATATTAGCTATCTAACATGAATCGGTTTTGTGTTTTATATGGCAGGTGTGAAGCCTTTTCAACATACCCTCGAACCTATGATCTTCTTCACCTCGATGGTCTTTTTACTGCAGAAAGCCACAGGTACGCCCTCCTTGGAGATTTTTTCTTGATCTCCTCTTTCGGAAATTAATAAATTTTGTTGTTCATCACTTAACCAGGCTGATCGGCTATAACTACAACAATTTAATCTATCAGCATTTTAAAATGGTCTGCGAAATATGATGAACAAATGATCTGTAGTATCTTGTCATTTCACAGTCTTGAGAGTATGTCAAACATTTAACTCGACATAACATATCTCTTGCTGCCGAAGCTATGCAGAGAGCTGATGAGCACTGTTTATATTTTATGCGCTTACACCACATACTTTTGCAGATGTGAGATGAAGTATGTGCTTCTGGAGATGGATCGGATCCTGCGTCCAGACGGTTATGCGATCATCCGGGAATCCAGCTACTTTGTGGATGCTATTGCGACGCTAGCAAAGGGAATGAGATGGAGTTGCCGCAAAGAAGACACTGAATATGGAGTTGAGAAAGAGAAACTACTAATATGCCAAAAGAAACTCTGGTATTCATCTGACTCCAATTCAAGGTGAAGGAATCATGAAGTTTGATTGGAAGCAAATTGGTAATACTTCAATTAGGAGGGCCTGAGCGTTCTCACAAGGTTGAAGTGTTGAGGATATGAATCAATGCCATACACAGTATACAGTACACAGATTTAGATTATTCTTCTCACCGGTGAAGAACCGTTAACAGTCAAATTTTAAAGTCCAATAAATAGTCAACAAATCAATATTGTGATTTTGTTAATCTATAGTTGGCCCTTCAATATGGGAAATATGTTTAAGAGGAATTTCGGCTTGTGTTTTTTGTCTTGCTAATTTTGCTCCCTTTTTATTTTCCCATCTTTTGATTCGCCGGTGAATAAATACCGTCCGCAATCGGAGGATAGTGTAAACATGTGTAAAGGTTGAGAAATTCAACCTTATATAGCCTGTATGTTTTCCAGTACAATCAGTCATAAAATTTTATATTCCTTCATGAATTATGTTTATGTTGTCTATTTTGTTATGCTCTTCTTTATTGTAATACATCTCCTGGCTAGTTAATCTTCTGCCCCCTTCTTTCTCCCTTTCGTTTGGGTAAGGAGTGTCTCAGTTTGTATATCCTTGAGATATTGTACCCCATCTTTACATAACTTAATATTCTTCCTCTTCCTCTTTCCTCTTTACCATCCTTTGATACACTATTTTAGATACATGGGATGTGAGGATAAGTAAAATTAGAAAAGGAAGTATGATGAATATCTTTCAGTTAAGGGTTGACTAATGGGTCGACCCAATTACAATTCCATTCAAACCTAACTCAATCCACTCACTTATTGCCTGCTAGTGCATATATAAAATAGAGGAAGCAGGTCCCAAGGTGGTAGGGTATTCGCTCTATCCTCGAACTAGGTCTGTCAAATGAGGTAGGTCGGGTCGAAAACAGTCCAACCCATACTGACTCATTTATATGCTATACAAATTTAGTGACTTGTGCCCGACCCGACCCGACCCATTTACTAAAATACTTTCATATTTAATCTAACCTGTGAATAGCCGTATTCACCTAGTTAATCCACTTAAGATGTCAAAGAACCGACTTTCTACATTGCATAATTTTATTTCATTTTTTAATATTGATTCACAATGAATAATAAGAGAAAGTTAGTACTTGGTACTAAATTTATAAAAATTACAGCAGCAGATAGCGTGGATGAATTGAAATTTTAATTAAATGGAATGTGAGATATTGAAGAAGATGATTTATGTTGACCGTGGATTGCAATGACAAGAACTAATATTAGATAACAACGCCAAATGCAACCAAGGAAAGATATACTCAAATAACTAACAAAAGAAACTTATAAGATTAATAAAAAGAAAAAAAATAATGAGGAGCGGTCTTAATATTTTGAGATTGACCGGTATATGCCCCTGGTCAATGCTGAGACAGTGGGATAAGAGAAGCACTCGGTCGTATCTGGCCCAAAAAAGTGAAGCACTCATCAGATGAAAGGCTAAAGGCAAACATCATGTGCGGACAGTATGGTTTGATCTCTCGCTGTGATTGTAACGAGGTTTCAAAAAAAACAGAATGGCAGATGGAGATGTTTTGAGCCTCTGGAATGTGTGTTACATTAGGTCATGCGCTTCATGCCAATCGTCTTCTAAGTGAATGGATACAGAAGAGACTAATCTTCGGTATTAGCTCTTCTCAATTATCGAAATATCTGTGTACTGCCTTTTCTTTCTCATTTACAAGCTTTAGAAATTAATGGTTAAAGAATGGGAGCATTGATTGGCTTCATCATAGTTTCTATGAGGAGACAGGTGAAAGTTTTGGAATGATGATGTTGCATGCCAGAAAACTTCCCAGCACTGTGTACATCGTTTTTGACTTTCAATGATTCATAACATAGAATTTGAGGCTTCAATAAGAAGCTCCAACTTAGTATCCATTTTAACCCAGTAACCACCATCTTTAGTACTGTCAGTCTCATCTTGTCTGCTAAAAACCCAAATTGGAAGCGAAAGGTATATCAAGGCCATGTCTAGTTCCTCTATTTTGGGATTTTTGTCCCCTATCTTGCATCAAAGTTGATTATAGGTGACCAACGTTAACGTCACATTCCTTGATGGATTAACGAAATATGCATTGAAATACAAGAATGGCGAATCTGAGAATGGCTGCAGCGATAGACTTTCAATTAGTTATACAATATGAGTACATGTATAAGTCTCTATAATTAATATCGACGGTTTTATCAGAAAAATTGGGGAAATTTGTTTAAAAGCCACTTGAAATTCAAGGGCTGAGATGAATAGGAAGAACTCCCGGTCACTGCTATAATATTTCGCCTTTTAGATGATGGGTTAAAGTCATGGTTTAAATTATTCAAATACTTTCAACGATTTTCCATAACTAGCCCTTGATACGTCCATGACGTTAAAATGGGGTTGCCATAGATGCCATTAATTGAATAAGTGCAGTTAATCTCAATGGGATGCGACTCTAATAGGGCACACTCGTAAATATAGGAATCACTGATTCATAGTTGGTCACATTGTGGATAAAAATGTGATAAAAGTAATTAAGTTTTTGTTAAAAATAATATAGGGACTTAGTTTCGCGACCGCCATGTACTAAAATTAATTGTTCCCAAAAAGCAATAAGCATAATTCACTTTAGAAGCTTGTACATGTAGAAGCCACGTGTTAATAGCCAGTGAAAATCGAATCACCTGAAATCAATCAAAAACGCTAACCACATCCCCAGAGATCACCCCTTATCGTCGCATCGGTACATATTGGAATTAAGTTAACATAGATATGAACAGCTTATCACCCCCTCGTTAGAAACACAATGGAAACTCGACAATAAACACTGGTGGTTAAGATACCCGGCCAGGCGAGAGAACACGCCAACATAAAGCAAGCGCAGTCAATTCATATATTATATAACCAAAGAAGCATTTGGTCAAATCATCAAACTCACAGAGCACAACCAGCGAAACATCTTTACTTATTTGGATACCATCCACTGTTGAACACCCTAAAAAGAGCTAACCATCTTATCCTGTGACCTTCCGCGAAAAGGCACGCCCAGGTGGAATCTCATTTGGCTTCCTGCGAAACATATCGCCAGGCTCACCACGCCATCCTCCAGCCTTCATAGGGTGCGGCACACGCGGTATGGCACCATTCTTTCGGGAACTGAGAGACATGTTTGCCATCTTTTGTGCTGCACCCACAACTGCACTTGCTGTTCCACCCTTGTTTATAGAGGCTGACATTTCAAGCAGCATCCAAAGTCAAGACTCAAAAAAAAAAACACCCGTTTATGGCAAGGCAACCTCACATCCATGTCATCATAGACAGCATGTCAAAGAAAACATCAGCATTTACTAGTTTATCGGTGATTATTGGACATACAACACCACGCATTCTCAATAGCATGTCCACCTATATTGATAAAACTCATGCTCACTCCTTACTGGACTAGCAAATAAAAAAAAACCGAGCAAAAGAAATCAAGTTTGCCTCTGAAAAATGCACGATAAGCGAAAGAACCAGAGAAGGAAAGGGCACCAAGAAAAATACTTACAAGGGCTGTTCTTCCCTGGTGGTCGATATTTTTGCTGTTTGATGAAGGTACTTGATGACTTGTTGTGATTTGCATCCTTCTAAACAAAAAAAAAAAAAAAGATGCTCAGATTAAAGTACAAATGAATCTGACTGACCAATATTCTTGGGACAATGTCTTTTTTAATATCGTAATTATCTACATGTATCTTATGTTACAAAAGGGGGGCGAGAGAGAGAGAGAGAGAGAACAAGGTTCAAAATTTACTTAAATATAACGAATGAACAAGAGCTACTTCTTTACATTTTTCAGTGATCAGGCCTAGCTAAATGAAGCAAGTCTTAGTGGTCTCTTCAAGGTTGTCTGTACACACAGACTAAAAAGGACGTGCAGAACCCATGAATAAACCCCACAGGTAAAACTTAATAAGAGAGAGCCAAAGCATTTATCATCTCTTAAGACTGCCTTTCCACTTAAGGAACTCTCAACCAGGGACACCGCCTTTAGCTTGATTGATTCTACATAAAAATTCAAAAACAGGTAACAGACTCGCACCTCACTGCCCATGTTTAACTTCCTTTCAACACCTGCAATAACAAAGGGAATGAAATCAGATAATATATACTGTATCAGATCTAAACTAAAACAGAAGTGCATATTCATCTACATGAAAGATTGTTTATTCAAAACCGTTACGAGCAAAAATTCAGAGAACAAGCCTCCTAGAAATCAACTTTTTGTCTCTCTTTTATGGTAAGATATTAAACAACTATGCGGATGGAAAGGAAAAAATAGATGAAACTGCCAGCATGTAAAAAGAGTTGTACATGAATTGAACAAGAGTCTTACATCAACACGGCTGATAATTGAAGAACAAGGATATTACCAAGTCCTACCATTCAAACAATTCACTGACAATGCCAAGCATCAAGCTATGCAGGAACAGCTATGAGATTTAACTTTACATACCAAATGTACTAGAACCCCCTTGAGGCACTACTACTTAGGGGAACAAATATACGGAAGGCCAATTGCAGCTTTAAATTTGTTTCAAGTTCATGTTGTGTCACTAAATCCCATTGTTTGGTACCTACCTCACAGGACTCCATTTCGACTACAAAAATAGGAAAAGTTTCCCTCTAACATTTGAATATCATTGAGAGATCTTGTATGAGTTCTAGTTTTTACCCTAACCTCCTGCATAAACACTTATCATAGGGCCATGAAACTAGAAAACCACAAAGATGGGCAAAGAAACAATAGCAATCTTAGGTGGGAAAATGCAATTTCTTTAAGCTTCATATATTTGAAAATCGTAGCATTAACACACTGTTCTCTTCTGAGCCTGAATCAACACATAATATCATATGCAGGTGAACTGAAGTTGCTATACTCTATCTCATCACAACATTCCAGTCAAGAGGGCTAAATATAACTGACAAGTTATGTGACCTCTGATCACAGGCTGTTGTTTTGGTGATGAAAGGTTGCCAGAGAGCTTTGAATTGGCTACAACAGCTGTTCTTCTAGTATTTTGCTGCTGCAAAGGTGCTCTAGCTCCAACTGTGCCCATACAAGTAAATAACTCATGTACGGTGACAAAAGAGATATCCAAAGAGAACTTTCCTATCATGTCCAGTAAAATGATATTTTAGACAAAATAAAGAAAACCTGAAGGAGGTGTTCTCAGAACAGTTGCTCTCACACGAAGAGATGGTGGAACATAAAAGCAACTCTGGTACAAATACAAGTACACATAAAAAAGAAGCCATAAGTTCAAAGATTGAAATTAATGCACATTATCTGATTTTTTTGAAGGAAAAAAAGGAAAAAAACAATTGTCACCTGAAAGAAAGGATGCTGCAATGCTTCAGCTGCTGTTGGCCTCTTGCAGGGATCCCATGAACAGAGCGACTGTCAATGAAACAAAAGCACGTTAAAGCGAATAGCAAACTATATCAATGACCAGTAACGGTGCAAACTGTATTCTCTTCATAAAATGCACACCGAAGGATAAACCAGCCAACTTCAGCTATTTAAGGCCATAATGCATTTCCGTAGTTTACAATTCGCTTACCTTTATGAGACTAACAGCATGTTCACTTGCAGGTCGTATCACCACAGAAAGATCAACACCAGAAAACTGCATCACAAAACTAATCCATCTCATAAATGCACACAAGAGAATATGATTATAAAAGGAAGCAGTAATCTAAAAACTTATTACCTGGGGGAACTGATAATTAATGGCCTTTGCAAGATGAAGACCTTCTGTCCAAGAGTCTGGGGTAGGACTACCTAATACACTGCATATTTTGTATATCTCATCTGCTTCACTGAAAGCATCACAGGTGAAGTGTCAATTACTTCTGCACTTGATACCAACTAGCGAGCAGAATCTAAAAGAGAGCAGTTGAGAAAGCTACAAAGCATACTAGTATGAACTATGTATAAATGGGCTCCATATACGTCGTAATGAAGGAAGCGGAAAATTTTCAGGCCAGCATAAATCCAATTGCATAGAGTTTTAAGAAGAAAGACCTACACCAGGACACGTACCTGCTGCCTGGAAAAAGTGGACGCAGGTTGAACATTTCAGCCATTATGGCACCCATAGCCCACATATCTGCACAAGCAAAGAAAAAAGAAAAGTTCGCTAATAATTATAACTCATAAGAACGTGTCTTTAAATAATCTAAGTAGACAGTTCAACGCCATTACACACTCACCAACTTTAGGACCATATGCAAATGACTGAAGCAAGACTTCGGGAGCTCGATACCTGTTTTTCATTTTATTGATTTTCGGGTAAAGACAACACAGCAGATTACAAAAAGGATGCTGATAATTGCTGAAATAATTTGAATTATAATAAGAGAGTTCATATCACTCACCAGCGTGTTGAGACATATTCAGTGTACGGTGGCCGTGAATTTACTTCACGAGCAAGGCCAAAATCAGCTATTTTAATTGTTTCTTTCGTAACTAACAAGTTTTCTGCAAGAGAGAGAGAGAGAGAGACTTAAAAGCTTAGGGATACCGAAAGATAAGATAGCAGGAAAAAACTAGGTTATGGACCAGACATCTGCAACTCCATAAAATAAACCCCATTGCAGGTCATAATGATAGATGCACTAGACTTGTACATGTGCTGGAGATACAACAGAACATACAAAGGTAATTTAGCAAGCATCTCCTGCAGAAGGGGTTGGGAGGGAATGGGAGGGGCTATATTTTAGATGTAAGCCCAAATCTCAAGAAACTGTATCATAGACTTGGTAGACAAAGTAGGAAACCAACTTTTACTGTCATGCTACTAATAGCTATAAAAAATAATCTACAAAATAGGAAAAGAACTATAAACGAAAGAAAAGCAATAAGGCAAAGAACTATATATGAAAGAAAAGCAGATGATTCCAAACTAGATTGAAAAGGTAACTCCCTAGGTACTGGCAAGTAGTTGCTCATGGTTCCGCAACTAGTTCTAAAGCTGATGTAGAACGTTTAGGGATGGTAAAGGGTTGAGGGAGATTTTCAATACATTGCATAGTTTCTGGGAAAGGCTGGTGTGTTGCTTCATGTTAAACTATATAGACATAAGAAAATTTCTTCCGACATAAAAGTCCAGCTTGCCAAGATTATGCTGGTCTGTACTTGTTTAGTATTCCTCAGCGTGATTTAGTGTCTCCGCCCCAAATCCTTGCAAGTTACATATGAATTATTGCCACCCAACAAAGCCACATTAAAGAGTTTTTCCCTTAAAAGGAAAAAAAGAACAACTTGCCTAGCTACTGAGCGATAGCACAGAATCATCAAGCTAACAATTCGACAGAAGATACAGAGAGCATCTCCTGAAGTCAGAACGCAGGGCATGTCTTGAATATATGCTGATGAGAAGGCAACTACATCTATCTACAATACTAAAATACCAGGGATTCAGGACGATTCGACTCAAAGAAAGGTATAAATAGAATAACAACTACAAAGAGAGGTTCAGGGAATCAGTAATTAAATATCTAAAACTAGAATAATTTAATTTCTCAAACTAGAATTAGCCACCTTCCCTCGTTTGGCCATAAACCATGGGCTTTCTCTAATCATCATAAAGCTGATACTGAATCAAACATTAAATTTATGTTCTTAACTCAAGATTTGAAAAAATTACCTGGTTTAAGGTCACGGTGAAAGTACCCGCGCCGATGCATGTATGCAAGACCTTGAAATACTTGAAAGCACCAATTTCGGATTTCTGTTTCAGAAAACAATATTTCTCTGTCTTTCATGAGCTGGTATAAGTTGAATTCCTGAAGCAGGAAGAATTAGTCAGCAATTATCTCGCAATTATGCCTAAAGTAGGACAAGCACTCACTCAATGAGAAGAAGCACAAAAATGTACCATGTACTCAAACACGAAATATAAGATATCATTTTCCCGGATGACTTCCTTAAGCTTCACGATGTTTGGATGGTTCAACTTCCTCAATGACTGCCATAAAGAGATATTCCAATTAATAATGGCATAGAAGTGTTGGATGAGTGGGTCAAAAGACAAGTACTATGCTGTAACACCTTCACTTCTCTCAAGTTTATGCACTCCTCCCATGAATAATATTTCTTCTTCATTTTCTTCACTGCAACCTGCATAAAGGAAATGGCGTGCTATACTGATTAGATAGCAGATCTCCAAACTACGTCTGCTATCAAAAAATACATTATAAACACACTTACAACTTCACCAGACAGCTTATTTATAGCTCGCCAAACACTTCCAAATGTTCCATCACCAACTTCTTTTATTAATTTGTACCTACAGCAACCGAAAACACATCATAAACAATCCACACATACAAGCATGTCAAAAATGAAATGCGTGAAGAATGAAATTACCTCTCCATTCTTCCAGATGCGAAGCAACCGAAATAGATTAAGGCTCTTTCTTTATTCCAGAACACAAAAATTAAATGAACTTCCCAGGAAGTATAACAATTACAAGCAGATGACACTTGATTAACTCTATATACTACAGATAAACACTGTTGCTCATCTAGCTGAATCCACCATTCGTACTGGAAGGCACAAGCCACAATTGTGCCACCTGAAGTACTCTGTCAGACAGATTTCCCAGCTTTATTAATTATTGAGCTGAATGCTTGATACCCGTGACAATGCAATGGCAGAAAAGGACAGACGCCTTCGAACATGCTGAACCGATGACACCCAACTAAAAGGATTGCCTCTCAATTGAGGGATACAGCATCTGGAAGTAGTATCCAAGAGCTCAACCACAGCGAGTGCTATCTCATCCAAACAAACCCTTTGCAGATGTTCAATGACAAGTATCTGGTCAAACAAACCATCCTGCGCTATATAGGACTATCTTCTGTTCCAATACACCGACTTCCAGAAACGTTGCTCCCAAGAAGATACAGATTTTAGGTGCTGGATTCAGCCCTGTAAAGAAGAAATGGTGTTGGAAATGCAAAATGAGCACAGAATTCTACGAGGATATAGAATTAATATTTAATATACAAAAGTGTCGTGTCGTTCACCTATCATGACTTCTCTCGGAAATTTTCACATGAAGCTGAAATGGAAATGCACTGTCCAAATCAAAGTTGGTTAGAGAATATTTTCAGTCAGCACAATGGAAAAGAAGGAAGCGCCGCTTACCTGGTACAATGCACTGATGATCCGCCTCCTATGCTATAAAAACCTCGCATTATTCCTCTTCTACTATTCATCCAAAAAGCGGACAACTATGTGCAATTCACAAAGGATACCAGAAGAAAATCTCCAAGTACAAAAAACCGCCAATCAAGCATTTCCTGGAAAGAGAGAATCCAACACTTTGGGCGATTCAACCAAAACCGCAGCTGCTCCATATCTTATGAAATGAACACTGTTTTCAAATCCTATTGAGCGTAACCTGACACAAAGATTACAATGTTAGACCTTGAACCAAAGAAGTAGGACACATAATGTTAAATCAAGCTAGGTTGCATGATCTGTGGCAATAAGACAATATGCAAACAAGTACTAACATATACATTTTGAGAAGGTGATTCTCATCAAAGACTAGCTTAAACAAACTGATGCTACTGCCATTTTTTAAGTATGTGCCCAAATATTGACCCAAAAATGACGAAACGAGATCATCATTTCTTAAGCGTATTAACAAGTTTCTTTTTATGGGGTCACAATATGTTAAATAAGGACAAAAAGAGAAACAGAGATCATAAACAGCAATAGAAATTGGCATCCTATTGATTGCCAGGTCCCATGATTTCTTAAACAAGTCGCCATCCGATTCTGAAGCAAAAGTTTGTGTAATGCGTTTGCACCGGTGGGTATGCATGTGCAAACATGCACACGTACATGCATTATTTTGTGATTCGAGAAAGTCAACTGCTTTTACTTAAAATGGAAGCAGCAATAAAAGGTTGCAGCATCCCTGACGGCAAACAGAGAAAAACTCGCTTGCCACTTTTGCTACTTTTATGAGTCAAGATATTCCGAGCTGATCTACAACAATGACCCACTATTCTAAGCACAAAAAAGATGAAAATATACATAAAAGAGATAACTTTGGTTAAGCACCACGCGGGAACATGTTATGTTAATATCAACAAAAAGACGTACACAAATGCGATCCAATTCCAAATGCTACGGATCAATACCAAATATCACAGCTTAAAGAAACTATTCGGAATCATCACTAGAAAACCTCTGCTAGTTTTCACCTTACCAAAAAAAAAAACAAAAAAAACCTCTGCCAGTTTTCTTTGATTGTTAAAGAAAATGGTATTATCAGCATATACGAAACCATTAGGAACCAACGATATGTTCGGAGACAATTTTGAGGTGGAACGGAAATGGGGGATTGAATTTGGGGACAATGAAATTGAAGGTAGAGATCGCTACTTTCTCTTTTGTTGCTTGGGAGAGATAAAATTTGGAAATGAAGAAAATGCGAGAGGAGTGCTCAACTTGTTTAGAAAACCCAAGAAAATGGACGAAAGAAACTTTTCTTAGATGAAATAAGGATTAAGGACAACTATTTACAGCAACGAGAGTGTAGGGTCAAGTGGTAGGGTCAATTTGGTATTCTCAAAAAAGAGATTCGTAACTTGTTAGTACACAATCTTGTGTTGGATTGGGCTCAACTGAAACTCCAGCTGAAGCTCGAGCTATCAAGGTGCAATGGAACAAAATATTAAGTTGTTCCGATCACACGCTCGCGAATCAGTCAGTCGCGATTGCATGAAACTAAAACTTGAACTGTTTCGATACCCGAGCAATGCAAAGTCACTCAAGCATTCGGCGAGTCAAGCTCGACTTTGAACTGATTTACCCTTAATAATCACTTAAAAGGGAGGAAAAGAATAAAAAAAATGGAGAGACATGCAAACAGAGACAAACCAAAAGCAAACGCAGGTGACTCGAATTATGCATTACAAAGCCCACAAAGCACGGCGACGGCACCAAACTAAAGAGATCGGGCAGATAATTAACCATTGGCCCACATCCAAAACCCAAAGGATATGAACCGATTCACTTCACATCAAAACCTTCAGGATTAGAAAATTTCTCGGGGGCATTATAGGCAAAGCCATCGATCTTAACCGCCAAATTCCTCTCAAGCAATTAGCAAGCCACCAAAATCAGACCTCCACCCAATAGCTCGACCGGAGCGAAAATCCCGTCACATCAATCGCCAACAAACGGAACCCTAGACCGCAGCAGGCCTTTTCCCAAACACCAATCCCGCACGAACGAAAACAAATATCCTCGGATCCGATCCGATCCGACCCGAGATCTCGCCGGATCTAACAAGGAAAGGCGCTCAATCGCCGGAAGCAGACCTCAAAAGGCCCGGAGATCCGGCGATCCATCCCCCCCAAACGACACGCACACATTTCCACATCGACGCGCGAACGCGACAAACTCCACGAGCTGCGATCGCACGTATAGACAGAGATAGAGAGAGAGAGAGAGAGAGAGAGGGAGAGACCTGAGAGCCAAACGGCATGAATGACCGTCGCCGAGGACGGGAAGAGAGACGAGAGATGCTTCCTTCTCCGTCGCTCGAGCAATGTTTCGGGAGGGCAATCCGGTCGTCTCCCGATCCGGCCTGCGTGCGAGAAGCGAACACGAGAGGGGCGGTCGCCTCGCCGGTGCGCGTGCGTTTATATAGCCTTTATTTTTGTTTGTATTTTTTTTTGGGGGTTTGGGGGGTAATCGATGGTGGGACCGGCGGAGGGGACCGAACGGAACGGAACGGAACGGAACCCCGTATGATGCCTTCATTATTTTCGTGGGGGCATTTATTCCCCCCCCCCCACCCTCGCAACAAATGAAAAGCACTAAACGTGGGAGTTGGATTTTGATGCCCCGTGCCGGTGCCTAAAGTAAAAGGCAAGATATCATCCGTCCCTCGATTCCGTTGGCCCCGATGCCGTCGGACCGAAAGAAAGGAATGATTTGATTAGATTAGATTAGATTCGATTGGATTATATTGCGTGGATTATTACTCTAACGTATGCTTAAAGGATTCCGTTAAACAGGTATCCTCAAAAGGACCGTTTACGGTAAGATTGCAATCGTATGTATAATCGATACCTTGAAAATAGAAATACGCCGATGGCTTTCAATAAACGCTTCACGAATGATATGGGAGCAAGAACCGTTTTTCTTTTAATTCCACCGTTCTCAACCGGTGCCGGTGGCGCTCGATTTCTCTTTATGAATTTACTTGTTTCGTGAGAAATGAATGATTTAAAAAGTATATTACAAAAAAATGATCGCATGTATGCTATAAATAATTAGCTAATAAAAAATATTTTCATTATCGACGGTAATTTATATTTAAACGATTTCATGTACTGTTAAAATATTTCTCATTTATTCATACTCGTATGCCATACAGGCAATCATTGTTTTCAAAAAATATTCTGCAAATTATTTATTTTTTATGAAATAAATGAAATCTAAATTGTGCCATTTTAGTTCCCAAACGATACACCACTTGAATTACAAGGTTTGAAAAGACTAGACTTGGAAATTCGGAGCGCAAAACCATTCAAAAAGGGCAAATACGGAAAATTAGAGAGTGAAAATGTGTAGCTTTTTTTGTAAGTCATTTTTGTGAATCGTTGCATCTTAAAAATTAGATAACATAAAAAGGGTAGATTTGAAGGCAGAGAGAGAGAGAGAGAGAGACTCGTGAATCTTGGGATTCGCAAAAGAATCAATAAAAATAGCCGAGAAATATCAATGCATCTTTATTTTTTGGGTTAATATCACAAAAAATTTCAAACTAGTACACTTGTCACAATTTTACCCTGAATTAATTTTTTAACTATAAAAAATCCAAAACTGGTACACCTACAATAAATTTATCCAAAACTAATTTTTTGAATACGAAAAACCCAAAATTAGTACATCTTTGATAATTTTATACGGAACTAATTTTTTAATCACCAAAAACTCCAAACCGGTACACATGTAACAAATTTATCCCGAACTAATTTTTTTACCACTAAAAACTTCAAATCAGTGCACTTTTGACAAATTCACCCTCCATTAAATTGCATTAATATCATGAAAAAATCACAAATTTGTAAATTTGTGACAAACAAAAGGGTAAAACCCCAAACCGATACACCTGTTAACTATCACGTTTCATGAAACTCGGTAATTTGACAATAAAATTTAACGAAAATTAACGTGAGGTAAATTTATCACAGGTATATCAGTTTAGGACTTTTTGTAGTCAAAAAACTAGTTTGGGATAAAATTGTCACAGATATACCAGTTCGGGGTTTTTCGTAGTCAAAAAATTAGTTCGAGATAAAATTGTCATGAGTGTACCAGTTTAGGATTTTTCATGGCATTAACTCTTTTTTTTTGTATTCTTTTCTCTTCATTAGAGAAAAAGACAATTCCCACTATATATATTCGAAAAATCCACAAAAAATATTTATTTACGATATGGCCTCAATGGGGGCGTCCTTTTCTAGGCTCGAATTGAATATGTCTATTTGATAACATTATCGGTTACAATTCAACATATGCCACGTAATAAATCAAATTTATAGACTCGTAATTAACATCAAACGGGGGTAAAATGAAACCGAGTGGGGCGGTGATTTAGT